>JAJIBD010023456.1:55000-183603 GCA_021461705.1 Cryptotis parvus
GATCATCCACATGCACAGCAAAAGCCTTCCCCACTGTACTATCATTCCGGCCCCTCATTCCGAATCTGATCATGGCTCAATTTCTACACATGCAAAAGGAATATGATCTTCATGCCTTGTCACTAGGAGACAGAAAAACTGCTTTAAATCATATGTTGGTTTCATTGCTTCCGAAAACTTGTGACCAGAGACACCCAAAACACACACACACATACACACACACACACACACACACACACACACATACACACCCCTACCTATTTTAGTATCTGGGTATCTTCAGTCAGGCTTTCTGGAAGCCGACTGAGATGGGCTTTGCCTACCTATATCAGAGTCTCTCAGGCTCCAAATCTGTAGTAGAGGAAAATGAAGTAAAAAAAATCAGAGGTATGAAGATGTTGCCAGCAGTCCCTCAGAGAAGCCTCCAAAGACTTCTGGAGTTAGGATGGATCTATAGTCAGATCTTATTTTATTTCATTTTATTATAGGTTTGGGGCCACACCTGGAAGTGTTCAGGAATCATTCCTGGAGGACTCAAGGGTCCCTGTGGGGGACAGGGATTGAACGTGGGTCAGTCATGTATAAGGCAAACAGCCTCGCAGCTGTGCTATGGCTCTGACCACAGCACTCAGGTCTTTATATGTAGTAATTCATGAGAATCAGGAAGTCCTTTAAACAAGTGGCTGCTCTCAGACACTGGCAACTCCTAAAGGATAACTAAGCTCCCAGCAGCTGTGCATTAAGACTCTGTGTTTGTTTTGTTTTTGTTTGGGGCCAAACCCAGCAATGCTCAGGGGTTACGCCTGACTCTGCACTCAGGAATCACTCCAGGCAGTTCTCAAAGGAAGGATGGCAGGGATCAAACCCACGTCAGCCGCATGCAAGTCAACTGCCCTACCCACTGTAACATGTCTCCAGCCCCAAAGGCACTGTGTTCTCTTTCTTCGTAACTCCACTGACTCAGCCTGAGACATAAAGGCCAGAACTGGTGCATTAAGCAGAGGGTAACTTTAATTTTCAATAAAGTTTTTTTATTTTCAAAATGTGTTTCTCCTTTCCTTCAACAGCAGCTGGCTAATATGGCAGGCGCCCAGTTAAGCTTGACTCTCACCACAAGGACACCTCCCCAGGAGTTTCCTGAGCGCACCGGTCACTTCCTTGTTCCTTAGACTGTAGATGAGCGGGTTGAGCATAGGGGGGTGATCATAGTATAGAAGGCGGAGACCACCTTGTCCTGCTTGGAAGAGTGATAGGCCTGGGGTCGCATGTAGGTAATCATGGCAGCCCCATAGAAGAGGGA
This sequence comes from Cryptotis parvus, assembly GCA_021461705.1. Lineage (NCBI taxonomy): Eukaryota > Metazoa > Chordata > Mammalia > Eulipotyphla > Soricidae > Cryptotis > Cryptotis parvus. Next base: position 56,301 of record JAJIBD010023456.1, read on the forward strand.
TACCACGGCCATGTGGGAGGAGCAGGTAGCAAAGGCCTTCTGCCGGCCTTCCGCTGGAGCGCATGCGTAGCACCGTTGCCAGGATCCGCACGTAGGAGGCTGAGATGACGGAGAAGGGCAGCAGTAACATGAGGACACAGCAGACGTAAATCATGGTCTCGTAGAGAGACGTGTCAGCACAGGCCAACTTGAGCACAGCTGGGACCTCGCAGAAGAAGTGATCAATCTCCTGGGAGCCACAGTAAGGGAAGCGCAGCGTGAAGACTGCCTGGATGAGCCCGTCCACCAGGCCAAAGAGCCACGAGCCCGCCACCATGAGCCAGCACACCCGACGGCTCATAACCACCGAGTACCTCAACGGGTTGCCGATGGCCACATAGCGGTCATAGGCCATGAAGGCCAGGAGGAAGCACTCATCACCTAGAAGGGTGAGGAAGAAGAGGATCTGGAGCCCACAGCCAGTGAAGGAGATGGTGCCTCTGCCCAGGAGGAAGTCAGCGGCCATCCGCGGGACGATGGTGGAGATGAGCATGAGGTCCATGAGGGACAGCCAGCTGAGGAAGAAGTACATGGGACTGTGCAGGCGAGAGTCCACGTTGATGAGGAGGATCATGAGTCCGTTGCCAGACAAGGCCACAAGAAACATGATCATGATGAGCGAGAAGAGGAAGAGGTGAAGTGGTGTGTGGGTGAAGAGGCCCAGGAGGATGAAATGGGAGATGAGGGTCTGGTTCCCCATCCAGGCCATCGTGCCCACAGTTCTGTGCCACACAGGGAGGGAGATCTGGAAGCAGGAGGTGTGTGTTTAGTGCCATAGCACTGAGGACAAGGCAATGTATTGTCCTCTTGAAATATAACTTGGTGGGACTTCTTGGCAGCTATCTCCAAAACACAAAAACATTAATTTAGAAGGATATGATCATTGTCACAGTTAGTATACACTAACCAAGATATGGAAACAACCTGAATGGCCAGTTATGGAAGAGAGGATCAAGAAATTATGGTCTAAGGTATAGAGAGATAGTACATTGAGAAGAAAGCAGGAGAGGAGGAGGAAGAAGAACAAGAAAAAAGAAAAAGAAGAAAAACAAGAACAAGAGCAAGAACAAGAAAACAAAAAGAAGAGAAGAAGAAGAAGAAGAAGAAGAAGAAGAAGAAGAAGGAAAAGAGGGGGAGGAGGGGTGGAGGAGGAAGAAGAAGTGAGGAGGAAGAGGAAAGGGAAAGGAGGAGGAAGAGGAAGAGGATAAGTTGTGGTGGTCTATATATATTCATGGAACACTATATAGCTCTAAGAACAAAATCATGTAATTCTCTGCAACATGGATGGACTAGAAGGTATCATTCTGAGAAGTCAGAAGGAAAGGGAGAGATACACAATGATCTTTCTCTAGGTGAGACTTATGATACACAGAGCCGTGAAGAAACAAAAGGTCAAAACAACATAATAGGAGAACTGATCCACACAGCTAAGTTGGGGCAGAGGGTGTTTCAGTGGGAGGGGTGTTGGAGAGAGAGGTGGGCATATTGGTGTGAAGGAGGTGATGTTAGAATTATGTGCATAGGAAATCAATATTAATATTATTATAAACCACAGAATCTCAATCAATTAAAAAATTAATATTATTTGGTTTAGGGGCCATACAGGGGTTGAGGTGAATGCCTTGCAGGTGACTCACCCGTCTGGATCTCTGGCACCACACAATCCCCTGACATTGCTCAAAGCAACCTTGAAGACCTCTGAGCATTGCTGCTGTGGCCCAGTTAAACCCCAGACCCAGGGTCACACAGCACACTGTCCTCAGGCCTTTGGACTGAACCACCTGCCAAGTGGGCCAACAATCACCAGGAGATGCCTCTGAGCACTGCCAGGGAAACCCTCCAAAAATATTGGTAATGAGTGGATATGAATTGATTTGGAAGAAAAGGCTTAATACCTCTAAGAAAAATAATTTGGGGCTGGGGAGATGAGCCAAAGGGTTAGTACTCAAGATCCCATAAGTTGTGTGATCCCTGAAGCACTGGCCCAAACAATGTGCAGAAAGTAAATAGTCCTGAGCAGTGCTGGGTGAGACCCAAAAAAAAAAAAAGAGAGAAGCAAAACTTCAGGCCATTTACTGGAGTGTTAGTGTGGTAGGTAGGATGCTTGCCTTGCGTGCACTGGCCTGGGCAATTCCTGGAACCACATAGGGTCCCCAGAGCCCCAACAGGAAAGACCCCTGAGCACAGAGCCAGGAGTAAATCCAAAGACACTGCCAAGTGTGGTTCAAAAAAAATAGTACTATTAATAACAACAGTAAGAATGAAATAACCAAATTTTTGCTACCTAGCAGAATAATAATGTAGTCAATAATAAAACTAAATCACTGAATGATGAAAAAAAATAAAACAAAATCACTGAATAATGAAAATAAAATTACTTAATAATAAAAAATAAATAAGTAAAATCACTGAATAATGAAAAATAAGCAAAAATAAGATCATTGACTTTTTAACATTTTTCTCAAGACTGGGAGTAAATATCCAAGATATTACAAATGTGATCCTTTCTAGATTTAAGTGCTATAGCCCCCAATTAACTTATATTATTCATAGCTTCTATGAGGAATATAGAACTATAGATTTATACTTCATTTCTTAGCCCATCCCATTGGTGTTCTGGAGACCATGTGGTACCAGGGAATCAAACCTGGGCTCTGTGCCAGAGAGATCGCACATGCCTTGCACATGACCAATCCAGGTTCCATCCCCAGCACTCCATACGGTCTCCCAGACCTGCAGCGCAGAATCAGGAACAAGCCCTTGACAGTAAGGTGTGGACCACAAACCAAAAATAATGATTTAAGTGTTTTTTTTTTTAAGAAATCTGGGCTCTATGCAAAATCTGTGTTCCAGCTCTTTGAACCATTTCCTAGTACATTATATTCTGTTTGGAGCCACACCCAGAAATACTCAGGGGTTACTTCTGGCTCTGAACTCATGAATAACTCCAGGTGGTGCTCAGGGACCACATGGGATGCCGGGGGATTGAACCCCAGTTGGCTGTGTGTGTGCAAGGCAACCATTCTTCCTGCTGTGCTATCACTCCAGCTCCTCTTAGTACTTTTTTTCAGTGCCAGGGATCAAATATAAGGACTCACACATGAAAAGCATGAACTTCACAACTGAGCTGCACCCTGAACTCCATCATTTGATTTGCTTTTGTTTTTGTTTTATACCATACTGAGCAGTGATAAGGTTTTACTCCTGGCTCTGCCCAGAAATCATTTCTGGCCAGGATTGGAGGACCATATGAGGTGCCAAAGATTGAGCCCAGGTCAACTACATGCGAGGCAAGCGCGCCTATTCACAGATAGGATATCTGTGGATATCTCTCCAGCCCCATAACTTGATTTTCTTTTGCACCTTAACCCCTGTACTATCTCTGTGGTTCACATGTATATATTTTTTTAAAGTATTTTATTATACCACTGTGAGATATACAATTACAAAGATATATAATTAAAAAAGTTCATATTTGGGTTTTGGTTATACAGTGTTCTAGCACCCATCCCTCCACCAGTACCCGTCTCCCACCACCAACTACCCAGTTCCCTCCCCCTCCCCCAGCCTACCTCCATGGCAGGTTCTTTATTTCTTTCCCTTTCTCTCTCTTTCTCTTTTCCTTCCCTTCCAGACTATGGATTACAGAACATACATTAAAGGGTTGTCATGTGTATCTTTTGCCTGTATTTAATGCTCAGTTCTAGGTTGGCATTAGTACCCTCGACAATTGTTAGCACACTGCATAACTTGATTTTAAAGCAATTTTTGTTCTATATAGAATTAATATCCAGTGGCCAGAGTGATGTACAGTGGGTACACTTGCCTTATACACAGTCAACCCAGGTTCGATCCCAAGCATCCCCATTTGGTCCCCTGGGCACCACCAGGAGTAATTCCTGAGTGCAGATCTAGGAGTAATCCCTGAGCATTACCAAACGTGACCCCCAAAAGTGAAAAAAATAAAGAGAAAGAGAAAGAGAGAATGAGGGGAGAGGGAGAGAGAGAGAGAGAGAGAGAGAGAGAGAGAGAGAGAGAGAGAGAGAATCCTCAACCAACTGGTACATTTACTGAGCACAGACTTCCCTAAGGGCTCTGTGGTCTCCAAGTCCTGTGTGCTACACACACCTGAGCAAAGGCAGCGGCAGCACTTGGGAGCCAGACTGGTGTCAAGGGCGTCCTTCACCTGCCCTTCAGGGAGCAAGAGGAAATTCTCATTTGCTTGGTGTGAGCAGGCAGAGCTTCTTAGAGCCCAGATGGTGACACTATGTCCTAAAGGACTATTGAACTATCTGCAGTCAATATTCAGTCAGATGCTGAGGAAACAGATAAAGCCTGAGTCATTCAGCAAGAGAAAGAAGCACAGAGGTGATGGAAAAGGCAAGTTGGGCTCAAACAATGCAGGGTCTGATCTCAGAAGTCAGGTGAGATGCAAAACTCTAACAGATCACAGCAGAGTTAGAGTTCAGCAAGTTATTAGCTTTCGGCCAATGCACCCTGACACAGATCAGCACAACAAAGACAAGAATAATCTCCTTCCAGAGGAACAAGGGAATAATACAGCATGAGGAGCACTTGCTTTGTACGCTACTGTCCCAGGTTCAATCCCTGGCACCCTATAGGGTCCCCCTGAGCCCTGCCAGGAGTGTTGCCTGAGCACAGAGCCAGGAGTAAGCCTTACCATGGCCAAAAAAAAAAAAAATAGGAGGCCAGGAGGGTAGTGCAATGGATAACGCATTTGCCTTACTCCCAGCTCATTGCTCAGCGTTCTTACAATGACGTGCAGGGGACATGTGTGCCAAGGATCGCAGGTCTCCTGGATGCAAAGCAGAAACTCACCCAAGTCAGTCTCTCTCTCCAGTCCCTGGGAAATGCTTCCTCAACTGTCAATGTTTTGGGAACCAGAATGTTCTAATGGATTAGGCAGAGATTCTAAAATAAACTAGCACTTAATTCTACTCTTTTTTTTTTTTATTGTATTAATGCTTAACATTTAGAATGTAATGTGTTAATCTGAAATAGCTGGAAATATTATTAAATGTGTCTTAAAAATTAATTTGTGCTTCCTAAAACAATAAAACATTATTGTTTTAAAATAATAAAACATTATTGGAACCCAAAAAGAGAATGTTCTAATGGAAAGGGAACACACTGGGCATAGTTGACATTCTTTGTTCGGACCCTTAACAGAGCATCAATTGCTTTCTTTTTCTGGTTGTGTTAGTACTGGGAGGTAAACCCAGGTCACCACATGTGCAAAGCATAAGCTCTAGTACAGAGTTCGGTCCCATGTCCATCAATTAGCTTTTAATACATAGGTGTTTTCTTGATTGCTTGTTTGTTTGTCTTGGTCATACACCCAGCAGTGCTCAGGGCTTCCTCCTGGCTCAGCAATATGACAGCAGGAAGGGGACCATATAGGGCAGTCAATATGGAATTCAGGTCAGGCATAATAAAAGTAAGCCCCTCTCCCTATAAATGCCTTTTAATCAACTGATGAGGTGAAGGAACATTTGTTAGCAAAGGGGGTTGAACACAAATGTAATGTAAATTCTTGCTACCAATTGAGATGTAAACTCCCTAACAAAGTTTTACTGGGAAGGGGCTACAATACTCAGAGCTGGGTAACAGCTTTCCTGTACCTCTCAGATTAGACTCCCAAGGGCCCCAAGCTGTGCATAAAAGTCTCCTGCTAAAGCGCACCTGAGAATTTGGGGAAAGTCCCTGCAGCAGAGAAGGGCAAAGTCAGACCCCAGAGACAGCTTTCATGAGAAAAAAAGGAAATCGCCCTGTGTGCGAGGATATTTTTCACACATGCCAAAGAATATTTTTCCAAGTCAAAAATAGAAACCTGCTGTGGCCAGACCAATAGCACAGAGGGTAGGACGTTTTCCTTGCATGGGCTGACTGGGGGGGGTCGATCTCTGGCACACCATATGGACACCTGAGCACCGCCAGGAGTAATTCCTGAGCGCAGGGCCATGAGGAACCCCTGAGCATTTCTGAGTGTGGCCCAAAAAAAAAAATAAATAAATAAAAAGCAGAATCCTGAATGCCCTTCAAACAAAGTTGTTAATGAAAGGCTTAAAGAAATAATACAGCAGAGAGGGTGCTTGCCTTGCACTCAGCCAACCAGAGTTTAATCCCGGCATCCCATATGGTCCCTGAGAACAACCAGGAATGATGCCTGAGTGCAAAGCCTGGAGTAAGCCCCAGGCAAATCCAGGTGTGGCCCCCAAACCAAAAAATATACCCAAGAAAAGGAGTGTATAATAGGGTATACCCAAACAGAAATATACATATATTCTCAGAAATAAAGAGATAATGTAGTATAAATGGGATACACATATGTAGGAAGAGAAAAATAAGAAATGAAGGAAGGAAGGAAGGAAGGAAGGAAGGAAGGAAGGAAGGAAGGAAGGAAGGAAGGAGGGAGGGAGGGAGGGAGGGAGGGAGGGAGGAAAGGAGGGGGAGGGGAGGGAAGGAAGGAAGGAAGGAAGGAAAAGGAAGGAAGGAAGGAAGGAAAGGGAAGGAAGGAAGGAAAGGGAAGGAAGGAAGGAAGGAAGGAAGGAAGGAAGGAAGGAAGGAAGGAAGGAAGGAAGGGAGGAGGGAGGGAGGGAGGAGGAAGGGAGGAAAGGAGGGGGGAGGGAGGGAGGGAAGGAGGGGGAGGGAGGGAGGGAAGGAGGAAGGAGGGAAGGAAGGAAGGAAGGAAGGAAGAAAGAAAGAAAGAGAAGAAAGAAAGAAAGAAAGAAAGAAAGAAAGAAAGAAAGAAAGAAAGAAAGAAAGAAAGAAAGAAAGAAAGAGAGAGAAAGAGAGAGAGAAAGAGAGAAAGAAAGAGAGAAAGAGAAAGAGAGAAAGAGAGAAAGAGAGAAAGAAAGAGAGAGAAAGAGAGAAAGAAAGAAAGAAAGAAAGAAAGAAAGAAAGAAAGAAAGAAAGAAAGAAAGAAAGAAAGAAAGAAAGAAAAAGAAAGAAAGAAAGAAAGAAAGAAAAGAAAGAAAGAAAGAAAGAAAGAAAAAGAAAGAGAGAAAGAGAAAGAGAGAAAGAAAGAAAGAAAGAAAGAAAGAGAGAGAGAGAGAGAAAGAGAAAGAGAGAAAGAGAGAAAGAAAGAGAGAGAGAAAGAGAGAGAGAAAGAGAAAGAAAGAAAGAAAGAAAGAAAGAAAGAAAGAAAGAAAGAAAGAAAGAAAGAAAGAAAGAAAGAAAAGAAAGAAAGAAAGAAAGAAAGAAAGAAAGAAAGAAAGAAAGAGAAAGAAAGAGAGAAAAAGAGAAAGAAAGAAAGAAAAGAAAGAAAGAAAGAAAGAAAGAAAGAAAGAAAGAGAGAGAGAAAGAAAGAAAGAAAGAAAGAAAGAAAGAAAGAAAGAAAGAAAGAAAGAAAGAAAGAAAGAAAGAAAGAAAGAAAGAAAGAGAGAAAGAAAGAGAGAGAGAAAGAGAGAGAGAAAGAGAGAAAGAAAGAGAGAGAGAAAGAGAGAGAGAAAGAAAGAGAGAAAGAAAGAAAGAAAGAAAGAAAGAAAGAAAGAAAGAAAGAAAGAAAGAAAGAAAGAAAGAAAGAAAGAAAGAAAGAAAGAAAGAAAGAAAGAAAGAAAGAAAGAAAGAAAGAAAAGAAAGAAAGAAAGAAAGAAAGAAAAGAAAGAAAGAAAGAAAGAAAGAAAGAAAGAAAGAAAGAAGAAGCTCAGGTGTTCTCTATGTATACATTAAAGATCTTCAAGAAGGGGGCTGGAGTGATAGTACAGTGGGTGAAGCACCTAACTTGCGCCAGCTGACCCAAGTTTGATCCCTGGCATCTCCTATGATCCCTGAGCAGAGTCAGAAATTCAGCCCTGAACACTTCCGGGTGTGGCCCAAAAAACCAAAGCAACAACAATAATAAATTAGATAATAATCTAATCTTAAGGAGAGTTTTCTGTCTTGAGAGAAAGAATAAAGCGGTAAATGTCAGAACTAGTTGTGGTAAATCTTCCAATCACTTGATGAAGGGAAACCTCAAGACAGAGTGGAGGCGACTTACCTACAACTAAGTAATCAATGAATCCTGAAAGGTGGAGACTCAGGAGGCAGATCACAGCCTGTAGCCTCCGGTCCACGCTGATCAGACAATGTCCACAGTGCAGTGGACACAGTCCACTGCCCGCAGTCAAGGCTGTTCTCACCAGTCCTTCCGCTCTGCAATGAGTCTCTCAGTGTGGCCCAGTCAATGCCCCCTCCATCTCAATGAAGGAAATGGGCCTGAAATATAAACCAGTGGGCAGAAAGACATTTCTCAGGGCTGGAGCAATAGTACAGTGGATAAGGTGCTTGCCTTGGACACAGCCAACCCAGGTTCGAGCTCTAGTATCTCATATGGTGGCCTGAGCCCAGCCAGGAGTAGTTCCTAAGTGCAGAGCCAAAAGTAACCCCTGAGCACCTCTGAGTGTGGCACTAAACCAAAAAAGAAATTTCTAGAAGGGAAGAAACAGAAGTTTCTAGAAGAAAGGGAAGACTGCCGAGCTTAGAAGGAAACGAGACTGAAATAGAAGGGAAGAAGAGCCAAGGAAAGGCAGAACAAATGAAGAAAAGGAGGCTGCTGGGCTCAGAACATCTATATAATCCTGGCCAAGACTATGAAAATAGGGTGGGTACTCCCCAGTGTGGGCAGGAAATCCCCAAAACCTTCCTGGACAACCTTGGAAAGATCTTAAAGACCTACCTTCAGCTTGATTAAATTGGCACAGAAACAGGTTCTGAAAAGAAAAACAGAAAGACCTGGGAGGGAGCGATAGCAATCAAGGGAGAAGAGAAAAAGGTGAGATGGAGAGAGAGAGAGAGAGAGAGGTGTTAAATCTTCAGCAGAACATACACTTAGGGCTAAGAAAATGTCTTCCAGGGGCTAGAGTGATAGTAGACTAGGTAGGGTGCTTGCTTTGCACCCAACTGACCCAGATTCAATTATAGCACCCCGTATGATCCTGCAAGCCTACCAGGAGTGATTCCCTGAGTGCAAAGCTAGGAGTAAACCCTGAGCACAACCAGGTGTGGCCCCATAAACAAACAAGAAAAGGAAAGAAAATGCCTTCCAGAAACAAGTTATAGCACAAGAAGACCTCGTGTCCCTCATCCAAAAGAAAGTTGGGGTTGGGGTTGGCAGAAGTGGACTTGGAGCCAACACAGAGCCTCTCACCTGCAGAAGTGACCCCAACACTGGGCCCAGGCAAAGATGAGAGATTTTATTCCCTGCCAACCCCTCATCCCACCCACCATTCTCTCCTGCTTCCCTCTGCTGTGACAAAGGAAAATGGTTTCCAATTTTCAGAAATCCTTGGAGACCCCCCCCTCTGCCTCCCAACTCTGTCCCCAGTCTGGCAATTAGTCATCCCCTGGAAGGAAAAAGTTTTCACAAGGTCTCTGCTCACCTCAGCTGCTCCAACACACAAACTATCTCCCAAGGGGCGTTGGAGAAAGAAAGACACTGAGGAGATTTTCTGTGGACCAAGCTAGGAAAAACTGATTGTCCCTTCATTGTAAAAGGGAATAGGAACTACGGTTGGGCTTTGTGGTTTGCATTTCACCTGGAGTATGAGCTGAACTAAGGATGTAAATCAAGTCAACAGGGCATCTGCCAGTCTTCCAGAACCTCCTCCCTCTCTGTCATTCTCCCCTTGATGCAGGTAAGGCAGGAGTGGTAACAGGGCTCTGTGTTCGCTCATGATTCCCAGGTTCTCCAATATGTCCAAGAATGAAAATACTGAATAATAAAGATGCTCAGACTCAGCGTTGGAAAGTACAAAACTTTATTGGAAAACAGAGGTAGAAAAGAAGTTCTCCAAGTGGGGAGGAAATTATTTCAGGGCTAAGTTTAGGTAAGGGAGTTTTGTGTGGGTCTTCCATATTGCATTGAATCTACATCTTGTGTCGGCCTTTATAAGGGTTCCTGGCATCCTTTATTAGTTGGCAGGTTTTTACAGAAGATGCCAGAAAACCACAAGGATGTCTAGCTGGTTTCAATTTATCTGAGCATTTTCCCCTTATTTTAGTCTCCCTGTTGGTCTAGGCTCCAGGACAAAGTGTTATGGTTCTGGAAATTTCTGGAATCGCTGGGGCAGGATTTGGGGAATGAAATGTGTCAGGTCAATGGGGAAAGGTGGCAAGGGGAAACTGTAGCTTCCTTCTTCACTGGCAAGGGGAAACAAAACTTCCAGGTCTAATTGCCAATTACTTTAGTTTCCTCATCAGACCAGACTCCAGGGCAGAGTTTTATCTTCCCAAGAAGCCCAGGGAATGCTGAGACAGAACCTGAGGGGGTGGAATGTGTGTCAGGTTGATGGGGGAGAGATGGAACATTTGGAGAGAGGAAATTGTGGCTTTATCTATCACTGGCAACAGAAAACTGAGGCTTCCTCTTTCACTCTTCCCCTGGCTTAAGCTAAAATAGTTGGTGCTCACCAACCACCACACTGAAAATTCCAACCTCAGAAACACACTTTATGGTCCCCTGAGCACCACCAGAAGTAATTCCTGAGTGCAGAGGCAGGAGTAACTCCTGAATATTGCAGGGTGTGACCCTAAAAAAAATAGAAATAAAGGTTCAGTTACTCAGCTTGAAATCACAGGAACTTCTTTACATCTGACTGTGGGCCCCATCAGGAACCAGCTTCCTCATCTGTGAAATGGGAAGGTTGATGTAAACTAGAAAATATTGGTGGAGAGTTCATTGAATAGACAATGGAAAATCATCACCCTGATATCAGTTCTAAGAACTGTAGTTGGCAATGCCGATGGTTTCATCAGTGCTGCTCCTAGTCACAAGGATATTAATTTTAGGAGTAGTACAATTTTTAAAAACACACTCAACCCACTTATGTGTAAAAAAAATTTTTAAAAACACGCACAAGGGAGACCGATGTACCTTGAGACCAATGGAAATAAAAACACAATATAGCAAAACATGAAATGCCACAAAATCAGAACTCAGAGGGAAACACAACTGGAACGGCCTACCTTTAAAAACAAAGACATAAATTTCAAATTGTTATATTATATACCTGAAACTAATATGCTACTACCATCCATCATCCAAATCATATCCAACAAAGAAAACTAAAACTGAAAGATCTTCTTTCTTTCTTTCTTTCATTATTTATTATTTTTGCTTTTTGGGTCATACCTGGCAATGCTCAGGGGTTTCCCAGGCTCTTCACTCAGGAATTACTCCTGGTGTGCTCAGGGGTCCATGTGAGATGCCGGAGATTGAACCCAGATGGGCTGCGGTGCAAGGCAAACACCTTACCTGCTGTGCTGTCACTCCAGCCCCCTCTTGAAAGACCTTTAGACCTGAAAGAACTAGGAAGTATGACCCAAACCCCAAATATACTAGAGGTAACTAGAGGAAGGAGATACAGAATGGAGATAAATGACAGAGAATAGAAAAGCAGTAAAGAGAATTATTGCAACAATAACAGCAGGGGGTAGGGTGGGGTAAAGAAAGGGAAATTGCTTTTGAGTATTTGATTTTTATATTATGTGAATTTCTAGGTTAAACTAGGAGCCAGGGCTGGAGTGATAGCACAGCAGGTAGGGTATTTGCCTTGCCCCAGCCAACCCAGGTTCTATCCCAGGCATCCCATATGGTACGGCGAGCACCGCCAGGAGTAATTCCTGAGGGAAGAGCCAGGAGTAACCCCTGAGCATCGCTGGGTGCGACCCAAAAAATGAAAGAAAATCACTTGATTACTTGACATGCCGTTATTCAACGATTTGCTCAAGCGGGCGCCAGTAATAATTCCATTTGAACCTATCACGTGCCAGTGTAGCCCAATGGCATCTGGTTGCTTCAGGAATACAAAGAGCCTCAAACCGTTCGTTCAGGGTCTTGGCGAAGAAGTCTGACCATCTCGTAGGTGGGCGGCCACGTGATCTTTTGACATCCCATGGGATCCAGTCGGTAACGGCTCTAGTCCAGCGGTCATCTCCAAATTGCGTTACATGTCCAGCCCATCTGATTTTCGATGCCTTGGCAAACGAGACAGCGCCCCTGACTCTGGAACAGTGATGGAGGTCGGAGCCCCGAATTCCTTCTTTCACTTGAGTGAGGCATGATATTCCAAGCATAGCTCTTTCCATTCCTCTTTGGGAGACCCAAATAGCATTCTCATCCTGCTTCGTAGGGCCCAGATTTCATATGTTAATGCAGGGAGAATGGTGGAGTTGAAGAGATGTGCCCAGAGCCGGAGGTTCTTTGTCTTTTTTGCTATTTCTTCGATGCTTTTGAAGGCATTCCATGCTGCTCTCTTCCTCCTCGCGCAGCTCAGGTTTTAGGTCGTTCATCATGTTGACTTCTCGACCTAGGTACACGTAACTGCTGCATTCAGAGATGTTTGTTCCATTGAGAATGAATGGGGCCTCTGGAACTAGTTCATTTTTCATGAACATAGTTTTGCTGAAATTCAGCTGTAGACCTATCTTTCCACATTCTTGGTCGAAGTCAGCCAGCATTTGTGCCGCTTGGCTAATGTTTGGTGTTATTAGAATGATGTCATCAGTGAAGCGGAGGTGGTGTAGTTGCCAACCGTCTATCTTCACTCCCATTCCTTCCCATTCTAATTGGCGCATGATGTTCTCAAGGGTGGCGCTGAAGACTTTTGGTGAAATGGTATCACCCTGCTGAACCCCTCTTCTGACATTGATGCTCACTTCTTTGTAGAAGGGTAAGATCCTGGGCCGGAGCGATAGCCCAGCAGGCCGCCTTGCACGTGGCCGGCCCATGCCGGCCTGAGTTCGATCCCGGCATCCCATATGGTTCCCGAGCACCGCCAGGAGTAATTCCTGAGTGCAGAGCCAGGAGCAACCCCTGAGTATCGCCGAGTGTGACCCAAAAAGCAAAAAAAAAAAAAAATCGTAAGATCCTGGTGGTGAATCCGTAATACAACTCACGAAGGATCTTGATATATTGGGTTTGAACACCCTGTTTGGCTAGGGCTTCGATGACCACTTCAATCTCCACAGAATCAAAGGCTTTCTTTAAATCAATGAACGTGAGACAGAGTGGCATTCTGAACTCTCTACATTCCTGAGTGAAGAGCCAGGAGTAACCCCTGAGCATTGCTGGGTGCGACCCAAAAAGGAAAGAAAATAAATAAATAAAAATAAACTAGGAGCCCAAGCAATAGTATAGCAGGTAGGGCATTTGCTTTGCACGAGGTTGACCCAGGTTCTGTCCCAATATCCTAAGGGTCCCCAAAAGTACTGCCAGGAGTAATTCCTCAGTGCAGAGCCCGGAGTAGCCCCTGAGCATCACCGCCGGGTGTGACACAAAAAGCTCCCAACCAAAAAAAAAAAAAAAAAAAGTTAAACTTAAAGAGAGCAAAAGGCAAATTGGGTATGTGGGAGAATTCAAAGTTCTGAAAAGACCCTATAATAGTGGCTGGAGCGATAGCCCAGCGGCTGGGGCATTTGCCTTGCACGCGGCCGGCCCATGCCGGCCCGGGTTCAATCCTCAGCATCCCATATGGTCCCCCGAGCACCGCCAGGAGTGACTCCTGAGTGCAGAGCCAGGAGAAACCCCTGAGCATTGCCGGGTGTGGCCAAAAAAGCAAAAAAAAAAAAAAAAGACCCTATAATAATAACCCTGCAAGGTCGTGCCTCTTGATCAGCTCAGGTTATCTTTGCTTAATTACTATCAGATCTTACTTCAAGTAAAGGGAGGGGCCTTTCTTTCCAGGGCGTCAACTTCCTGCACCTGGCCTGTGTTTTGTCTGCATTTCAATGGCTTTTTTGGCTCCTGAAATGGGTCCTCATATCAAACGCCTCCATGCCTTCAGGTTGGTTCAGGTTTCAGAAGGCTAAATGAATCTAGAGCTTTTAGGATGGAGGTGAGTCATATTGGTTTTGTTTTTGCTTATGGGTCCCCAAACCCAAAAAAAAAAAAAAGCACAAAAAGTCCAAGTAAATTTGTAAACCTACTGTGTGCTTATTTCTCAAAACCTTACTGTGTATCTGGAATAAAAATCCTCTAAGGAAGTAGGAAAGCCACACTACTCTTTGATATGTGCAGAGTGAACGGTGGGTGCAGATCGCATGAGGACATGCCTGCTCCAATTCCCATGTCTGAGCAGTCAGATGTGCTGAGACAGTCCCAGCAGGGTCAACCAGCCGCACCCAGAATATTCTGTCTGCCCTGTCACTTACCTCCCTCTGACTCCTTCAACTCTTACCTTGTTCTCACCAGACTGGCCAGGATTATTTTGCATACATCTCTCTCCTATGTCATCATTTTTTAAATTTTTTATTCAACAAAGTTGTACATGATAATTTGTTACAGATATTCAATAGTCCAACACCAGTCCCACCACCATTGCACCTTCCCACCACCATTATTTCCAAGTTTCCCAACCACCCATTAAGCCTGACCCTATAGAAGACCCTCAGTAATTTATTTTATATTGCTGGTTATAACTACTTTGCTACACACTTGATCTTAGCCAAAAGATCTTAACCTGCATCCCGCTAGCCCCGTCCATGCTCGTGTGTAAGCCCCTAACCTCTGTAAAGGGGTGCAATGAATCACCACCGCTGTAGAACTGTTATTTTCATTAGCAGGGATTTGCAGGAAGTGCTTATTGTAGAGTGAATGATGAGCAAGGACCCAGAAACAGCTGTCCCAGCCAGGCAGATAGTGGGTCCGAAAGGGGAAGTCACGTGACTGGGGTCACAGTTGGCCATTTCCTTTGGTGGGTGCCAGGCCCCTGCCCTGTCCTCTCCTGTCCCTGGGGTCTAACTTTCCAGGCCCAGGCAAAGTCTCCCAACCCTATGCCATAGCAGGGACTCAGGCACAGTTGCCTGAAGTACTTGGTTCCCAGAGAAGGAAGAACCCTCGGAGACTGCTGGCCTGTGGACGTGGGGGAAGAGCACCCACGTAGGGAGGGGCCTGGGGGTCAGAGAGCTCCTCCCACCTGGGCACCTGGCATGCCCTCTCCATCCCCCTGCACAGAGGGGGACCTTAGACCAAAAAGAGATGAGTCTTTGCCCTGGGGGAGAAGATGAAACTTAGGCAAACAAATCAGTGATAGGAAGGTTGGAAGGTCAGCCGGAGTCAGTGCTCAGATCCCAGTCTTGGGGCTGAGAACAGGGAGAGTGATTTTCACTGAGGTCATCAGGAGGCAGCCTGGGGAGGAGACAGTGTTGCACTAGGACAGGAAGGTGGGGTCAGGGGTCAGAGGTGAAAAGTTCTGTCTGCTGGTGAGCTGCAGGTGGAGGAAAAGGCAAGTGGCCCAGCTGCGGCCTAGCAGAGAGCAGAGGGATCTGGGGGTGAACGTGGAGGCGGCACCACAGGCCCAGCTAGGAGTGAAACCCAGAGCTTTGTGCGTAGACATCGGGAAGGATGGGAAGTGGGCTGGGCAGGCAGAAGGTCTGGACCAAAGAGATAGCACAGTGGGTCGGGCACTTGCCTTACATGTGGCCGACCTGGCTTTTGCTCCCTGGGACCCCATATGGCCCCTGAGCCTTCCAGGAGTAAGCCCTGAGCACCAAGGATTATAAACCCTAAACCTAAACAAAAAAAAAAGAGCTTGGTTTGGGCCTTCAGTTGGGACTTGCCTTTGGGTTATGATTTCTAGTAGAGGTTGTTTTATTTGGAAATAGACCTCATTCCCATGACCTGATGGAATGGTTTGAGGCTCTTTATGTTCCTGGAGCAAGCAGGTGCCCTTGGGCTCTACTTGCATGAGACAGGTCATATGTAGATGTTACTGGTGCCCGCTCGAGCAAATCGACGATGAACGAGAAGACAGTGATGCAATGATACTCCCTTTTTTGCACTTCTTTTTGTGTAGGGTGTCTTCCCTCTCATCAGAACTCCACCCAGCAGACCAGCCTATCACAGCCCGGCTTGCGCAGCCGCTTGAGGCAGCACAGTTTATCAATAAATGCTGGACTTAGAGATGACTACAAAGAGTATGCTACCTGCACGGCAGAGCCTGGCAAGCTACCCGTGTTGTATTTGATATGCCAAATACCAGTAACAATTATAGACCTCATTCCGGAATGGACTGAGGCTCTTTATGTTCCTGGAGCAAGCAGATGCCCTTGGGCTCTACGAGCATGAGACAGGACATATGGAGATGTTACTGGGGCCCGCTCGAGCAAATCGATGATGAATGGGAAGACAGTGATACAGTGAACTACTTTGCTAAAAATGATCAAGAAATGTTTCCTTAGGAGAAAGCAAAGATTGTTAAGAGTCGTTAAGACCTTGTATAAGAAATTAATAATATAGGGACCGGAGTGATAATATAGCAGGTAACATGCCTGCATGCCGCTGACCCGAGCTCAATCCCTGGTATCCCATAGGTCCCTCTAGCACTGCCAGGAGTAATTCCTGAAGGCAGAGTCAGGAGTAACCCTTGAGCATCACTGGGTGTGGCCCAAAAAAAAAAAAAAAATTCTGATATTATGTTGCCACAGGATAATCAGTGTATTTATATTTTATTACTGGTTGCCTTCTAATTTGCATGCCACTGAGTATGGTGTGCTATTTGATTTATCAATAGTGTAGCATTTAAGATATATATCATTTGTATCACTTGTCTTCCCGTTGTTCATCGATTTGCTTGAGCAAGTGCCAGTAACATCTCCAATAATGGAGTGAGGTCCATTATTGTTACTGTTTTTGGCATATTGAATACACCATGGGTACCTTGCCAGGCTTTGCTGTGGATCTGGGTTTATCCCAGGGGGCCCAGTCTTTCTGTGTCAGACAATCAACAATCTAGGGCCCATGGGGCAGAGCCCTGGGAGATATGTGTGTGTGTGTGTGTGTGATGTGTATAATATAATATGTTATATGATGCCTTCCTGCTGTCCTTCAATGAAGTTTTGTTGATTTGTTTTGTCATTTTGTTTACGGGCCACACCCAGCAATGCTCATAGGTTACTCCTGGCTCTGCACTCAGGGATTATTCCTGGAGGTGCTCAGGGGGTCCCTATGAGATGTTGGGAACTGGCCCAAGTTGGCTGTGCAAAAGGTCAATGTCTTACCCTTTGAGCTATCTCTCTAGCCCCCTCAATAAGGTCTTATTGAGCAAGTTCTATTTATCAGCATAAATAGAGGTGGGGGGGATATGGGCAGTGGGAAGGAAACGAGATATTGGTGATAGGAAATGTATACTGGTGAGGGGACAGTTGCTGCAACACTGCATGATGATGTATATCAATCATGAACAACTTTGTAGCTGTGTGTCTCATTGTAATTCAATTTAAATAAATAAATAAATAACAGTTTTGAAGTATGAATAAATAGAACCAGGTAGGTACAGGCACTTCATAAATAAATAAGACACACCTTTGAAACAAAGGACTTACAATTTTATTATAATTTTGCTTTTATTATCTTTTCATATTTTTATTTTTATATTATATTATATTGTAATTGTATTTTTATTTCTATTTTCCACCCTTTGTCCCTCCACTCCTGCCATTGTTATAATGACCAAGGGACACACACACACACACACACAGAGTTGTGGTGCTCACCAAGGCAGCATTCCCTGAATTGTGGTGCTCACCCACACCTGATTACAGTGCTCACTGGGTGTCACAGTGATGCTGACCCAAATGTTTACCAGGGTCATGCTCCTGGCACTGGTACCCACACATCATTTTTACGGTTGCAGCATGGCACCAAAATTTTCGCAGGGCTGGGAATTAAAGATAGAGATATTTGGCTGGAACAGGCAGAACTGGGAATTTAACTCAGAGACCCAAACTTGCAAGACAGGCACTTGAGCCACTAAGCCAACAGTCTCCATTTTTATATCGTCAAGGGGGCCTATTGAACTCCCAAATGGAATATAGAAAAGGCTAGCACCTAGAGCTGGAAAGATGGATCAACAGACTGAAATGCATGCTTTGCCCGCATTTGATTCCTTATACCACATGGTCCCCTGGATCCTCATGGGCCCCTGAGCAACACCAGAAGTGATTCCTGATGAGCCTTGGGCTGGAAGTAGCCCTTGAACGCTACCAGGTATGGTTCAAGAAACAAAAAGAAAAAGAGCCTGGCTCCTATCAAGAAAAATTTGAGCCACTCAACTTCTATCAGCTAGGAACTTTTCACTTAGGAAACTCATTTATTTTGCAGAAGCGTCAAGTAACAGTGGTGTATAAATAGGATTGACAGCACTTAGCAAGCTCAAGAAAACACAGTAACAACAAAGCATTGAGAAGGAGAGAAAATTTACTTTAGAGATTCTGCAAATCATCAGCAATGGCAATATTGTTTTGATACTTGTCTGGGCTTTAGAGTCACACGTAGCAGGTCTTGCAAAATCCCAGTGAGCCAAGGAAGATGTGATGATCTTCCTTCCTTATTATCTAAACAAGTGTGGGTAACTTATCGGAGTTATACACTAGATGCTGGCAACACCAGGCAGAGGTTGCTCTGACTCTTCAATGCTGGTTGCCAACCTTCAGACGATCTAGTCCCTTCCTCAGGGCCCCCCATCACCTCCCGGTTCCTCAGGCTATAAATGAGGGGGTTGAGCATAGGCGTGAGGACTGTGTAGAACAGAGAGACCACCTTGTCATGGCTGGGGGCCCGGTAGCGCCGAGGCCTCAAGTAGATGAACATGGCGGCCCCTTAGAAGAGGGAAACAGCTGTAAGGTGAGAGGAACAGGTGGCCAGGGCCTTTTACGGGCCTGCACAGAGTGCATACGGAGCACTGCCATGAGGATCCGTGCGTAGGAGGCCACGATGATGGAGAAGGGCAGCAGAAGCATGAAAACACAGCAAGAGAAGAGCAGGGTATCAAACAGAGATGTGTCGGCACAGGCCAACTTCAACAGAGCTGGCACCTCACAGAAGAAGTGGTCCACTTTCCTTGATCTGCAGTAGGGGAAGGTCATTGCTGCCACCATCTGGATCACGCCATCCAAGATGCCAAAAGCCCAGGAGCTCCCTGCGATCTGGAGACAGACCTTGGGGCTCATGAGGATGGGGTAGTGAAGGGGATGGCTAATGGCCACGTGAGCGGTCATAAGCCATGAGTCCCAGCAGAAGCCCTTCAGATCCCACCAGAGAGACAAAAAAGCCAATTTGTATGCCACAACCCACAAAGGAGATGGACTTCTGGCCAGACAGGAAGTTGGCGGCCATCTTGGGCACAATGTCACAGACCAGCATGAGGTCCATGAAGGAGAGCTGGCTGAGGAAGAAGTACATGGGGGTGTGGAGTCGAGAGTCCATGTAGATGAGAAAGATGAGGGAGGACATTCCCACAGACGGCTACTATGAAGACAATCATGACCGCTGAGAAGAGGACAAGGTCAGTCTGGCTCTGGGAAAAGATACCCAGGAGGATGAAGCCATCCAGAGATGATTCATTCAACCATATCCCCATGGTCCAGTTCACAGTCACCTGGAGATACGGACAGAGAAATTCTGGGATTAAGTTTCATGTGTTATTTAGATCTGAATTCTTCTTGGAATGGTTATGTCTTTTGGAGTTCATCAAAGTCCAACAGCATATGTCTTGAGATATAGAGCAGAATACTCCTTTAGATTGACACAGATAACAGTATATTTTCATTCATATAATTAATCCATAAATCTGTATTTATTTACATAAGTATCAGGAATAGAAACTGATTTGTCTCATGTGTTGACCAATCCTCCTTTAGCAAAAAAATATTGAATTTCTCATATAAGATAAATTTTATAGGGGTGTGGGTTTGACCCAGGCGGTGGTCAGGGTTTACTCCTGGCTATATGCTCAGGGTTCACTCTTGACAGGGTTCTGTTAACCATTTGGAATTCCAGGATCAAACATGAACAGCGTATGCAGAGTCATACTATCTCTCTCTACCTGCCTTACTATCTCTCCTACCCTAATACTGACTTTTTTTTAAGCTGAGATCACACAAACTCAGTAAACTTCTCTAATGAGAACATAAACCATTTCAGGTATTTGATAATTTATAGAGTTATAAAAGAAAAATACTTGAGGTTTTATTTTTTCTTTGCTCAAATCAAATATCTTGTAATAATTTTTAATTACTCCATCTATCATTCCCTAGATCCAAACAATTAGAAATCCCTTGGCTCTACATTAAAAACAAAATCTCTAAGAATCCAATTAACTCCTGTCACTGATGACAAATATCCTTGTCCTAAACATATCTCTCCCTATCTCTCCCTCTCCCTCTCTCTCTTCTTCTTTCTCCCTCTCTCTCCTTCTCTCTCAACTTCTCCCCTCAGATAATTTTTATTTTATCTCTATCCTACTCAATGTCCTGGATTGTGTCTTTTTGCTTTGTTTTTTGAGTCACACTCAGCAATGCTCAGGGGTTACTCCTGGTTCTGGACTCAGGAATTACTCCTGGTGGTGCTGAGGGAACCATATGGGATGCCAGCGACTGAAGCCAGGTCAGCCAGGTGCAAGGCAAATGCCCTACCTGCTGTACTATCACTCTAGACCCTGGCTTCTGTTTTTTTTTAATCCTTTAGGTCTAGCCTCATAAAAGTTCTGTCAAGGGCCTGGGCAATAGGACAGCAGATAGTGTGCTTGCCTTGCACGGACCGACCCAAGTCTGATCCCTAACACCCTATGTTGTCCCCTGAGCTCAACCAGGAGTGAGCCTCCAGTACCAGCAAGGTGGCCCAAAAACAAAAAGGTTCTATTGAATATTTGTTTATAGAAGAGACATCCAAATGGTTCTGCTAAAAAGCATCATATAATGTAGATTTACTGAAGAAATTATGTCAGTGACTTCCCAAAATTATTCAAAATAAAGCCCATATTCTTACAGTGGTGCAACAGGTTCAGGATAAGTGCATATGTTCACTCAAGTGCATATGGTGTGTGTGTGTATGTGTGTGTGTGTGTGCACGCACACACCATAAACAAACTGGGCACACTTTTACCTTTAGGTGTTTGGAATACTTAGTTTTTTGGGTTTTTTGTTTTGTTTTTTTGGGGTCACACCCAGCAATGCTCATGGGTTACTCCTGGCTCATTGTTCAGAAATTACTCCTGGCAGTGCTTGGGGGACCATATGGGATGCCGGGGGATCAAACCCGGTCGGCCGCAATGCAAGGCAAACACCCTACCCGCTGTGCTATCGCTCCGGCCCCCTTATTTTGTTTTTAAGTCAACAATTTTATTTAGGGAGAATACCAGTTCTAAAGATAATGTGAAGAGAGACAGAGACAGACAGACAGACAGACAGACAGACAGACAGACAGACAGACAGAGAAGTAAAAGTGTGCTATAGTGGGACTGGAGTGATAGCACAGTGGGTAAGGTGTTTGCCTTGCACACAGCCAACCCAGGTTCGATCACCAGCACCCCATATGGTCCCCGTGCACTGCCAGGAGTAATTTCTAAGAAAAGAGCCAGGAGTAACCCCTGAGCATTGCTGGGTGTGACCCCCAAAAAAATAAAATAAAATGTGCTATAGAGGCATACTGGGGTGGAGGGGGTGGAAGAAGGCAGTTGGGGACATTGGTGGTGGAAAATGTGCATTGGCGAAGGGACAGGTGTTGGAACACAGTATGACTGAAACCCAATAATGAACAACTTTGCAACTGTTTATCTCACAATGATTTTTAAAAATGTAATAAAGAGCATTCTTGTAGTCTTCCAGTACCTGGTCCATTTCCGCCCCGCCCTCATCAGCTGCACAGACTGAGAACCTCACAGCTGAATGTAACCTCCTGTGTCCAGGACGCTCAGCTGCCCACTATGTGCCGAATCACTCGCTCATGTTCCTGCCTAGCTATGGACTCCGCACTGCACCTATACTTCTCTTCTTAATTAAAGAGATTAATTAACACTCTGCTTAATTAAAGAGTTTCCCTCCTTCCTTCACAGGCCCAAGAAGAACTCTGATGCTTGAGCCCATAGAGTATTCAGCATCTCCATCCAGACACCCACGGAATTGTCCAAAATTACAGGGCTAAACCGAAGCTCTTGGTCTCCTCTGAAAAACTCCTGTCCTCAGCCCTTTCCATCTCAAGTAATGGCAGGAATGCCCAGCTGCCCTGTATATAACTCACAGATCATTCTTGACTTCTGTCCCCTCACACAACCATCAGAAGGCCCTGCTGGACCAAAGGGATAATACAGAGAATAGAGTACTTGCCTTGAACATAGCAAACCCAGATTCAATTCCCAGCACCCAATAGGGTCCCCCAGTTCTGCCGGAGTGATCCCTGAGTGCAGAGTCAGGAGGAAGCCCTGAGCAGAGCTGGGTGTGGCCTCCCCACTTTAAAAATAAACACAAAGAGTCAGAGTGATAGCACAGTGGTTAGGGCATTTGCCTTGCATGCAGTCAACCTGGGTTCGAGCATTGGCATCCCATATGGTACCCCAAGCACTGCCAGGAGTAATTCCTGAGTGCATTGCCAGGTGTAACCCAAAAAGAAAAAAAAAGAAAAAAATAGACTGTCCTGCTGACACTTTCATCAAGATATTACAGCCCCACTGACCACTTCTCACACCTGCCCATTCCCCTGGGCATGTCATTGCCATTTTCTTGGAGGATGCCAAAGGCTCCTAACTGGATTTGTTCCCCAGTCTCATGTTTGTCATCACATAGGGCTGAGGTGAATTTGAATCTATATGAATCAAAGCCAAAGTGTTTCAAGAATCCCTTCAGAAATCATGAGGTACCAGAGAGATGACAGAACAGGGGGTTAACACACTTTCCTTACCTGTGATCAACACTGGCTATATCCTTGGCACTGCACATCCTTCCCTCAGCACCAAACAGAACCATGAGTAATCCCTGAGCACAGGTCTAGGAGTAAGCCCTTAGCACCCAAGTATAGCCCTCAAAGCAAAATAAAATTTAAAATAATTTTTAAAAAGTTCTTTCAGATTCCCAGCCCCTCCTTCACCACACAGAGCCCTCAGCTCCCACTGGCCTCCATGGTATTCCTCCTGTACAATAGGATGAAGCCCTTCTTGACTTCTCATAAGGCTCATCCCAGATTCAGTCACCTTCACAGCACAGCCCTGCTCACACCTGTGTGACCTTGAAACCATCTCCCCTAAGCTTTTCCTGATTATGCTTCTCAAATCATTCAACACCATCAGACTTGCTATGATATTTGTTTAGGGATTTGGGGGCCACACCCTGCAGTACCCAGGGTTGACTCCTGGTTCTGCACTCAAAAAATTCAGGAACCATATGGGCTGCCAAGGACAGAACCCAGGTCAGCTGTATGCAAAATAAGCACCTTACCCACTGTACTTTCATCCCAGCCCTAACTTGTTATGTTTCATTTCATTTAGGTTTTCAGAATGAGTAACTTCTTTGTCAACTCAACCCTCAGCCTCCAGGTGCCAAGTTTACCCACAGAAAGTTCTCTGACTCCTACGCCAGTGGTTGCCATTTATTTTGCTCTCATAAATATTTGTTGTATGATAAATTGTATTCAGCAAACAATTCAGAAAATAATTTGAGCTGCTCACGAACTCATTCCCTAATCTCATTTCTTTGGCGTGGAGTTGAGTTAATGGTGTCATTTTTTCCCTCTTAGAAATAACACCATAAAATATCACCTTCTCTCTACAATGTTCTATTTTTTGGGGAGAGAGACCCTTCAGGTCTTACCATCCCCCCTTCCTACCTTTCCACCTTCACCTCTCCCCATTCCTTTTCATCTTCCTGCTTTAGCCTCACCCTTCAATGCTAGAACCCATCTCCCGGACTGCACTGCCGAGAGAGACCAATATGGAGGGGGAAGCTGGATGAGATATTAAGAGCAGAAAAAGAGAGAATGAATGAGAAGACAGGAGAGGAAGAGAGGAGGGACAGGGCCCTGGAGACAATGCTATGCCACCCCAAAAGAGAAGGAAGTCTCCTCTTCATAGAGAAGACAATGGTAGAAAGAGGAAATGCTGGTCAACAAGATGAAATGTAGAAAGGAACCTACAGACTGGTGTCGGAATATTGAATACTTGAAACAACTGTACTGTGAACAACTTTGTACATCGTGGATTTAAATAAAGTTTTAGGAAGGAAGGAAGGAAGGAAGGGAGGGAGGGAGGGAGGGAGGGAGGGAGGGAGGGAGGAAAGAAGGAAGGAAGGAAGGAAGGAAGGAAGGAAGGAAGGAAGGAAGGAAGGAAGGAAGGAAGGAAGGAAGGAAGGAAGGAAGGAAGGAAGGAAGGAAGGAAGGAAGGAAGGAAGGAAGGAAAGGAAGGAAGGAAGGAAGGAAGGAAGGAAGGAAGGGAAGGAAGGAAGGAAGGAAGGAAGGAAGGAAGGAAGGAAGGAAGGAAGGAAGGAAGGAAAGGAAGGAAGGAAGGAAGGAAGGAAGGAAGGAAGGAAGGGAAGGAAGGAAGGAAGGAAGGAAGGAAGGAAGGAAGGAAGGAAGGAAGGAAGGAAGGAAGGAAGGAAGGAAGGAAGGAAGGAAGGAAGGAGAGGAGCCCGCAGTCAGCCAGAGAACTGTAGGGAAGAGAGTTCGGGGGTTACAGGAAAACGTCCCTCACTTACCTGGGAGTGGAAGAAGCAAATTCAACAGACGCCCCTGCAAGCACCTTTCCAGACTCAACATCATCTCCTTCTCCTCCTCCTGTGTTTGCACTTTCAGGGGGGATAGGGAGGATCCCACACATACACTTGTCACCTCCTTTCTTAGCCCCCTACCAAACTCTCAGACAGGCTGAGACCCACCAGTGTCTGCCTCCAGAGAGGGAGGAAGAGAGGGCACTTAGGAAGGTGACAGTGGTGATCAATGGGTTAGTGGCTGGCCCTGGTATCCATGCTGCCCACGGACACCCGTCAGCTGCCACAGTGCACCCTGACTCTCTGTCTGCACTGCCCAGACAGGTTCTTAACTGAGAGGCTGAGGGAGGAGGTGAAGTTGATGACTCTCAAGGGAAGACACAAACTCTAGCCCTTAAACCAGAACTCCCAAGCTTACAATTAGATTCCAAGAGGGAGTTTGGAGATGAGGCCAGGAGAAGGGTCAGTGGGGGCCAGTGAGCGGAACCAGGTCAGAGGAGGGCCCAAGGGGCTTGGAGATGTTTCTTGGTATCTGCTTCCCAGCACAGACCCCAGACCCCCACGGGATCTCCCCTGTGGATATTCCTTAGGCTCCCCCATACCCTGTCATTCGTCCTCGTCCTTTCCAACCCCTGCCTCAAGGAAGGGGGCTCATTACATGCAGAGCACTAGCTGGGTGTTTGGGAGCTAAACCCCGTGCAAGTTTGAAGGAAATCACAACCCAGCGGAGAGAAAGAAGCACCCACCTTCCTCAGAGTTCACAGTTGCAAGAGATGGAAAACCCTGACAGTGGTACATTCTGTAAGCCCAGAGCCCTTCAGGGTGTGCCCTGATCTGCTGGTAACATGCTTCCCTCCCTGCTTTACCATGGGGCACTCCCCACTTCACTCTCAAGAGTGTCCCAGGCTAAGCAATGAATTTAGGATATAACACTATTCTTTTTTCCCTTTGTGCCCCCATGGAAGTAAGTTCATTCTCCAAATGACCAATTGGTTGGAAACTTAGTCATCAAATACTCATCTGCCCTTCTCTTTGGGTTCTTTAGTTATATTGGATGCCTTATATTTTCATTGGATGCCATTTGTTTTCATGCTTGTTTATTTGATGGAAATAAAATATTTATTTTATTTTCATCAATCAACTCTTACCTGCCTCATTGGTGCTTTTCAGTTAGATGTGATACACAGAGGAAATCATAGATTGGGGGCAAAGAGAAAGGGGACTGCAGGGAGAGGTGGGCAGACACAGGAGGTGGAGACAGAGGGAATTAGGAGAAAGTGGGAAAGGGGCCTCTATTGGATGGTGTCCAGGCCCATTAATCTGATTTTTTTAGGGACCATACTTGGTTATGCTCAGGGGTTACTCCTAGCTTTTCAATCAAGAATCACTCCTGGTGGTGCTAAAGAGACCCTATGGGATGCCGGGATCAAAACCAGGTCAGCCTTGCACATGGCAAGCACCTCACCCACTACACTATTGTTCTGGTTGCCAATCTAGTTTTTGAAGAAACCCCTATGGATATCTCACTCTCTGTTCCACCTCCTTCTTCCCATCCTATATATATTATATATAGGATATATACAGGATATATATAGGATATATATTATATATAGGATATATACAGGATATATAGGATATATATAGGGATATATGTAAAATATATCCTATATATGCTTTTTGGGTCACACTCGGCTATGCTCAGGGGTTACTCCTGGTTCTTTGCTCAGGAATTACTCCTGGCAGTGCTCGGAGGACCATATGGTATGCCAGGGATTGAACCCAGGTCGGTTGCATACAAGGCAAACACCCTACCCGCTGTGGTATCGCCTCCAGTCCTTCCCATCCTCTTTTACCTCCCACTCCAGTTTACTCTGTTCCCGCCTCCACATTCCTATACTAGTCTATTTGTTTTGAACTTTCTTTATCTAACTTTTCTGGGTCTTCCTTATCAAAACATATTCCACTCTATTGTCCTTGGAAACTCATTGTGACTATTCTCATTCTGTTCTTTTTGGTTGTTTTTTTAATTTTTATTTTTTAATTGAATCCACAGTTACAAAGTTGTTCATGATTGGGTTTTAGTCATATCATGTTCCAACAACTATCCCTTCACCACTATACATTTCCCACCAGGTGTTTAGGACTTACTCTGCACTCAGGGATCACCCCAGGCAGTCCTTAGGGGACAATATGGGATGCTGAGAATCAATCTGAGTTTAGTTGCATGCAAGGCAAGCACCCACCCAGCTGTAGAATCTCTCCCGCCCCTATTCTGATCATCTTAGATTCAATTTAAGATCACACTCAATCTTTGTTAGCTCCTTCAGACTATTACCTATATAATTACCAAATGACAGATCAGGGAGACTGTGCATCCTGTAAGGTACTTCCCTCTGCATGTGGCTGAGCCAGATTCCATCTCTGGTATCCCATATATCCCCAAGCCCACCAGGAATGATCCCTGAATGCAGAACCAGGAATAAGCCCTGGGTGCAGCCAGGTGTGGCCCTAATACAAAACAAAAAAAAGCAAAATAAAAGCAAATGTCAAGTTACTCTGTTCTACCTTGTGGCATCTGGTACATTACCATTTACTTGTCCAGTGATCTTTAACCACCAGTCAGCAGATGTAAGACATGGTCTACCACTACAGACAACTGGTCTACCACCCTGATTCTGCCAGTCATAGATTGGTGTATAGGACAGATACTGAACCACAAGTATGAAGAGGTTGAAGACCGCTGCTCTACCTAAATATTGAGTGAATTTCATATGTATACAAACAAGATCCAGCTTCCTAGCTAACTAGGACCACTGGCTCAGCTAGAATCTCCTTTCCCATCTCTTAATGATGACCATTGACTTCAGAGCTCTCTAGTCAGCCGCAGCTACAAACCTACTGCTAAAATAGATAGATAGATAGATAGATAGATAGATAGATAGATAGATAGATAGATAGATAGATAGATAGATAGATAGATAGATAGATAGATAGATAGATAGATAGATAGATAGATAGATAGATAGATAGATAGATAGATAGATAGATAGATAGATAGATAGATAGATAGATACCAGATTTCAGGTCATGATACATTTTCATCTAAGTCACAGCATAAATCTACCAATCAATTCTAAGTACCTGTTCCCCAACTCAGACCACATGGGGTTTGGAGATGTCACCATGGGGAAAGGGAGAAGAGTATTTCCTTTGACTCTTTTCCTTACTTCTTTTTGGGAGGTCATACCCGGCAATGCTCAGGGGTTACTCCTGGCTCTGCACTCAGGAATTACTCCTGGCATGCTCAGGGAACCATATGCGGTGCTGGGGATTGAACACAGGTCATCAGCGTGCAAGGCAAACGCCCTACCCGCTGTGCTATCACTCCAGCCCCTTTTTTTACGTCTTGTGATCCTTAGGAGTCTCTCTTCCTTCTTGGCTTTCTGAAATATGAGGATAGATCAGGTGTGTTGCAAGTGGACCACCCTGCAATATACCATATATATCATATATATGATATACATTCAATATATATGATATATATGGTATATGCATCATATATGTGATATATATCAGAGAGGTCCAATTGCAACACACCTATGTATATATATATATATATATATCAGAAGGTCCATATATATACATACAATATATGTATATATATGTATGTGTATGTATATTTGCTTTATATATATATTTGTTATATATACATTTGCTTTTTTGGATCACACCTGGTGATGCTCAGAGGTTACTCCTGGCTCTACACTCATAAATTACTCCTGGTGATGCTCAGGGACCATATAGGATGCCAGGGATCAAACCAGGGTCAGTCATATGCAAGGCAAACGCCTTAGCTGCTGTACTATCACTCCAGCCCCTCTGCTAAGTATATTATACATCATTCTCATCTGTACTGCAATGTCTGGAATTCAGTACCTGCTCTGTCTACCTGTCTATATACGCTTGTATCTGTGTATCTATTTACCATCTACTGTTTGCATCTTTATGCTCGGTATGATTATATTTCTATCTGGGTAGCTATTGATTTACTGCTCTTGCCCACCTACCCATTTAACAGTTGATCTCCTTTTCTATAGCATCTACACATTAACAGAGCTGCATACCCTCCACACCCTTCCAGAACTCCACAGGGACAGTTTTCAGACAAGGGTAGACACACTGCAATTGTACTCTTGTGAATTCCTCTTTTCCTACCCCTGAAATTTTGCTTTCATCCCTTCACACTATCAAGACCACTATCAAGTAAGGATTGTCCAAAAAAAATCTGGAAGAGCCAAAATAAGAAGCCAGGAGTGTAGGGCACTTGCCCTGGATGCATCCTACCCTAGTTCTATTCCAGAATTCCACAGGGTCCCCTAAGCACCACCAAAATCATTTTTTGAGCATGGAGCCATGAGTAACTCCTGAGCACATGGGGCCAGAGCGATAGCACAGCAGGTAGGGCATTTGCCTTGCACACAGCCCACTTGGGTCCGATCCCCAGCATCCCGTATAGTCCCCTGAGCACTGCCAGGAGTAATTCCTGAATGTAGAGCCCATAGCATCACTGTGTGTGACCCAAAAAAGAAAAAAGAAACACAGCATAGGTGAGTGTGCTCCCCCCCAAAAATAAAAAGCTGGAGATGGTGGCCTCATGATGAATGTATTTGATAAATACGTCATTGAATTGTCTTTCACACTAGACCATCACTCACTTTTGTTCTGCTCCAACTTGTCTCAAAAACTCAGAATTCTCCCAGTCTGTGTTCTCCTAAATCCAGGCTTCCTGGAAAACACATTCCAAACTCTCCAGGGAGATTTGCCACAGGCTCCATGGAATCAAGCCACAAGCGTCTAATCAGCAAGCTTCCACCAAGGACACGAGCTGCAGTTCCCCTCTATGAACTCAGCAGTGAATATATTTTTTAATTTTTTTATTTTTAAAATTACAAAGATATACAATTAAAAAGTTCATATTTGGGTTTTGGTCACACCGTGTTCCAGCACCCATCCCGCCACCAGTGTCCATCTCCCACCACCAACGTCCCCGGTTCCCTCCCCCTCCCCCAGCCCTCCTCCATGGCAGGTTCTTTATTTCTTTCCGTTTCTCTCTCTTTCTCTTTTTCCTTCCCTCCAGACTATGGATTACAGAACATATATTAAAGGGTTGTCATGTGTATCTTTTTGCCTCTATTTAATGCTCAGTTCTAGGTTGGCATTAGTACCCTCGACAAGAATCTTTTGGGTTTTTTGTCCTTGTTTTTGCTTTTGTTTTTTAAATATTTTATTATACCACCATAAATACACAATTACAAAGATGTTCATGTTCAGGTTTCGGTCATACAGTGTTCCAGCACCCATCCCTCCACCAGTGTCCATTTCCCACTACTAATGTCCCAAATTCCCTCCCCTAGCCTCCCTCTATGGCAGGTTAATCTCTTTTCTCTCTCCTTTCTCTCTCTCCCTCTCTCTCTTCCTTCTCATATATTGTGGATTATAATACATACATTAGAGGTTATCACGTGTATCCTTTTGTCTATCTTCAATGCCAGTTCTAGGCTTATATTATCATTTTCAACAATTATTAGCATACTGTTCCCTTCTCTGTCTTACCTAACCTCGACTCCCACCTATTGACAAGACCTCCTGGTCCATGTTTGCCTGGCCTTGAATATTGGTATCATAATATATATAATGCAAATAAATGCAGTCATTTATATTTGATATATCATGCAAATATCAGCAAATAAATGTAGTCATTCTATATCTGTCTTTTTCCTTCTGGCTAATTTCACTCAAAATGATCCTTCCATGTCCATCCATTTATAGGCAAATTTCCTAACTTTATTTTTTCCTAACAGCTTCATAGTATTTCATTGTGTAGATGTACCAAAGTTTCTTTATTCGGTCATCAGTTCTCAGGCACTCTGGTTGTTTCCAGATTCTGGCTATTGTGAATAGTGCTGTTATGAAAATAAAAGTGCTCATGGTGTTTCCAGCAGTGAATCTTTTGAATCCCGCCCACTCATAGAGCAGATAAATTGTTTTAAACACTTGGTCCCTTTCCCCAGTGTACATTTGTCACCACCAGAGCCCCCCAAGTTTCCCTCCTGCATCGCCACCCAAGCCTGCCTCTATGGCAGATACTTGTCCTCTCTCGCGCACACTCTCTCTCAATGTCTCTCTGCTTCTCTCTCTTCTATCTCTCTAACATCCTAACACTTAGAATGTTAGAAGGAATTTATTAGATTTTCCTTATTTAAACTTGTTTTGTCAGATACCCTTTATTGGTTCAGACATTTTCTGGTACTTTGTTCATTTGACTTTTTTTTTTTGTGCCACACCCAGTGGTGCTCACGGCTTATTCCTGATTCTATACTCAGAGATCACCCCTGGTGGAGGTCAGGGGCTCTGTGGGGTGCCAGGAATTGAACCCCAGGTGGGTGCATGCTTGTCTTGACAAGCTCCCTCCCCACTCTGCTATTGCTCTGGCCCTTTTTCTGGTACATTGAAATAAATTTAACACTCAACAATCATTTGATCATAAACGCAACTTCCAACTCTGATGCCAGATGTGTGCCCAGTGGTCTCAGAGTGATAAAGATAGTCTCAGTCTCTTCACCTACGTCATAAGAAAGTACCACAGAAAGCAAAAGCTTAGACAATATAAATTTGTTTTTACAACATTCAAGAAGCTGAAAATCCCATGGCCAAGTCTTGGCAGAGTTCAGTTGCATGCACTGGCTCTTTCCCTGGACTGAATATGGGGACTTGTCCACACGTGTCTTTAGCATGTACAAAGAAAACTTTTCTGATACAAATACTAATCTTGGGGCCAGAGCGATAGCACAGCAGGTAGAACATTCATTTGCCTTGTATGCGACCCACCCAGATTCTATCCCCAGCATTCCACATGGTCCCCCAAGAACTTCCAATAGTAATTCCTAAGTGCAGAACCAGGAATATCCCCAAGCATATTCTTAGGGATATTCCTGGTTGGTGTGACCCAAAAAGAAAAAAAAAGAAAAGAATATTAATCTTACTGTAGCAAGATCCTATGCTTATGAATTTCTTTAACCTTAATTACTGTATTAATCAAAATAAGCTCACACTGCAGTTATGCTTGTGGAAGCATACATTTATTTATTTATTTATTCTAATTTTTTAATTGAATCACCATGAGATACAGTTGCAAAGTTATTCATGACTGGGTTTCAGTCATACAATGTTGTAATACCTGTCCATTCATCAGTGTACATTTGCCACTGCCAGGGACCCCAGTTTCCTTCCTGCCACCCACCCCAAGCCTGCCTCTAAGGTAGACACTTTTCTTCTTTCTCTATCTCTCTCTCTCTTTTTAATTTTTTTATTTTTACAATTACAAAGATATACAATTAAAAAGTTCATGTTTGGGTTTTGGTCATACAGTGTTCCAGCACCCATCCCGCCACCAGTGCCCATCTCCCACCACCAACGTCCCCGGCTCCCTCCTCCCTCCCCCAGCCCTCCTCCATGGCAGGTTCTTTATTTCTTTCCCTTTCTCTCTCTTTCTCTTTTCCTTCCCGTCTAGACTATGGATTACAGAACATACATTAAAGGGTTGTCATGTGTATCTTTTTGCCTCTATTTAATGCTCAGTTCTAGGTTGGCATTAGTACCCTCGACAATTGTTAGCACACTGTTCCATTTTTTGGTGTGGCCATATTAGTATCAGATTCTATCTCTCTCTTTTTGTCTGTGCCTATCTCTCTTTCTCTGTCTCTCTCTTTTTCTCTCCATCTCTCTCCTCTCTCTGTCTTTTCTGTGTCTGTCTGTCTCTCTCTCCCTCTTTCCTTTGCGGCATTGTGGTCTGCATACTGAAAGGTATTCTTTTACCTCCTCTCAGCACTCAGTGCTTGCCCAGATGATCATTTCCAACTATCATTATCATAGTGGTCCCTTCTCTATCCTAACTGCCTCCCTCCACCACCACCAGCACTTGTGGCAAGCTCCCAACTGTGGGCCAGTCCTCCTAGCCCTGTTTCTTTGGGCATTAGTCTCATATTATATTTTTTATATCCCACAAATGAATTACCTAAAACCTGAGCTGCACAGGAGGAAGAGAGAAGCATGGAACACCTTCAAGAGCATCAAAGAAATAGCTAAAAGGACAAAGAACCTCTGGCTTTGGGCACATCTCTTCGATTCCATCATTCTCCCTGCATTAACATACACCTCAGAGACCTGGGCCCTATGAAAACAGGAAGAGAACGCTATCCGGGTCTCCCAAAGAGGAATTGAAATAGCTATGCTTGGAATATCACACCTCACTCAAGTGAGAGAAGAAATCCGAGTCCCGACCTCTGTCGATGATCCAGAGTCAGGGACACTGTCTCGTTTGCAAGGGCATCGAAAATCAGATGGACTGGACATGTAATGCGACTTGGAGATGACCGCTGGACTAGAGCCGTTACCAACTGGATCCCATGGGATGTGAAAAGATCACGTGGCCGCCCACCTACAAGATGGTCAGACTTCTTTGTCAATACCCTGAATGAATGGTTTGAGGGTCTTCGTTTTCCTGAAGCAAGCAGATGCCATTGGGCTACACTGGCACGTGATAGGGTCAAATGGAAATGTTACTGGTGCCTGCTCGAGCAAATTGACAAATAACGGGATGTCAAATGATCAAGTGATCCCACAAATAAGTGCTATCGCTCACGTCAATCCTCCCCTTCTGACTCACTTCACCCAGTATGATACTCTCCATATTCATCTGTTTATAAGTAAATTTCGTTTTTTTTTACTTTTTATTAAAACACTGTGATTTACAAACTTGTTCATAATACAGTTGTTTCGGGCATGTAGTGCTCCAACACTGCCAGTGTCACCTTCCCTCTACCAATGAATGTCTCCAGTTTACCTCCCAATCCCAAACTACCCTTATAGGCAATTTTTTATGGAAACAACAGATATATTTTATTCTTTGCCTTAATACTCCCAAATGCATTTTGTTATTATTGCATACACCATACCCAGATTGTCCTACAACTTTTTTAGAGTTTGGTATTCAGAATTTCTTCACATGCCTGTCCAAAGGCTACTATTGCTGCTACAACATATTCTGTCACCATGTCCAGAGAGCCCAGAATGTCAGGGTGACTCATTCTAAGGCTGTGCCTTCAACAAGTATGACCAGGAGTATGAACATCTGCTGTCTTACCCGTATAAGCAAATTTTATGACTTCATTTTTCCTGGTAGCTTCCACATCACCATGAATGCCTGACCGAAAAACAAAACATAAAAGCAGTAGAGCCCATGCCTTGCATGACTTAGATTATTCCCATACCATGTGGTCCCCCTTAACGCTGTGGGATATGACCTAGTGGCCCCCTGAGCACCACCAAAGTGGCCCTTAGAAATTAAATTTTAGTGGCCGGAGCAACACCACAGCAGGTAGAGCGTTTGTCTTGCACAACACAAGCCAGGTTCAATTCCTGGCATCCCGTAAGGCCCCCAAGCACCAGCAGGAGCAATTTTTGATCATAGAGCACGAAATTATCACTGCCAATAATATATATACATACATATAAAAAATCTAAAAGCTTTGCTAAGCTTTCCACATATTAGTTTCCACCATTTATATATCAGACCATCCATTGAAAGAAAAGGTATCAAAGAATCTCCAACCTCACCTCACAACATTTGCTCAGGACACTCATAAGACTGAGCAGGGGGAGGTACCCCAGTTGTTCTGGGTAAAGAGCAAAAACCAAGCACATCCATGGTGCATTTGGAAAAGGCTCTGAGTGTACAGAAATGCCCCTTCTGTGTTGCAGTGACCCAGCTCCAGTCACAGTGGACTCTCAGGAAAGTGGGTCCTCTGCCCCTCACTTGGCTGTGAACCCCTTCACGCTCAGATGGGGCTCAGCTCCCACCCTGGACTCTATCACAACACCTGCTAGTGCTCTGCTTGCAGAGAGCCCCCATTCATGGGGCTGCGGTGAAAAGGATGGGAATAAATGTCTGGGCACGTGGGGTGCCCGAAGAAGATCCACAGGGGAGACCCCCTTAGGGTTCTGGATCTTGTAGAAGTGCTGGAATGTGTTTGTTCTGGGAAGTAGACACCAAGAACTGCCCCTCTTCCTGGACCCCAGTGACACTTGGGCCCTTCTCTGACCTGGTTTCCTTCACTGCCCCCACTGACCCTACTCCTGGCCTCATCCCCAAACTCCCCCTTGGCATCTCTCTAATTGTAAGCTTGGGAGTTCTGTTTTCAGGGCTGGAGCCTGTGAGTTCCCCCTGAGAGTCCTGGAGGTTCTGGGTTAAGTACCTAGTTGGACAGCGCAGGTTGAGAGTTGGGGGACTCAGCACTGTGGCAGCTGACCACACCCATGCCAGCATGGATACTGGGGTCAGGCGTTGACCTGTTGCCCACCACTATCCTTGCTAAATGTCTCCTCTCTCTTCCACAGGAGGTGGACCCTGGTCTGAGCACTGTAGGTCTTAGCCTGTCTGAGAGTATGGTGGGGGTTAAGGAAGGAGGTGTCAAGTGGGGGTCCTTGGAATCCCCTCTGAAAGTGCAAACTCAGGAGAAGGAAGAGATAACGTTGAGTCTGGAAAGGTCCATGCAGGGCGTCTGTTGAATTTGCTCCTTCCACTCCCAGGTAAGTGAAAGACCTTTTCCGATGACAGCCACCTCACGCAAGCCCCCTCCCTTCCCTACAGTTCTAGGCTGGCTGCGGACTCCTTTCTGCATTTTGGCCTGCTGTTCAGCATTTTCTCTTTCTACCACTAGTAAGATTCCCTAGTAAGAGGTGTCCCTGTCATTGGATAGACAGAGTGTCATGTTGAGTGCCCTGTGCCTCGCCACTTACTCTCCTTGTCTACTTCCTCACTTTCTTCTTTTTCTGCCCGTCATGTATCATCCTTAACTTTTTATTTTCTTTTTTGGGTTTTTTTTTAGTAACCCCGGTGATGCTCAGGAGTTACTCCTGGCTCTGCATTCAGAAATTACTCCTGGCAGTGCTCAGGCAACTATATGGGATGCTGAGGATAAACCTGGGTCAGTTTGTGCAAGGCAAATGCCTTTTACTATGCTATCACTCCAGAAACACTTCAAATCTCATCCATGTTTGTCTGTCTCTGCATTGAGGAGCTTGGAAGTGGGTTCTTGTGCTGAGGGTGGTCTAGGGCAGGAAGATAAGGAGAAGAGATGAGGTGGAGTGGGAGAAAGCAGGAGTGGTCAGACCTGGACTGTCCCTCCCAATGAACAACCTTGTAGAGAACCGTGAGTTATTTTGTGGTGTTGTTTCTAGGAGGAAAAATGACATCAGTACTTCAACTCCACTCACAGGCATGAAGTGAGAGGGCAGGAAATGGGCTTGCGAGATGCCAGAATCATTTCCTGAGTTGTTCATAAAATACAATTCATCAGTCAACAAATATTTCCTGAGAACATAACACAGATCTTCCTCCACTTACAGTGGGTTACATCCTGCTGTTGACCTCACAAGCTGAAAATAACTTATGTTGAAAATACCACAAAACCCACTGAGCATCAGAGCTCAGCGTGGCCTGCCCTCTCCTCTGTGGCTGCCCACAGTGTCACTGATTCACCTCATGGTCCTGCGACAGATAAGACATGTCTGTTGCCCCTCATCACAAGCGTAGTGACAGGTGCTAGTTCAGGAAAAATGCAAGTTAAGAGGAAGTCTTCTACTAAGTACAGGGCCCTTTTGTTCCATCATGACACCCAAACATCCTTATGCAGGTATCAATCACTGGCAGCAGTGTGTTCTAAGAGCCGGCTGTCACCCTGAAGTGATACCTGGGATATAGGATCTAGGTGAGGAAGCAAAAGACAAAACAATCCAACATGATTAAAATATAATCTACCCGGGCTGGAGCAGTAGTACAGCAGGAAGGGTGTTTGCCTCTCACACAGCAAGCCCAGGTTCAATCCCCAGCATCATATGGTCACCTCAGCACCTCCATGAGTACAGAGCCAGGAGTAACCCCTAAGCATGCTGAGGGGTGACCCAAAAAAAAAAAAAATAGTCTAACCAATGGTACTGGAGGCACAAGAAACTTAAAGCATGGGAGAAAAGACAGGGCTAAAGATTTCAACCCACATAGGGTTGGGCTGAGAAGGTGAAGGATCAGTGTAAAGCCAAGATGGGAATATCCTTATGTTGGGAGGTGAGAGTCAGGCCAAGACCCCAGTCTTGAAGCCGGTGGGAGCAGAGGAATGGGGGAGTCTGAATGATGAGGGAAGGAAGGTATCTCTGGAATTCTGGCTTATTCTTGGAGCATTCTGACTTTTAAGTCATGACTATAGTTACACTCCACATTTCTCTGTTTTTTGAGGGGTCACACCCAGCGATGTTCAGGAATCACTCCTGGCTCTTCGATCAGGAATTATTCCTATCGGTGCTCGAGGACCATATATGGGATGCCTGGGATCGAACCGGGTCAGCCACATGCAAGGCGCATGCCCTACCCGCTGTGCTATCACTCCACCCCCTTCACTCCATTTCTATGTGGCAGACAGACAAGGGTGAGGTAAAGGAGGGCATGAAAGCAACTCCAGTTGTGAGCCCTTGTCATCATCCGGGAAATGGCAGTGACATGTCCAGGTGGGGAGGGACAGTCGTTGAGGAGTCACTGGCGGCAGGGATGGAGCATTTTTTGTCAGAAGACCAGCAGGACCTCCTGATGGTCAGTTAGCATGACAGGACAGGAGTTAAGAATGACCTGTGACCAAAAACACACAGCGGAAACACAATCTGCACTTTCATTTTCATAGCAGCACTATTCACAATAGCCAGAACCTGGAAACAACCAGTATGCCCGAGAACTGATGACTGGATAAAGAAACTGTGGTACATCTACACAATGGAATACTATGCAGCTGTTAGGAAAAATGAAGTTATTAAATTTGCCTATAAATGGATGGACATAGAAAGGATCACGTTGAGTGAAATTAGTCAGAAGGAAATAGAGAGATATAGAATGATTTCATTTATATGCATAACATAAATATATCAGGTGGTCTTACCAAAAATGGAAATTACCACAAATGTGTGGGAGTCAGAGGTTAGGTAAGACAGAGAGGAACATATGTAAATAAATGTCAAAAGGGTTGATACCAATCTAGAACTGAGCATTAAATCCAGGGGAAAATATGCACATGATGGCTTCTAAGTGTATGTAGTGCAACCCACAATGTGTAGGAGAAGGAAAAGAGAGAGAGGGAGAGAGAAAAGAGATAAAGAACCTGCCATTTAGGCAGGCTATGGGAGGGGAGGGAATTGGGGACATTGCTGGTGGGAAATGGGCACTGGTGGAGGGAGGGGTGCTGGGACACTATGTGACCGAAACCTGTAAACATGAACAACGTTGTAATTGTGTATCTCACGGTGGTATAATAAAATATTTAATAAAAAAAGGTGCATGAAAAGAACAAAAAAAGGAAAATAGAAAAAAAAAGTTCTTGCCGTAGAGGCAGAGTGGGGAAATGGTGGTGGTAGGGAAGGAGATTGGTGGAGGGACACTGGTGAAGGGATTAGTGTTGGACCATCATACACCAAAAATCAATATAAATAACTTTGAAATCCATGGTGATGCTATGAAAAAAAATAAAAACACATATTATAAAAAAGAAAAAAATGACTTGTAAGGGGAGGGGAGAAGGAATCAAAGGGAGATTAGTGGTGGGAAATGTGTACTGGAAGAGGAATGGGGAATGGAACACTGTATGACTGAAACCCAATCATGAACAGTTTTGTAATTGTTTATCTCACGGTGGTATAATAAAATTAAAAAAAAAAATGACCTGTGAGTTAAATCCGTGACATCTGGACATAGCCACAGTTAGCTGAGATGGGAAGGGACAAGGACAGATTTAAGGGTGAGGCAAAGGCTCAGATTCGTGCCTTAGTTTAGGATAAGCTCTGGGAGGGCAGAAGGGAGATTGGGTGGCTCTAAGAGGCAAGAATCAGAGATCAAGTGATTCTCAGCAGGAAGCTAAGCAGGGCTTAGGGAGAGAGTGGGGGAGTGCTACAGGTCAGAGAAAGGACACTAGAACAATATTAGAGATGCGGTCACTTTGGAGAACTGGGCGCTGAAAGAAGGTGAAGTGATGTGCATGGTGCCCTCTCGGTAACAGTATTATAAACCACAGTGCCAAAACGTAAAAGCAGTAAGTGCCTGTCTCGGAGGCAGGCCGGGGAGTGGGAGGGACGCTGGGGCACTGGTGAAGAAACTGGTTTTGGAGCCCTGTCTGCCTCAACTCCAGCTTCAGAGCTGTAGCTTTGTCATTCACAATCATTCGGTCACTTTCCTTTGGGTTTTGGGTTTTTCTTTGTTTGTTTGTTTGTTTGTTTGTTTGGTTGGTTGATTCTTATTATATCCCTGCGATATCAACAATTACAAAGTTGTTCATGGTGCTAGAGTGCTAAGACATTGAGGAGGGCATTTACCTTGGACACAACCGACCCAGGTTCGTTCCCGGCATACTATATGGTCCCCCGAGCACATCAGGTATAAATCCTGAGTGCAGAGCAAAAAGCAACCTATGAGCATTGCTGGGTGTGAAAACATGCAAAATAATAATAATATTAATTTTGTTTAAGAATCAGAGATCAGGGCCAAGAAAAAAAAGTAAGGGGTTAAAGTACATGTTGCGGGGCCAGAGCTATAGCACAGCGGATAGTGTGTTTGCCTTGCATACATCTGACCAGGGTTCGATCCCAGGCATCCCCATATGATCCCCTGAGCACCACCAGGAGTAATAAAGTACATGTTGCAATTAGCTTGGATATATCTCCAGCATTTCATGGGCCCCCACCCAAGTGAGGCCTTGTGCACTCCTGGGGTGACCTGGGTGATCCCCAGACCATAGGGTCTGATCAGTACCACATTCTCAGGTCCCCACAGTGACTCTCCAGTCCCTTTGACCAACAATGACTGAGAACGACACCCAGGGCCCTAAGTATGGTTTGGGTGGATCCCCAAAGATAAAGAAATAATCAGGGTCAGAACTGGAATGACAGTACAGCAGATAGGCATTTACCTTTCACACAGCAGACCTGGGTTCAATGCCTGGCATCAAATATGGTCCCTGAAACTACCAGGAGTAATCCCTGAGCACAGAGGCAGGAGTAAGTCTGGAGTACTTTCAGGTGTATTCAAGAACAAAAACAAAATGAAAAGTAATCCAAGTCAGAGAAAAAGCTCAGTAGGCTGAATGCAGGCTCTGTATGAAGAAGGCCCAGATTTGATCCCCAGCACCAATATTGTTCACTGAGCACTGAGCCAGGAATAGCCCTGAGCACCACAGGGTGTGAGCCAAAAAGTCAACAAAATAAAAATAAAATAAATTATTTAAAAAAGAGGACGGTCAAATAGCAAGAAACGGCTCAGTAAATCCTCAGACAATGACTCTCGGAACACCAGTGTGAGATATAAAAATTTTGTTTTGTTTTGTTTTGCTTTGTTCAAGGCCCTGGTGATGCTCAGGGCCGGGTTCAGGGGACCATATGGAATGTCAGATGTTGAACCCAGGTCAGCCCCTTGCAAGGCAAATGCCCTATCCACTGTCCTATCACTCTAGCCCTAGATACAAATTTTCTTTTTTTTTTTTAATTTTTTTATTATACCACCGTGGAAACACACAATTACAAAGGTGTTCATAATTGGTTCTTGGTAATACAATATTCCAGCACCCATCCCTCCACCAGTGCCCCATTTCCACCACCAATGTACCCTCCCCCTCCCGTCCCCCACCCGCCTTAATAGCAGGTACCCCCAGTTTCCTCTCTTTCTCTCTCTATCTCTCTCTCTGTCTCTGCATCTCTCTCCCTCTTATTTTACACATTATGGCTAGCCCTGCAGATATTTAGAGTTTGTCACTTAAGTCTCTTTGTGTATATTCAGTGGTGAGTTTTAATCTGCCATTACCATTTCCCATATTTATTAAAACACTGGTATCTATATCCTATTAATGAATGCAGTCATTCTATATCTGTCCTTTTCCTTCTGACTAATTTCACTCAGCATGATAGACTCCATGTCCATCTATTTGCAGGTAAATTTCATAATTTCATCCTTTCTGACAGCCGCATAGTATTCCATAGTGTAGATGAACCACAGTTTCTTTAGCCAGTCCTCTGTTCTCGGGCATTTAGGTTGTTTCCAGATTCTAGCTATAGTGAATAGCGCAGAGATGAATAAAGAAGTACAGATAGTGTTTCTGCTATGTGTTTTTCGGTCTCTAGGGTATATTCCCAGGAGTGCTATTGCTGGGTCAAATGGGAGCTCAATATCTAGCTTTCGGAGGAATGCCCATATTGTTTTCCAAAAGGGCTGGACCAGTCGGCACTCCCACCAGCAGTGGATGAGAGTCCCTTTTTCCCCACATCCACGCCAGCACCGGTTGTTCTTGCTGTTTTGGATGTGTGCCAGTCTCTGTGGGGTGAGATGGTACCTCATTGTTGTTTTGATTTGCATCTCCCTGATGATTAAAGATGAAGAGCACTTTTTTCATATGCCTTTTGGCCATTCGAATTTCTTCTTTTTTGGAAGCTTCTGTTCATTTCTTCTCCCCATTTTTTGATGGGGTTGGCTGTTTTCTTCTTGTGGAGTGCTACCAGTGCCTGATATATTCTGGATATTAACCCCTTGTCAGATGGGTATTGGGTGAATATCCTTTCCCACTCTGTGGATTGTCTTTGTATCTTGGTCACCGTTTCTTTTGAGGTGCAAATTTTCTTTTACTGAATTATTTTTTGATAATTTCATTTTGTTGTAGCAAGCAATATAAACTAAGTGACTGATTTTTTGTTTGTCTGTGTTTGCTTTGTTTTGGGCCATACCAGGTCATGTTCAGATCTTACTTTTTGCTCTGCTCTCAGAAATTACTCCTGGGGCTGGAACAAGTACAGCAGGTAGGGCATTTGCTTGTTTGTGGCCGACCCAGGTTCTATCCCCAGCATCCCTTATGGTTCCCTGAGCACTGCAGGAGTAACCCCTGAGCATTCCCAGGTATGACCCAAAAAAAAAGTATTGTTAATGACAGGAGAGTCATGATTATTACTATAAGAAAATCCAAGTATAAAATAAAATTTAATGTAGGGGCGGAGCGATAGCCCAGCAGTTAGGGCATTTGCCTTGCACGCAGCCTGCCCATGCCGGCCCAAGTTTGATCCCCAGCACCCCATATGGTCCCCTGAGCACCGCCAGGGAGTGATTCCTGAGTACAGAGCCAGGAGAAACCCCTGAGCATTGCCAGGTGTGACCCAAAAAGCAAAAAAAATTAATTTAATGTAAAAAAGTCTTTAATAAAATTTAATGTAATATACTTTATATTTCAGAGTTGAAAAAAATATATATGTAAATAAGAATAGGTGTTTTTTTAATGTTGTGTTAAAAGGTTTTATTTTTCTTCTTTACATAGATCACATTCATACAGTAATCACTAATTGGCCCTTACTGATTTATTCTCTGATCATGAGCTTCATAGCAACGGTTGTGGACACTAAGTGCTGAGCTTCACAATAGTGGTGTTGGAATACTAAGTGCTTGAAACAACTGTATAATGAGCAACTCTGTAAATCATGCTGTTTATAATAAAAATCAATATTTTTTTAAAAAGGAAAAACTAAAACACTGGTTACAAATTTGTTCACGATACAGTTGTTTCAAGCATTTAGTGTTCCAACACCACCAGTGTGACCTTCCCTCCACCAACGCCCCTGGTTTTCCTCCCAACCCCATCTACCCCCTTAGGCACATAACAAATTTACTTTATATTGTTCCTCCAACAAAACCTAAAGAAGGGGCTGGAACAACAGTCCAGCAGGTAGGGCATTTGCCTCACATGTGACTGACCCAGCTTCGATCCCCAGCATCCCATATGGTGGGAAAATTAAAGCCGTTTAATATAATATCACAAAATGCCTATTCTCATATATAAAAGTTTTCAACTCTGGAATCTAAAATATGTTGCACTGAATTTTATTTTATACTTGGATCGCATAGCAATAATCATGCCTTACTTGTCATTAATAAACTATTTTTATAAAGTTCTGTGCTAATATATTTTTAGAGTTTACAAGAAATAAGTAGGACCTACATATAAACTTTTCTCTCCCCTACACTTTATTTATCTATTTATTTTATCAAAAGTAAATTTGGGGGAGGAAACTTTTAAATCAAGGTGAGATAAACAGTTATGAAGAGGTCCATGATTAGTCTTTAGTCATACAATGTTGCAGCACCCGTAGCTTCACTAGTGTGCATTCCCCACCACTCTCTGCTCTCTCTCTCTCTGTCTCTGTCTCTCTCTCTCTCTCTCTCTCTCTCTCTCTCTCTCTCTCTCTGTCATTATGATTTGCAGTACTGGTACTAAAAGGTTTTCTTTTTTCTTTTCTTTTTTTTTTTTTTTTTTTGCTATTTATTTTGGTCACACCAAGCAAGGCTCAGAGGTTACCCCTGGCTCTGCATTCAGGAATTACTCCTGGCGGTGCTCTGGGAACCATAT
Organism: Cryptotis parvus; assembly: GCA_021461705.1. Lineage (NCBI taxonomy): Eukaryota > Metazoa > Chordata > Mammalia > Eulipotyphla > Soricidae > Cryptotis > Cryptotis parvus. The sequence goes on from JAJIBD010023456.1 coordinate 99,335, forward strand.
GGGATGCCAGGGAACGAACCCAGGTCAACTGCGTGCAAGGCAAATGCCTTATCTATCTACCTATAGATAGATAATAAAGGTCATAGAGGCAGCCAGAGCAATAGTCCAGCAGATAGGGCATTTACCTTGCACACAGCAGACCCGAGTTCAATCCTCCACATCCCATATGGTCCCCAAGAACCCCCAGGAGTAATTCCTGAATGCAGATCCAAGAAAAACCCCTGAATGCAGATCCAAGAAAAACCCAGCATTGCTGGGTTGTGACCCAAAAAGCAAAAATAGATAGACAGACAGACAGACAGGTAATAAAGGTCAGAGAGGCAGCTGGAGCAACAGCACAATGGGCAGGGTGTTTGTCTTGCACGCGGCAGACCCTGGTTGGACCTCTGACTTCCCATATGGCCCCGAGCACCGCCAGGAGTAATTCTTGAGTGCAGAGCCAGGAGTAGCCCATGAGCATTTCCGGGTGTGATCCAAAAAGCAAAAAATAATTTTTAAAAATAAAAGTCATAGAATGATGGGGTCTAACAATAGTATAGCATGTGGCTGCTTGCTTTTCACACAGCTACCCTGGGTTCATTCTCGGGTACCCCATCTGGTCCCCCAGGCCCACCAAGAATGATCCCTGAGCACAGAATCAAGAGTAAGTCCTGAGCATTGCCAAACGTGGCCCAAAACACAAAAACACATCCCTAAATATATATGCCTATTGAGGGAAAGTTTGCAAAGGTGAAAGGAAGGAGAATGGAGTGCTGAAAGCCCTCCCTACTGTAATATCACTCCACCTCTAAATTTGTATATATAAAATATTAATATATGTTACTATATATTTAAAAACACCCAAACAAACAAAAATAAATGTGAGTTTGATCCAAAAGAATATAAGTAACATTATTATAATATATACTATATAAGTACATTATTATAATATAGAAAAAAATTGAAACATAAATAGTTCATTTTACATACATGTATAGTATATAATACATGATATGCAATATAGCATAGAAAATATGATTAACAATATGAAAAAAGAGAGAAGAAAGTGTGTTAAGCATGAAACACTACCAGCAACAGTATTGTAAATAGTGTCTAAAGTTGGGAGGGTTAGGGGGATGGTACCTACCACAGAGACAGACTGGAGGGTGGAAGAGAAACTGGGGACATTGGTGGAGGGAAATGGACACTGGTGAAGGGATTGGACAGTGGTGTAGTTATGCCTGAAACTCAGTCATGGGGAGTCGGAGAGACAGTGCAGCAGGTAGGGCATTTGCTCGGCATCCCATAAGTTCCTCTGAGCACCACCATGAATAATTCAGGGCCAGGAATAAATCCTGAGCATTGCCGGGTGTGACTCAGAAATCAAAAGAAAGAAAATATCAAAGAGTATCCTATCCCTGTAGATACAGGGCAGGCTGCTACTGGCTCTCCCTGTGCTCCGCTGATCATGAGGATTCTGGGAGGGAAGGCGGGTTCTAGCCCTGGCCCATCATCCCAATAGAACCTCACAAGAAGCCAGGGAAACCCCCACCCAAGGCAGCCATTTTCAACATCTGGACTCCACAACACGTCAGAGAACCCAAGGGAAAGTCAATCTCTCCCTTTACTTGTGGCGCTTTGCAGCCACATGTTTCATCAGTAAATACATACACCGAGAGCCTTCCTACTACCAAGAGTATTCCACCTACATGGCAGAGCCTGGCAAGCTACCTGTGTCTTATTTGATATGCCAAAACAGTAACAATTATAGACCTCATTCCCATGATCTGAACAAATGGTTTGAGGCTCTTTGTGTTCCTAAAGCAAGCAGATGCCCTTGGGCTACACTAGCCGCAACAGGACGTATGGAGATGTTACTAGTGCCCGCTCCAGCAAATCGATGAACAACGGGAAGATAAGTAACAAATGATTCTATCCCTTCATATTCCAAAGATGTCCTATACTCCGTATTATAGTCATTAATTATAAAGAAAACAACTGATTATAATATGCAGGTGAAATAGCCAGAAATCCACTGTGGAGCATTGTGTTGTTTTGTTTTTTGAGGAGGCTGTTATTTGTAGGTTGGTTGGTTGTTTTGGTTTGGGGGCAGTGCCCAAAGAGACTCCTGCCTCTGTCCTTAAGGGACCCTATGGAGTGCCAGGGACTCAAACTCTGGTCTGGTTCATAGAAGGCACACACACTATTCATCCTACTACCTCTACAGACCCAGAAATCCAATGTTTGTTTCTTTTTTAGAATCCCACCTTCTGGGCCAGAGAGATAGTACAGTGGAGAGGGTGCTTATCTTGCACACAGACAACCTGGGTTTGAACCACAGCATCTCATATGGTCCCCGAGCACCACCAGGATTAATTCCTGACTGCAGAGCCAGGAGCACCCCTAAGCATAGCCAGGTGTGGCACCCGAAAAGCCAAAATATAAAAGCTTAAAAATTATTCCCACCTTCCCAGGTACCCAGGAACATCAAACCAAGCTATGGCAATATGGGTCAACCAATCGTCCACAGATGACTTAATCCTCCTGGGAATCTTCTCCCAGAGCCAGACTGACCTTGTCCTCTTCTCAGCGGTCATGATTGTCTTCATAGTAGCCGTCTGTGGGAATGTCCTCCTCATCTTTCTCATCTACACCGACTCTCGACTCCACACCCCCATGTACTTCTTCCTCAGCCAGCTCTCCTTCATGGACCTCATGCTGGTCTGTGACATTGTGCCCAAGATGGCCGCCAACTTCCTGTCTGGCCAGAAGTCCATCTCCTTTGTGGGTTGTGGCATACAAATTGGCTTTCTTAGCTCTCTGGTGGGATCTGAAGGGCTCCTGCTGGGACTCATGGCTTATGACCGTTATGTGGCCATTAGCCATCCCCTTCACTACCCCATCCTCATGAGCCCCAAGGTCTGTCTCCAGATCGCAGGGAGCTCCTGGGCCTTTGGCATCCTGGATGGTGTGATCCAGATGGTGGTGGTGATGACCTTCCCCTATTGCGGCTTGAGGGAGGTGGACCACTTCTTCTGTGAGTTGTTGTCTCTAATGAAGCTGGCCTGTGCCGACACATCTCTGTTTGACACCCTGCTTTTCGCTTGCTGTGCTTTCATGCTCCTCCTGCCCTTCTCCATCATCGTGGCCTCCTACACACGGATCCTCCTGGCAGTGCTCCGTATGCGCCGCTGCAGGCCCGGAAAAAGGCTCTGGCCACCTGTTCCTCCCACCTCACAGCTGTTTCCCTCTTCCTTGGGGCCGCCATGTTCACCTACCTGAGGCCTCGGCGCTACCGGGTCCCCAGCCATGACAAGGTGGTCTCTCTCTCCTACACAGTCCTCACGCCTATGCTCCAACCCCCTCATTTATAGCCTGAGGAACCAGGAGGTGATGGGGGCCCTGAGGAAGGGGCTAGACCGTTGCAGAATTGGCAACCTGTACTGAAAAGCCAGCAACCTCCACTCAGTGCTGCCAACTCCGTGACTGGATGATGCCAGTTACGGCACGTCCACTTGGTCTCTGCTTTATCAATAACATGGATTGTGACCATTGCCGTGTTTGGGACATCGTTGCAAATGCGAAAGCAAAGCTCTATCATTCTGGTGACAAGAAAGAAAGAAAGCAAGCAAGCAACAAGCAAGCAAGCCAGAACAATAGCACAGAAGGTGCGGCATTTGCCTTGCATGCGGCTGACCCGGTTTGATCTCCAGCATCCCATTTGGTCCCCTGAGCTCCACCAGGAGTAACCCCTGAGCATCGCTGGGTGTGACACAAAAAATCAAAAAAAAAAAAAGAAAGAGAAAGAGAAAGAAAGTGCTTTTTCGGGGCTGAGCAATAGCACAGAAGGTAAGGCATTTGCCTTGCATACAACTGATCCAGGTTCAATCTCCAGCATCCCATAGGGTCCCCTGAGCACTGCCAGGAGTGATTCCTGAGTGCAGAGTCAGGAGTACACTTTTAGCGTTGCCAGGTGTGGCCAAAAAAAAAACCTAATAATGGAATAAAATTCTGTTTAGAGAGTTGAAAGGAATAACCCAAAGCGTTGATGTGCATGATTGCATGATGTGCCCTGGATCCCCCTGCACAGCTGCAAGTAACCCCCAAACAGCTAACTTTAGAGAGTGATCACCATTCACGCCCTGTGACTAGAATTCAAATACTTCTTCAGAGCCCAGAGAGCTCAACCCACCCAGTGTATTTTGCATGCTGGAGGCCTGGGCCTGACAGCCCCACCCCACCCACTGCCTGGTGCCTGGAGCTTCTGGATCTTTCAGAGGGACACCAGCACCCACCCACCCAGCCCAAAGACCAGAGTGGCCCCTAAGCACTGCTGGATGTGGCCTTAAACAAATAAGTGAATGAAAATGTCTTCACACAATATTCTTTCAGAGTGTAAAAATGCAAACATAAAATAATTTTTTATCATTCCACTGACCAAGAAATATCAGTTAAATGACTGGGCCTGTCATGGGGACAGGTTTGAGTGGTGGTTGTGAAATGGAGACAATGGTGGAGGGAAACGGTGGTGATGGGATTGGGGTTGAAATATGTGCCTGGGATTGGGGCTGAAATATTGAGTGCCTGTAACAGATCGTGACCAGCTTTGTAAACCACATGTTTACATAAAGAGAGGGGGAAATGTAAACAGCATCTTTGAGATTCATGTGCAAAGGGTAAGACATGCTTTTTTTTTAGTATATTTAAAGATAGAACTCTCAGGAGCCAGAGGGAGAGCACAGTGGGTAACCTGCCCTGCACGCCACACACCCTCCAGAACTGATCTGTGAGAGGTGAGGCAGGACTAACCCCTGAGCATCACCAAGTGTGACTCAAATAAAAAGAAAAGAAGAGAAGGGCCGGAGCGATGGTCCAGCGGGTAGGGCATTTGCCCTTGAATGCGGCCGGCCTGTGCCAGCCGGGTTCGATCCCGGCATCCCATATGGTCCATCGAGCACTTCCAGGAGTGATTCCTGAGTGCAGAGCCAAGAATAACCTCTGAGCATCGCCAGGTGTGACCCAAAAAGCAAAAAAAAAAAAAGAGAGAGAGAGAAATAAAAATACATAGGAAAGGGCTTTATCTACACAGTCCTTGGACGAAATTAGCAGCATTTCATCACCTCTAGTTTCTGTGACAGGAAAATAATTCCCTTGGTAGATTCAGAGCAGGAGATAAATGGAAGAAAATTTTTTAGGCTTACACTGGCAGAGTGCAGGGCTTATTTCTGGTTGTGTACTCAGGGGTCACTCCTGTAGGGAACCCTACATATGGGATGCTGAGGGTCATTTGTGTGCACAGCAAAAGCTCTCCCCACTATACTGTCACTCCAGCCTTCCGTTCATTTCACTTCACTTCACTTGTCTTCCCGTTGTTCATCCACTTGCTGGAGCAGGCACCAGTAACATCTCCATACATCCTGACACATGCTAGTGTAGCCCAAGGGCATCTGCTCGCTCCAGGAACATGAAGAGCCTCAAACCATTCCATCAGGTCATGGGAATGAGGTCTATAATTGTTACTGGTTTTTTTTTGGCATATCAAATATGACACAGCTTGCCATGCTCTGCCGTGTGGGTGGGATACTCTCAGTAGCAGGCTCTCATCTCTCATGCATTTATTGATGAGATGCGGAAAGATCGGCTTTTCAGCTGGGTGAGCTCTAACGAGCTGTGGATCTCAGATGTTGAAAATGGCGGCTCTCATGGTGTGGGGGGGTTCCTCTGGCCTCTTGCGAAGCTCTGCTGGGATGGCAGGTGAGGACTAGAACACGCCTTCCCTCCTGGGCACCTCGTGGTCAGCTGGGCACAGGGAGAGCTGGTAGCAGCTCTGCCCCGTGTAAAGCCTTCCATTATAAACTATTAAATCCAGAAAATAAATTTCCGTTTCGATTAGATTCAAACTCCCCTCCTCTGATAAGTATTCTCTGATTAAACCCACACACACTTGAGTATTTTCAGGATTTTTATCCTTATGGATTTGTTTTGTTTTGGGTCACACCCAATGATGCTTAATGGTTCTTCCTGGCTCTGCATTCAGGAATTATTCCTGCCAGTAATGCTCAGGGGACCTTGTAGAATGCCTATAATCAAACATAGGTCTGAGTGTGCAAGGCAAGCACCCTCCCTGCTGTACTATCCAGCCCCAAATATTTAAGGATTTCAACTACTTAAAAAGAGCCAGAGCTATAACACAGTGGGGGAAGGCGTTTGACTTGCACATGGCCAACCTGGGTTGAATCTCAGTATCCCTTGTGGTTCCCTGAGCACCATCATGAATAATTCCTGAGTGCAGAGCCAGGAGTGACCCATGAACTTCAACAGGTGAGACTCAAAGAGAAAAAAAATACACGCAGTGGAGAAGCAAGTCAGGGGCCACTAGGGGGCTGCCAGCTATCCCAACCCCTGCAGAGAAAGGGGTTCAGAGGCTCTGCAGTTACTCTGCCAGCAGAGGGGAGCCCTGGGGGCCCCATGTCTCCTGCGGCTCCCAAGACTGCCTGCAGCTGGGGCAGCTGGGGGAAAAACCTTAGGAAGTGGCAGGACTTCCCAGGGGTCCACCTTGCTTGCTAGTTAGGAGCCTGCAGTACTAACAAGCCAGCAGGGACACCAAGAGACACCAGAGCCCAGGGCTCAGAACTGCTGAGGGAACCAGAAACTTGCAAGCTCCGAGCAAGCCTGCAAGGCCCCTGGGAAGCTGCTGACATTGATAATGAGAGGCCAGACCCGAGGAAACCTGCTTTCCATATGCTCTGTCTGTTCACTCACTCACACACACACACACACACACACACACACATATCTACAAACCACATCCATGTGCAGGCTTACAAATACATACACACACATACAAACACACATTTTCAAATAGAAACACAGGCATACAAATGCATGCATACAAACTTTCAAGCACACAAATGCAAACACACATAACCACAAACTACATACATATGCAAACATAATGCATGCATACAAACATGTATACACATATCACAGACACAAACAAAACACACATAAATATGCACAAATATAAACATACACATACACACACTTGCAAGCACACATACAAATACAAACACAGCCACATGCAAACACACATACAGACATTCAAACACAACCACAGAACACACATACAAACACACATGAGTACACACATACACAGCCCCAAAATTCCCAAAAGTTGTTTCAGTTTGTTTTTAAAAAAAGCACGTGAGTTACAAAATTTTAATAGGTAAGTTTTGTTTCCAAAATTTTATTTTAGTTGAAGTTTTACTTTTTTTTCCAAAATTCTTAAGAATCATAAAGCTTTATTAAATTAATAGAACCAACAAATTAAAAATCCTTTATTCCATCTATAGGCAATTAGACAAAAAAAGAGTTAGGAGGAAACGTTTGAAGGGCTTAGCTGACAGGGTCAGGCAGAAGGGGAGATGCGGTGAGAGCCGAAACAGGCCACATAGATAGAGGTGAGAGGCACCCCAAAACCACCTTTTATGGGCCATGCACTGTGGCCACTGGGAGAGGGGGCCTGATTCCTCCCTGGCCAATAGGAGAGACCAGACAGACATTTACAGAATGATTCGGGAGTCCCGACATCCTCTGAGGCTGAGAGGCAGCTTGGCACTGTCTTCTACCACCCTCAGGCTTATTAAAGTAATGCTGAGTTCCACAGTGAGTGGTAGGTGAGTTTCAGACAGACAGTGTCCCGCATGGGTCCCACCTGCAGAGGGAACTGCCCTCCGCTGGGGTCCCCAGGTTCCTTTACAGGCACTTTTTTAAATTGTTTTCATTAAATAAATTAGATTAGATAGATAGAGATAGATAGATAGATAGATAGATAGATAGATAGATAGATAGATAGATAGATAGATAGGTAGGTAGGTAGGTAGGTAGGTAGGTAGGTAGGTAGGTAGGTAGGTAGGTAGGTAGGTAGGTAGGTAGGTAGGTAGGTAGGTAGATAGATAGATAGATAGATAGATAGATAGATAGATAGATAGATAGATAGATAGATAGATAGATAGATAGATAGATAGATAGATAGATAGATAGATAGATAGATAGATAGATAGATAGATAGATAGATAGATAGATAGATAGATAGATAATAGATGTTTATTCTACAGTTGTTTCAAGCATTTAGTGTTCCAACACCACCAGTGTGACCTTCGCTCCACCAATATCCCCAGTTTCCCTCCCAACCCCAACCTGCTCAATTAGGCACACAACATATATGCTTTATATTGTTTATTCCAACAAAACTTTGAGAACTAGCAAATAGACTAATCAGAAAATAAATTAGGTAGGGCCAGTTAGGGATGATTATATGACTCTTATCTATGTAAATAATAAAATTCAAACCATTGAATACAATATTTAAAATGCCTGTTCTAATGTACATATATTTACACTTTCAACTCTGGAATCTAAAGGAAAGTCCTGTTCTAGCTCTCCAGCCTGGTTATGGCTTTTTTTAGAGCAAAGGTCAGTTGAGATCCTAGAAATTCAGATAAAAAAAAACAGGGAGCTAAAGAGATTAGTACATTCAATTAACGTACTAATCCTAGCCACTCACAAGGCACCTGGGAGGGATGGCAGGTTCTAGCCCTGGCCCGCCACCCCAGCAGAGCCTCACAACAAGCCAGAAGACCCTCCACTCCATGAGGGCTGCCATTTTCCACATCCAGACTTCCCTCTCGTCAGAACTCCACCCAGCAGAAGAGCCTATCACAGCCGGGATTGCACTGCCGCAAGCGGCCACGCAGTTCATCAACAAATGCTGGATTTAGAGGTGACTAAAAAGAATATGCCACCCGCACGGCAGAGCCTGGCAAGCCTCCCGTGTCGTATTTGATATGCTAAATACCAGTAACAATTATAGACCTCATTCCCATGACCTGATGTAATGGTTTGAGGTTCTTTGTGTTCCTGGAGCAAGCAGATGCCCTTGGGCTCTACTAGCATGATACAGGACATATGGAGATGTTACTGGTACCCGCTCGAGCAAATCGATGATGAATGGGAAAACAGTGATACAGTGATACATTCAATTAAGTGATGGCCAGGACTAGAACGATAGCACAGCGGGGAGGGCATTTGCCTTGCACACAGCCAACCCTAGTTTGATCCCCAGCATCCCATATGGTCCCCCCAACTATGTATCATCAGGAGTAATTCCTGAGTGCAGAGCCAGGAGTAACCAAAAAAAAAAAAAGTGACCCAAAACACAAAACAAAAAAAAAATTATCCAGACTTTTTGCAAAAAAAAGTAACCTATCAGAGAATACAATCTATAGGACAGAGTGTCAGTTTACAGCTGTGTTGCGACTAACTGACAGTATCAGGTACTGAGCCAGTCCAGAGCCTCTGATCTCCCTTTTTTCTTTTTGGGTCACACTCAGCAATGCTCAGGGGTTACTCCTGGCTCTGCACTCAGGAATTACTCTTGGTGGTGCTGGGGATGCCAGGAATGGAACCCAGGTCTCCCGCGTGCAAGGCAAGTGCCCTCCCAGCTGTGCTATCACTTCAGCCCTATGATCTCCCTTTAAGCCTTTCTTCCAACTATTTCCTTACTCTCCCCTTCGGCAAGCTCAGCCAATCCTTCTCTCTGCTCCTCTAACTCTCTATCCTGCCAGACTCTCTGCTCCTCCAACTCACTCCTGCCAGCCAGGCTGAGAACCCAGTCTTAACTGGGTTCATTAAACTGCTTTTCCAATTATTTTATGTCCCCATAATTTGGATATCAGCATCCCTTTAAGAAGTATGAGCTATCCCTTTAAAGGATCTCTTAAAGAGACCCAAAAACAAAGCAAACTTTTTTTGGGGAGGGTGCAGGATATTACTGGGTGTGAACCAAAAGAGAAAAAAAAACAAAAAAAAAAGCAAAAACAAACAGAACAGAAGGTATAGAACAGTGGGGGAGGGCACTTACCTTCACACTATTGACCAGGGTTCGATTCCTGGTGCCACTAGGCTTAATCCCTAACGCAGAGCCAGGAGGAAGCCTTGAGAAGCCGGAGGTGCTCTTTCTGTCCCCCCTAAAATAGAAGAAAATAAAAATAAAAATTAAATTTAAAATGAGTAAATAAATAAATAAACAGTCCCACAGACTTCCAATCCCAGAAAGGGTCCTCTGAGACGCTGATAAAATGCAGCAAACCAAGATTGCTTATTTTTTTTCTTTTTTGGGTCACACCCTGCAATGCTCAGTGATTACCCCTGGCTCTGCACTCAGGAATTCATTCCTTGCAGTGCTCGGAGGATGATGATATGGGATGCCGCCAGGGATTGAATCCAGGTTGACCGCATCCAAGGCAAACGCCCTACCTCCTGTGCTATCTCGCTCCGTGCCCCCTCCCCACCCAGATCACCTTTAGTTCTAACAAACCTCCAGGCGCCTAGTGACACCAATAAAAGCTCACCTCTCCCTCTCGCGGCCAACATCAGGAACTGCTGCTTCTTTGCAATATTGCTGACTTTTTTTCCCTGCTTTTTGGGGGTTACACCCGACCATGCCCAGGGGGTTACTGCTGGCTCTGCACTCAGGAATTACTTCTTCTCACTCCGGCCCTATTTTTTCTGTCTCTTTCCTCTACTATTGTAATAAGATGTATTGGGGGGGGAGATGCAGCTTCAGTGTAGAGCACATGCTGGCATGTGGGAGGTCCTAGCTCCAATCCCCTGAGCGTAAGGTCAACAATAAGCCTCCAAACCAGTGGCCGTTGCGATAGTACAGTGAGGATGGCGTTTGCCTTGCACTCGGTCAACCTGGGTTCAATCCGCGGCATACCATGGGACCCCAAGCATACCCAGTAATTCCTAAGTGCAGAGCCAGGGGTAACCCCTGAGCATTACCAGGTGTGACTCAAAGGAAGGGGGTGGGGGTGGGACCCTTCCTTAGAGACTACTGAAGATAGTACAGCTGGTTGAGCATTTCCCTTGCATGGACTGACCAGGTCTCAATCCCCCAAACTCCACTGGGTCTGCCCTAAGTATGTCAGGTGTGATACCTGAGTGCAGAGCCAGGAGTAGGTCCTTCCCCCTGTGGTATCTCTCCAGACCCCCGCTGTCTCTCCCATAATTTCTAAGAGTATACATAAACAAGCCAGACGACCCCCTCCATGGGGACCACCATTTCCACATCCGGACCTCCCTTTCCACAGAACTCCATCCAGCAGACGAGCCTATCACAGCCCGGTCGCTTGTGGCTGCACGGTTCATCAATAAATGCTGTATTTGGAGGTGACTACAAGAGTATGCCACCCTCACGGCAAGCCTGGCAAGCTGCCTGTGTTGTATTTAATATGCCAAATGCAAGTAATAATTATGTTAGGTCATTTCCATGACCTAATATAATGGTTTGAGGCTCTTTATGATCCTGGAGCGAGCAGATGTCCTTTGGCTCTACTAGCATGAGACAGGACATGTGGAGATGTTACTGGAGCCCGCTCAAGCAAATTGATGATGAACAGGAAGATAGTGATAGTGACACATAATCAAAGTATCTATGACACCCAGGTGAGCTGTGGGCATCTGGGGTACCCTTTGGGCAGTAAAGTCAGACTTCTGGCTCCTGGTATCTAAGAATCCACATCAAAGACGCTGGAACCAAATCGATTCCAGCAGAATCCGGGTTTTCCCCCATTCAGGTCCAAAGCGTTATTATTCCGCTCAACCCGAGTAGGGCCAGTGGGCTAGGGGTGGGGTTCAGTGTTTCGTGCTTGAGTCGGTACACACAAACACATACACACACGCATGCGCGCCAAATACAGAAGGTGGCCAGTAGAGGGCGCACGCACCAAACTTAAAGGGAACCATGGGCAGAGCCCAAAATAATCTGCAAACTGAGGCTTGCGGAATTGTCCAATGATGTTATCTAAGTGGTTGAGTCTCGTTCAAAATGTGCGTTGGGATCAGAATTGATCCTCACAAGGCCTGGAGAAACAGGACAGCGGAGAGGGTGTTTGTCTTGCATGCGGCCCACCAGGGTTCCATCTCTCTCACCATATATGGTTCCCGGAGCACGTCCTGGTGTAATCTCTGACTGCAGAGCCAGGAGTAACCCCTGAGCACCTCTGGGTGTACTCATTAAACAAAAATATTTTTTATTTAATAAAGCTGGGGGGCGGATAGCAGTCAGAGAAGAAAAAGACATTAAGGGCATCCAGATAGGCAAGGAAGAAGTCAGGCTATCACTAGTCACAGATGACATGATATTATACCTAGAGAACCCTAAACTCTCTACCAAAATATTCCTAGAAACAATAGACTCTTATAGTAGAGTGGCAGGGTACAAAAAGTTGGTGGCTTTCCTATATACAAATAACGAGAGAGAGGAAAGGGATATTAAAAACACGATCCCATTCACAATTGTGCCACAGAAAATTAAGTACCTAGGAATCAGTTTGATGAAGAACATAAAGGACCTCTACAAAGAGAACTACAAAACATTGCTTCAAGGGGCCGGGCGATAGCCCAGCGTGCAAGCCCATTTGCCTTGCACGCGGCCAGCCTGTGCCGGTCTGGGTTCGATCGCCAGCATCCCATATGGTCCCCCGAGCACCGCCAGGAGTGATTCCTTAGTGCAGAGCCAGGGGTAGCCCCTGAGCATTGCTGGGTGTAACCCAAAAAAAAAAAGCAAAAAAAAATAACACTGCTTCAAGAAATAAAGAGGACACAAGGAAGTGGAAACACATTCCTTGCTCATGGATTGGGAAAATCAAAGTGGTCAAAATGGTAATACTCCCTAGAGCTTTATACAGATTCAATGCCATCCCTATAAGGATACCAATGACATTCTTCAAAGAAATTGACCAAACACTTCTGAAATTTGTATGGAATAATAAACCCCCACGGATAGCTAAAGCAATCCTTGGGAAAAAGAAGATGAAAGGCATCACCTTTCTCAACTTCAAACTCTACTACAAAGCAGTGATAATTAAAACAATATGGTATTTGGAATAAAAATAGACCTGTGTACCTATGGAATAGAATTGAGTATCCTGACAACCAGCCTCAAATACATGAACAATTAATCTTCGATAAAGGAGCAAAAAAGTATGAAATGGAGCAAGGAAAGCCTCTTCAACAAGTGGTGCTGGGAAAACTGGGCAGCTACATGTAAAAAATGAATTTAGACCTCTGTCTAACACCATGCACAAAATTCAGATCAAAATGGATTAAAGATCTTAATATCAGACCTTAATCCATAAAGTACATCCAAGAAAATATAGGAAAAACCCTACACGACATTGAAGCTAAAGATATCTTCAAAGAAGAAACACCACTAACAAAGCAACTAGAAGAAAAATAAACATATGGGACTACATGAAGCTAAAAAGCTTCTGCACTTCAAAAGAAACAGTGACCAAGATACAAAGACAGTCCACAGAATGGGAAAGAATATTTGCCCAATACCCATCTGATAAGGGGTTAATACCCAGGATATATCAGGCACTGGTAGAACTTTACAAGAAGAAAACAACCAACCCCATTAAAAAATGGGGAAAAGAAATGAACAGAAATTTCAGAAAAATGCTCATCATCATTAATCATCAGAGAGATGCAAATCAAAACAATGAGATATCATTTTACACCACAGAGACTGGCACATATCCAAAAGAGCAAGAACAACAAGTGCTGGCGTGGATGCGGAGAAAAGGGGACACTCATCCATTGGTACAGTCTTTTCAGAAAACAATATGGACATTCCTCTACTGGTGGCCCGCCCAGGAGCTGCCCGGGGACCAGCATGCAGAGCTTCACAAGTGGCTGGGGAGGCTGGAACTCGGCTCGCGCCGGGCCCAGCTGACTTTGGGGTCCCGAGGAGGGCAGATGGGTTTTGGGTGTTGGCCCATCGCCTCTGGGGGGGTCCCAGAAGCAGCCGGATGAAACTCGCCCATCACACTAGCCACCATTTTTGCTGTCCGGACGCTGGGAAACTGCCTCACGACCAGATCAACAGAGCAAAACCAGTTCTTGGCAAAACCAGCCAAGGTCGCGCGGCCTCTTGCGGCCGTGCGGTCCACTAAAATAGTGAAACAGTAATGTCTTTTAATGCACTGCATTCCACGAAGAGCAGGAAAGTTTGGTGGGAAGGAGATATAAAGAGGAAAGAAATGACATACAGAATCTGCCAAGTAGTTGAGGTGCGGGAGGGGGAGGGAGGTGGGGACATTGGTGATGGGAGATGGGTTTGGGTGGAGGGATGCGTGTTGGAACACTGTTGAACCAAAACTCTACATGAGCATCTTTCAATTGTATGTCTAAAATGGTGTAATATTTTGGGGGAAAATAATAAAATTAAATTAAAAAAAAAAAAAAATATGGACACTCCTCCAAAGACTAGAAATTGAACTCCCATTTGACCCAGCCATACCACTCCTGGGAATATACCCTGGGAAGCCAAAAACACACAGCGGAAACACCATCCCTACTTATATATTCATAGCAGCACTATTCACAATAGCCAGAACCTGGAAACAACCAGTATGCCTGAGATTTGATGACTGGATAAAGAAACTTTGGTATATCTATGCAATGGAATACTATGTAGCAGTTAGTAAAAATGAAGTTATGAAATTTGCCTATAAATGGATGAACATGGAGAGGATCATGTTGAGTAAAATTAGCCAGAAGGAGAGAGACAGATATAGAATGGCTGCATTTATTTGCATGACATAAATATATATATACATATATATACATATTATGATACCAATATCCAAGATCAGGCGAAATGTGGATCAGGAGGTCTTGCCAAAGTTCAAAACTACCACAAATGTGTGGGAGCAGAGTTTAGGTGAGACAGAGAAAGGAACAGTAGGCCAATAATTTTCAAAAGTCTATTACAATCCACAACATGTAAGAGAGGAGAGAGAGAGAGAGAGAGAGAGAGAGAGAGAGAGAGAGAGAAGAGATGGAGAATCTGCCACAGAGGCAGGCTAGGGGAGGTGGGAGGGTATCTGGGACATTGGTGGTGGGAAATGGGCACTGGTGGAGGGAAGGGTGCTGGAACACTGTATGGCTGAAACCCAAACATGAATAGTTTTGTAATTGTCAGAAAATAAATAATAAATACATTTTAAAAGAATAAAAAACAAAAAAAATAAAGCTGGCAGTGGAGAGAGCAGGGCATTTTCCTTGTACACTGCTGACCCAGGTTAGATCAGGGCATCTCATATGGCCCCGGAGCACAGCCAGGAGTAATTCCTGAATGAAGAGCCAGGAGTAAGAACAACAAAAAGAAAATACTAGCGCTGTTAGTGCGGCTGCTCTTTGTCTCAGCAAATGATGTCGACAGGTACATGGTATTCTGCTCTGGGGATGCCTGTGGGTGCCCTGTGATCCCAGTCCTCGGGTCCCTAGGCATCCCATGAGAAAGGCAAAGGAAAATGTCCTCTCCTTCCTAGAGCAGTGTGCAGGAGAACTGGAAGAGGGAAGGGCCGTGGGGATGAGTAGGTGACAGTGATGAGGGAAGGAGACACTAGGCGGAAAAGCGCAGAGGCCTCCTGACTGCAGAGTCCCCAGAGGGGTCAGTCGTGCACTCTCTAAGAAGTGACAGCTTCATGCTTTGGCCAAGATCGGTTTAGCAGTGGCTAAGAGGGAGGCGGGTTTGGTCACACAGCCTTTTATTTTTCCTCAGAACTTTTTTAAGTTTTTAACTTAATTTAAATTTTAATTTTATTATATCACTGTGAGATAGGCAATGACAAGGCTGTTCATGATTGAGGTTTCAGTCACAGCATTCATTCCAGCACCCATCCCTCTACCAGTGCACGTTTCCCATCACCAATGTCCCCAGTTTCCCTACCATGGCTGGTAGGGAGTACTCCATACATGGAGAGCGAACCGCAGATATTCGAAGAGACCCAGCAGGATGCTGGCAGGATGAGAGGTGAGAGAACTTCCCTGAGGCGTGAGGGCCAAGTGGGTGAGGTGATGGGCTCAGCTGTAAGAGTCTATGCCGAGGACAGTGCTCTCTGCTCGCACCCCCCGTCACTGATACCAGGTCTACAGTGGAGGAGCCAGAGCATGGACGGTTCCCACAAACAGGGAAACACACCATCCATTTCACCCCTTGCCACGTAGTAGCCACCTGAGACTTTGGGAGTCACCAGCAGGTTGAAGCATCTGGCTCGAGGGCCCAGAAGCAGAGGGCAGGATAGCGTCACAGGTCAGAAGCTTCCGTGGCTGCCCTGGAACCTGCAGTCCACAGCAGAGCGTTCTGCTCTGCTCTCAGACTGCGTGTGCGATAAACCAACTCACACCTTATTCTGAGTCACAAGCACCCAAGGTACACATATTCACTGTCCTGCCCCTAGGGAGATGATAATCGCCAAGTCCACCCTCTGGAGACACCCTAGGCCTTGCCCCAGAGCCAAGACAGAGCAGAATAGCAGCTGTCAGTAAGCCCTTCAGGAGAAATTACCCATTTGGTTGGAGCCACCTTGGTGTAATCCAAGGTGCAGTCATTAGATTGGGTACAAATGAAAGACTGAAAGCCGAGACCCATAGAAGGAGGCGTACTGAGCACATTGTTCCACAGCGCATGGATCTAGGCTGTGCCTGGCTGTTGCAGGACTCCTCTAAGAGTCTCTGTATCTGCCCTGGATTGCCTCCTGTAAATCACTTTGTAGATAAGGGGGTAGTCTAAATGTGGCCGTTTATCTGACCGTGTATTCTTTACTAGCTGGTATAAATATTCTCTCATGCTACCACAATCATCATGGGACTAGCTAGATCTTACCAGCATATTTGCCTGGCCACGTTGGATCTCTAAGTAATTAGACCAGAGATAAATGCTGTTTGCCTCCAAGCAAGCATGGCTCCCTGATAACTCAAAGGCAACTAAAATACAAAACTACCGTGAAGTAGACGAGACTTGTGAAGGCTTGGAGAAATATTTAACTGGCATTAGTGTTAGTCTTTGGTACAGAGACATGCCATCTCAGAAACCCCCTTCTCTACCCTATAAAGGCATTTCCAGGCAGTTCTTGGCTCAAAACATTAGCATATAATAGAGCCTAGGTGAGGGTGCTGGGAGAAATTACCTAAGGGCATTTGACCCTTCCTGCTTCCCATAATAGTGGGACTTCTGAGTTGTAGGGGTATAAAACCAGCCTGCTTCCTCTCTCTCTCTCTCTCTTTCTCTCTCTCTCTTGCTCTCTCTCTCTCTTGCTCTCTCTCTTGCTCTCTTTCTGGGCTCTCTCTTTGTGAGCTCGCACCCTTCTTGGGAATCTTGTCTTTTTCTCCTTTTTTACAGGGCCTTAACATGTGGTGGCAGCCATCTTGGCCTACACGTGTCTGGGGTTCTAGCTGGGAATCCTAAGCACAGGGTTTTTCCTATTGCTGACTTGTTTGCCTGAACCTGTGATAAGTAAAGCCTTTTAAAACTGCATCGGCTTCCCTAAGTCTTCATCCATTCCCGCCGGCCGGAGGTAGAAGGAAACTTGCTTCCAGGAACTGTCGGGGACCCTGGCGGCGTTTCCCAACACCTGGCTTTATGCTTTAGCCACAGTGGAACCTACTGGTGTCAGACTCTGAAGAGTGGGTGGATGCAATGACGGGTGTGTTTTTTGACGCTCCTTGGAGTGGTCCTGGAACTGAGTGCCTCAGAGTGAAGATCCCGTGATCTCATGTGGAGGCTGTGCTCTTGGCAGACTAAATTCATGGTTGCTTGGAGACTTAATTCAGGCAAGAGGAAACAAAGAGGGATGATGGAGAGGGAAAAGAAACTCCTGATCTGGTCTTGTCCTTGCCACTGGGCCCATGTGATGGATCAGGCACGGGAGACCCAGAGTGACTGAGTGACCAGCTCCAGACCACACTGGGTATTAGATGGCGGAGTGGAGCTTTCTCTCCACCACATTTGAGAAGATTTTCCACAACCCGACACGATGCCACCACACCTGGGAGCCTGGCTGTGGCTTTGGCAGAGCTTGTAAGTATAAGGATTGGCTGGGATGTGATTGGAGGCAGGTAGGACGCTGGGGCAGGCTTCCCGCAGGCCCAGTTAAGTGAGTCGAATCCATTGAGGATAGTTGCTGTCCCCCTTTGCCCACACTGAGCTCTCGGGGGCGGGGGGGAACATTGGCTCCACACCAGATGTTGGCTGTAGTAGTCTCAGGTAGATGCACCAAGCTCGAGCTCCGTCACCTCACTTTGGCCCAGGGGTCAGGGGGAGAGCAAGTCAGATGCAGGGATCTGGTTAGGTCTTGGGGTTTCCCTGTGACCTCTTAGAGGTGAAGACTGACTGCCCCTGCCTCTGCCTCTGCCGTGGAGCCCAGCTCCTGCCTTGTTTCCTAAGCAGGGTCTGTCTATATGGGTCTGCCCTTGGCTGACCCCCAGCACCTGTGGAAACAGTCCTGACCTATGGGGCTGGAGAGTTTGGGAATCTGTGCCCCTACACATCCTGGGGGAAGGGCAGATTTCTCCTGAGCAGGTTCCCAGGCCTTTGTAAGCTGTGGTCTCGGTCTCTCTCTCTCTCTCTCTCTCTCTCTCTCTCTCTCTCTCTCTCTCTCTCTCTCTCTCTCTCTCTCTCTCTCTCTCTCTCTCTCTCTCTCTCTCTCTCTCTCTCTCTCTCTCTCTCTCTCTCTCTCTCTCTCTCTCTCTCTCTCTCTCTCTCTCTCTCTCTCTCTCTCTCTCTCTCTCTCTCTCTCTCTCTCTCTCTCTCTCTCTCTCTCTCTCTCTCTCTCTCTCTCTCTCTCTCTCTCTCTCTCTCTCTCTCTCTCTCTCTCTCTCTCTCTCTCTCTCTCTCTCTCTCTCTCTCTCTCTCTCTCTCTCTCTCTCTCTCTCTCTCTCTCTCTCTCTCTCTCTCTCTCTCTCTCTCTCTCTCTCTCTCTCTCTCTCTCTCTCTCTCTCTCTCTCTCTCTCTCTCTCTCTCTCTCTCTCTCTCTCTCTCTCTCTCTCTCTCTCTCTCTCTCTCTCTCTCTCTCTCTCTCTCTCTCTCTCTCTCTCTCTCTCTCTCTCTCTCTCTCTCTCTCTCTCTCTCTCTCTCTCTCTCTCTCTCTCTCTCTCTCTCTCTCTCTCTCTCTCTCTCTCTCTCTCTCTCTCTCTCTCTCTCTCTCTCTCTCTCTCTCTCTCTCTCTCTCTCTCTCTCTCTCTCTCTCTCTCTCTCTCTCTCTCTCTCTCTCTCTCCTAGTGTAGCAAGGTTCCGGCCTGCCTTATTTTATCACATTCTCAGATACTGTGTTTTGACACCAGCTGAAAGGTTATTCTGAAGGCTCAGGTGATGGTTGGCCCCTTTGACCAATAAACTATTTGTTTAGTGGAGAACAGTGCCCCCCAGCAGTGTTCAGAGGCCCGGAGGTCACTCCCAGCAATACTTGACCCAGCTGTGTGGACCTGGCAGTACTGGGGAGCACCCTAGTGCTCAGGATGTCCAGACTGTGAGGGGATCCAACTTGAGGTGTCTGGGTGCAAGATATGCACTCCCGCCTCCTGAGCTTTCTCCTGGCCCTCCCAAGAAAGTATCTTTAATAAGGTCCACCAGCATAGGGCCGAGCAATAGCCCAGCGGTAGGGAGTTTGCCTTGCACGCGCCGGCCTGTGCCGGCCCAGGTTCGATCCCTGGCATCCCATATGGTCCCCCAGCACTGCCAGGAGTAATTCCTGAGTGCAGAGCCAAGAGAAACCCCTGAGCATCGCTGGGTGTGACCCAAAAAGCAAAAAATAAATAAATAAATAAATAAATAAATAAGGTACAAGCAGTTTCTTAGCTATAATGCTGTTGCCAACTTAGCAGATGGTAATACAGTGTATAAATGCTTTATTTGGAGGTGTTTAAATAATATACCTCCCATACGGCAAGCCCTAGCAAGCTGCTCGTGTTGTATTTGACATGCCAAATGCCAGTAACAATTATATTAGGTCATTCCCATGACCTAATATAATGGTTTGAGGCTCTTTATGTTCCTGTAGCAAGCCGATGCCCTTTGCTCTACTGGCATGAGACAGGACATATGGAGATATTACTGGTGCCCGCTCTAGCAAATAGATGATTAACGGGAAGATCGTGATCGTGATCGTGAATACAGTGTATAGTTGAACTTATATCCACAGGAAAGTCAGAAATTCATGTCACTGGCTCTCTATGTGTTCTGTTATAATATTTTATTGCAATCGTTTGGACTCAGCGCCCCCAACTCTTCCCAGGTTTGCCTGTGTCAAAGGAAACTAATGCTGAACCATTGTTTCCCAAGGTGGACAATTCCAAGGTGGGCTGGACCCACCCAGGGGGACATACGTTAATAGCCTTAGGGTAAATTTCTAGAGAGACACAGAATTTTTTTTCTTATAAAGGGAAAATTGAACTGAGAGCCTACTACTGAGAATATGCCACCCACACGGCACAGCCTGGCAAGCTGTGTCAAATTTGATATGCCAAAAGCCAGTAACAATTATAGACCTCATTCCCATGACCTGAACAAATGGTTTGAGGCTCTTCGTGTTCCTGGAGTGAGCATATGCCCTTAGGTTACTCTACCATGGGACAGGACGTATGGAGATGTTTCTGGTGCCTGCTCAAGCAAATTGATGAACAACAGGAAGACAAATGATACAAGTGAAGTGATACTTTAGCAAGATCCTATACTTATGAGTTTTTTTAACCTTAATTACTACCTTGCTCAAAATAGACTCACACTCGGGTTAAGTTTGTCAAAGCATGTGTTCATTTATTTATTCTAATTTTTAATTGAATCATCATGAGATATAGTCACAAAGTTATTCATGATTGGGTTTCAGTCATACAATGTTCTAACACCTGGGGCTGGAACGATAGCACAGCGGGAGAGTGTTTGCCTTGCATGAGGGTCAATCCCCGAATTCCCGTATGTTCCCCTGAGCACCGCCAGGAGTAACCCCTGAGCATTTCTGGGTGTGACCCAAAAAAAATCACAAAAAATAACAATAATAACAATGTTCTAACACCTGTCCCCTCATCAGTGTATATTCACCACGACCAGTGTCCCCGCCCCCAGCCTGGCTCTATGAAAGACAATTCTCTCTCTCTCTGTCTTTATCTCTTTCTCTTTGTCTCTTTGTGTCTCTATCTCTTGTCTCTGTCTCTCTATTATCTCTGTTTCTTCTCTCTGTCTCTCCTCTCTGTGTATCTCTGTCTGTCTCTCTCTGTCTCTTTGTTTCTCTCTTTCTCTCTCTCTGAGTCTCTCTCTTTCCTTTGGGGCATTATGGTCTGCATACAGGATACAGGTACTAAAAAGTATCCTTTTACCTGCCCTCAGCACTCAGTGCTTGCCCAGATGATCATTTCTGACCATAAAGGTCATAATGGTCCCTTCTCTATCCTAACTGCCTCCCTCCACCACCACGGCTCTTATGGCAAGCTCCCAACTGTGGACCAGTCCTCCGGGTCCCTGTTTCTACTGTCTTTGGGCATTAGTCTCATACTATATTTTTTATATCCCACAAATGAGTGCTACCATCTATGTCTATCCATCTCCTTCTGACTCACTTCACCCATATGATACGCTCATGTCCATCCGTTTATAAGAAAATTTCTTTCTTATTTTTATTAAAACACTGTGATTTACAAAACTGTTCATAATACAGTTGTTTCAGGCCGTGAAACAACTGTATTGTATGACAAGTTAGTTCAACACTACCAGTGTGACCTTCCCTCCACCAATGTCTCCAATTTCCCTCCCAACCCCAAACTACCCTTATAAGCAAATTTTATGACTTCACTTTTCCTGGTGACTTCACATCACCTTGTGTGACCCAAAACTAAAACAAAACAAAAAAGCAGTAGAGCCCATACCTTGCATGAGTTAGATTTTCCCCAAGCCACGTGGTCTACTTAACACAATGGGGTATGACCTGGTGGCCCCTGAGCACCAACAAAGTGGCCTTAGAAATTAATTGAGGGGCTGGAGTGATAGCACCAAGGGTAGGGCGTTTGCCTTGCACACTGCTGACCTGAGTTCTATCCCGAGCATCCCATATGGTCCCAAAGAACTACCAGGAGTAATTCCTGAGTGGAAAGCCAGGAATAACCCCTGAGCTTTTGCCGTGTGTGACACAAAAGAAAAAAATAAGCAAGCAAGCAAGGAAAGAAGAAAGAAAGGAAGAAGGAAGGAAGGAAGGAAGGAAGGAAGGGAAGGAAGGAAGGAAGGAAGGAAGGAAGGAAGGAAGAAGGAAGGAAGGAAGGAAGGAAGGAAGGAAGGAAGGGAAGGAAGGAGAGAGAGAGGAAAGAGAGAAAGAGAGAAAAGAGAGAAAGAAAGAAAGAAAGAAAAGAAAGAAAGAAAGAAAGAAAGAAAGAAAGAAAGAAAGAAAGAAAGAAAGAAAGAAAGAAAGAAAGAAAGAAAGAAAGAAAGAAAGAGAAAGAAAGAAAGAGAGAGAGATAGAGAGAGAGAAAGAAAGAGAAAAGAAAGAAAGAAAGAAAGAAAGAAAGAAAGAAAGAAGAAGAAAGACAGAAAGAAAGAAAGAAGAGAAAGAAAGAAAGAAAGAAAGAAAGAAAGAAAGAAAGAAAGAAAGAAAGAAAGAAAGAAAGAAAGAAGAAGAAAGAAAGAAAGAAAGAAAGAAAGAAAGAAAGAAAGAAAGAAAGAAAGAAATAGAAAAAGAACAAAAGATACTAAATTGTGTGGCTCAGCTAGAGAGCAACTGCTGTGCATCCAGACCCTCCGCCAAACATATCCACACCCAGCAACACTCACACAGTACACCACACACCCCCAGGACACACACTCTCTCCCAATTCTACTTACCCCCAACGCTCATACTCGAGACCGAGAGATGATTGCCAGCTAAACTGTCAATCACTTGCGCCCACCTAGTCATTTTCTATGAGGTCACACTGGAGGGCGTCTGTGCCGCGGTCCAATCACATCTGGGGTGGGCGTATCCACTCCTCTGTCCAATGGGGGACGACTCTCACCATCCCGACGACTTCCTGTGCTTCTCCTCCCTGGAGTAGGACCAAAGTCTCCCCACAAGTGCCGGCTCCCTTCGGAATGAACTGGGTGGATGGTGGTTGGCTTTGGAGGACAGCCACCGAGCTGAGCGAGTCTGGAGATGGTGGGTGCGTGGGATCGGGGCGGAAGGCCAGAGGCGCTGGAACCGTGACTGACGGGCTTTCTCTGGCCTGGGAGCAACCCCTGGGTGGTTTGACTAGGGTCACCTCGGTGGGACCCTGTGGGGATTTCGACCTGCGGGAGATCCCGGGGTTAGAAGCCGTCTTTTCAGGAAAAGACCCAGTGAGCCCAGGTCAGGTTTGGATTCCCCATTCACCGGGTCGGAGCCCCTACCCCCTCATCTCTCCAAGTCAGATGCTCCGGGTCACCCTTGTCCAGCCCCTCTTGTTGCAGAATGGGGGGTTCTGATCTCCGCCTAGGGTCCCCGTGGGCACTATTGACTCTGAGAGAGCTCCGGGACCCCTAAGTTCTTCCCCCTTAAAGGAAGATTGAGGAAGGGAGCGCAGTGGGAGTTGGACGCGCTTCCTGCCAGGCAAGGTGGGGGAGCTGCTGCAGGCCCCTACCACGGAATATATTGTCCTATGTAATACAGCACATAGAGTCCGTGTTTATCTCTCTGTGGGCCTCCTAGCGTTTCAGTGCCAGCACCCGAGAAAGGGGTACTGCTCGGGTCCCCTAGTGCTGCAGATCACCTTGCAGCAACCAAGCATGGGCCGGCATGGGACAATGTGTCATGATGGTTAGGGGCCACGTGGTGGAATCCGTGTGTGTCTCCTGTGTCTCTCTGATTTGTTTTTGCTTTTCGGGACATTTTTGGTTGTGTCGACAAATGGAAATATGTACTAAGTTGAACACATAGGTAAAAGAAGCAGAATTTCGTGTTAAATCAAAGACGGGGGACCGGAGTGATCGTCCTAGCGGGTAGGGCGTTTGCCTTTACGCAGCCAGCCCATGCGGGCCCGGGTTGGATCCCGGCATCCCATATGGTCCCCGAGCTCCGCCAGGAGTTATTCCTGAGTGTAGAGCCAGGAAAAACCCCTGATTATGGCCGTGTGTGACCCAACAAGAAAAAAAAAAAGATGGAAACTAAACAAAACTGTCTCTGAGACTTGGATAATTTCAGCAGAGTCACATGATTTTGTTGTTTTCCTTTTGGGTCATACTCAGCAATGCTCAGGGGATACTCCCAGCTCTGCACTCAGGAATTACTCCTGGCGGTGCTTGGGGAACCATATGTGATGCCAGGGAATCAAACCCAGGTCGGCCGTTTGCAAGACCAAAGTCCTACCCGCTGATTTATTGCTCTGGCCCCCTGGAGTCCCCTGATTTTTACATCACTCATTCTGAGTTTTGCCCAGTGTGATTATGTTTGTCACACAGTTCAGCCACTTCTGCTCCTGACACATTCAAGGAAATAGGAACAAGTTAGATATTTGAAAAAATATACGGAAGCCAAATCATCAATAGCTTTGTCATTGTTTAATGGTGACAATACCATTTGTATATATTAAATGTGTTCATATATTTCATCATTAAATCATCTATTTATATTATACATTCATCTATTTATGTTTAATTAAATACATTTGATTTATATTAATTAGATATAATTAGTATATTTTATGGAATATGTTAAAATTTAAATACATTTTAATACATTGCTATAAGCGTATATATTGCGATAAGCATGCCTGTAGTTTTTGCCACATATAACTAGATTGTGGGCTTCCAGCAGTTAATGATGGGAAAAAGTGCTTCTTTTTTTGTTGTTGTTGTTTGTTGTCCTTTTTTTGGATCACCCTAGGGGTGCTGGAGCGATGCTCAGGGCTTTCTCTTTGCCGCGCACTAGGAATTCCTCCTGGCAGTGCTCTAGGTACCACATGCTATGCCAGGGATTGAATCCGGGTGGGACTCATGCAAGGCAACTGCCCTCCCCGCTCGTGCTATCACAGGAAATTTCTCAAGATGTAAATAAGGGTCTGAGCGATAGCACACTGGGTAGGGCATTTGCCTTTCATACATCCGTCCAGTATCCCAAAGTGCCCTTGTGATCACCACCAGGGGTAATATCTGAGGGGAGAGCCAAAAGCAAATACTCAGCACTGCCAGATGTGACCTCAAAAGACCAAAAACAAAGTTGATAAACTGAGGAAAATGATTTGCAAATGCTATAAGTCTCATTTTGTGTTTATATGGAAACCAACGTATTTACTTTTTTCGTGTTTTGTGCGTCCACACGTGATGCTTAGGAGTTACTCCTGACTCTACACTCAGGAATTACTCCTAGTTATACCCCAACGGGACTATATGGGATGCGGGGGAGCAGACTGGGTCGGTGCTTCCAAGTCAAAGCGCTCCCCCACTGTATTATCGCTCCAGTCCCTGACACGGTTACTTCTGATCCATGGACAATAGATTGCTCTGTATGATTCACAGAGTGTCTTCATTCCTGTGCTCCGCTCTGATTTCTTTTCAGGTGACATTTGTTATACTCTTGGACCACTCTTCTATGTGCCAAAGATGGTCTACATCTGTATTCGGCACTTTTTGTAGATTTTCCCTCAGAAATGATGAGAATATATGATGTTTTGGGACCCATCTGCTCCAGCCCATATGGTCCGTGTAGCACCCCTGAGCAAAGCTGGATATGGGCCAAAAAACCAAAAAAAAAAAAAGGAACAAAGTAGGAATGTAACAGTGTGCTAACAACTGTCGAGGGTACTAATGCCAAACTAGAACTGACCATTAAATAGAGGCAAAAGATACACATGACAACCCTTTACTGTATGTTCTGTAATCCATAGTCTGGACAGGTAGGAAAAGAGAAAGAGAGAGAAATGGAAAGAAATAAAGAACCTGCCATGGAGGAGGGCTGGGGAGGGGGGAGGGAACCGGTGGACGTTGGTGGTGGGAGATGGGCACTGGTGGCGGGATGGGTGCTGCAACACTGTATGACCAAAACCCAAATATGATCTTTTTAATTGTATATTTTGTAATTGTAAAAACGAAACTAAAAAGCTTCTGCACCTCAAAAGAAACAGTGACTAAGATACAAAAGCAGTCCACAGAATGGGAAAGAATATTCACCCAATACTCATCTGATAAGGGCTTAATATCCAGGATATATCAGGCACTGGTAGAACTTTACAAGAAGAAAACAAACAACCCCATCAAAAAATGGGGAGAAGAAATGAACAGAAACTTCAGCAAGGAAGAAATTCGAATGGCCAAAAAACATATGAAAAAATGCTCATCATCACTAATCATCAGAGAGATGCAAATCAAAACAACAATGAGATACCACTTTACACCACAGAGACTGGCACATATTCAAAGAGCAAGAACAACAAGTGCTGGCGTGGATGTGGGGAAAAGGGGACACTCATCCATTGTTGGTGGGAATGCCGGGCTGGTACAGCCTTTCTGGGAAAACAATATGGACTTTCCCTCAAAGACTAGAAATTGAACTCCCATTTGACCCAGCCATACCACTCCTGGGAATCTACTCTGGGAAACCAAAAATACGCAGCGGAAACACCATCCCTACTTTTATGTTCATAGCAGCATTATTCACAATAGCCAGAATCTGGAAGCAACCAGAGTGCCCGAAAATCGATGACTGGATAAAGAAGCTTTGGTACATCTACACAATGGAATACTATGCAGCGGTTAGGAAAAATGAAGTTATAAAATTTGCCTACAAATGGATGGACATGGAGAAGATTATGTTGAGCGAAATTAGCCAGAAGGAGAGACACAGATACAGAATGACTGCATTTATCTGCATAACATAAATATATAGGTACATATTATAATACCAATATCCAAGGTCAAGTGAAACATATATCAGGAGGTCCTGTCAAAGGTGGAAATTATCACAAACGTGTGGGAGTCAGAGGCTAGGTAAGACAGAAATGGAACAGTGTGCTAATAATTGTTGAGGGTACTAATGCCAACCTAGAACTGAGCATTAAATAGAGGCAAAAGGATACACATGACAACCCTTTAATGTATGTTCTGTAATCCATAGTCTGGAAGGGAAGGAAAAGAGAAAGATAGAGAAATGGAAGGGAAATAAAGAACCTGCCATGGAGGGGGCTGGGGGAGGGGGAGGGAGCCGGGGACGTTGGTGGTGGGAGTTGGGCACTGGTGGCGGGATGGGTGCTGCTACACTGTATGACCAAAACCCAAATATGAACTTTTTAATTGTATATCTTTGTAATTGTAAAAATAAAAAAAAACACCAAAAATAAAAAATAAAAAATAAAAAATTTAAAAGAATTAAAGAAAAAATAAAAAGAACGAAAAATCTTAAGTTTTCCACAGTAAATGTGGCTCAGCTATAGAGCACCTGCTGTACATCCAACTATAGAGCAACTGCTGTGCACACACACCCACAATTATGTCACACAAGCTCAGGACACACACTCCCCCAGTTATACTTAACCCCCAGATCCCTCAAAACGCGATATATATTTTTTTTTGCTTTTTGGGTCACACCTGGCAATACTCAGGGGTTACTCCTGGCTCTGAACTCAGGAATTACTCGTGGTGGTGCTCAGGGACCATATGGGGTGCTGGGGATTGAACCAGGTCTGCCGTCCTGAAAGGCAAACGACTACCCACTGGACTATAGCTCTGGCCCCACGTGAGACATGTGAGCTAACTGTCCAATCGCTTGCATCCCCATAGTCATCTTCTATGAGCTCACACCGGGGCGTGTGTGCAGCGTCCAATCCCGTCTGGGGCGGGGCATATCCACTCATGTGTCCAATGAGGGCCAACTCACGATCCGAGAACTTCCTGTGCTTCTGTTCCCTGGAGTAGGACCAACATCTCTCCACAAGTGCCGGCTCCCCATTGGCTTCAACTGAGTGGATGGTGGTTGAGCCCAGAGAAAACTGGATGTGGGCCAAAAAGTAAAAAAAAAAGAGAGAGAGAGAGAGAAGGAAGGGAAGGAAGGAAGGAAGGGAGGGAGGGAGGGAGGGAGGGAGAGGGAGGGAGGGAGGGGAGAGGAGGAGAGACGGAGGGAGGGAGGGAGGGAGGAGGGGGGAGGGAGGGAGGGGAGGGAGGGAGGGAGAGAAAAGGAACAAAAGATCCTAAATTGTGTGGCTCAGCTAGAGAGCAACTGCTGTGCATCCAGACCCTCCACCAAACATTTCCACACTCACACAGTACGCCACACACCCCCAGGACACACACTCTCTCCCAATTCTACTTATACCCCCAACGCTCATACTCGAGACCGAGAGATGATTGCCAGCTAAACTGTCCAATCACTTGCGCCCACCTAGTCATTTTCTATGAGGTCACACTGGAGGGCGTCTGTGCCGCGCGCCAATCACATCTGGGGTGGGCGTATCCACTCCTCTGTCCAATGGGGGACGACTCTCACCATCCCGACGACTTCCCTGTGCTTCTCCTCCCTGGAGTAGGACCAAAAGTCTCCCCCCCACAAGTGCCGGCTCCCTTCGGAATGAACTGGGTGGATGTTGGTTGGCTTTGGAGGACAGCCACCGAGCTGAGCGAGGCTGGAGATGGTGGGTGCGTGGGATCCCGGGCGGGAAGGCCAGAGGCGCCGGAACCGTGACTGACAGGCTTTCTCTGGCCTGGGAGCAACCCTGGGTGGTTTGACTAGGGGTCACCTCGGTGGGACCCTGTGGGGATTTCGACCTGCGGGGAGATCCCGGGGTTAGAAGCCGTCTTTTTCAGGAAAAGACCCAGTGAGCCCAGGTCAGGTTTGGATTCCCCATTCACCGGGTCGGAGCCCCTACCCCCCTCATCTCTCCAAGTCAGATGCTCTGGGTCACCCTTGTCCAGCCCCTCTTGTTGCAGAATGTGAGGGTTCTGATCTCCGCCTAGGGTCCCCGTGGGCACTTTCTTGACTCTGAGAGAGCTCGGGACCCCTAAGTTCTTCCCCCTTCAAAGGAAGATTGAGGAAGGGGAGTGCAGTGGGAGTTGGATGCGCTTCCTGCCAGGCGAGGTGGGGAGCTGGGCGCAGGCCCCTACCACGGAATATATTGTCCTATGTAATACAGCACGTAGAGTCCGTGTTTATCTCTCTGTGGGCCTCCTAGCGTTTCAGTGCCAGCACCCGTGAAAGGGGTACTGCTCGGGTCCCCTAGTGCTGCAGATCACCTTGCAGCAACCAAGCATGGGCCGGCATGGGACAATGTGTCATGATGGTTAGGGGCCACGTGGTGGAATCCCGTGTGTGTCTCCTGTGTGTCTCTGATTTGTTTTTGCTTTTCGGGACATTTTTGGTTGTGTCGACAAATGGAAATATGTACTAAGTTGAACACATAGGTAAAAGAAGCAGAATTTCGTGTTAAATCAAAGACGGGGGACCGGGTGATCGTCCTAGCGGGTAGGGCGTTTGCCTTGCACGCAGCCAGCCCATGCGGGCCCGGGTTGGATCCCCGGCATCCCATATGGTCCCCGAGCTCCGCCAGGAGTTATTCCTGAGTGTAGAGCCAGGAAAAACCCCTGATTATGGCCGTGTGTGACCCAACAAGAAAAAAAAAAAAGATGGAAACTAAACAAAACTGTCTCTGAGACTTGGATAATTTCAGCAGAGTCACATGATTTTGTTGTTTTCCTTTTTGGGTCATACTCAGCAATGCTCAGGGGATACTCCCAGCTCTGCACTCAGGAATTACCCTGGCGGTGCTTGGGGGAACCATATGTGATGCCAGGGAATCAAACCCAGGTCGGCCGCTTGCAAGACCAAAGTCCTACCCGCTGATCTGTTGCTCTGGCCCCCCTGGAGTCCCCTGATTTTTACATCACTCATTCTGAGTTTTGCCCAGTGTGATTATGTTTGTCACACAGTTCAGCCACTTCTGCTCCTGACACTACATTCAAGGAAATAGGAACAAGTTAGATATTTGAAAAATATACGGAAGCCAAATCATCAATAGCTTTGTCATTGTTTAATGGTGACAATACCATTTTTATATATTAAATGTATTCATATATTTCATCATTAAATCATCTATTTATATTATACATTCATCTATTTTTGTTTAAATACATTTGATTTATATTAATTAGATATAATTAGTATATTTTATGGAATATGTTAAAATTTAAATACATTTTAATACATTGCTATAAGCGTATATATTGCGATAAGCATGCCTGTAGTTTTGCCACATATAACTAGATTGTGGGCTTCCAGCAGTTAATGTTGGGAAAAAGTGCTTCTTTTGTTGTTGTTGTTGTTGTTGTTGTTGTTGTTGTTTTCCTTTTTTGGATCACCCTAGGGGTGCTGAGCGATGCTCAGGGCTTTCTCTTTGCCACGCACTAGGAATTCCTCCTGGCAGTGCTCTAGGTGCCACATGCTATGCCAGGGATTGAATCCAGGTTGCTCTCATGCAAGGCAACTGCCTCTCCCCGCTGTGCTATCACAGGAAATTTCTCAAGATGTAAATAATGGTCTGAGCGATAGCACACTGGGTAGGGCATTTGCCTTTCATACATCCGACCAGTATCCCAAAATGCCCTGTGATCACCACCAGGGGTAATATCTGCGGGGAGAGCCAGGAGAAAATACTCAACACTCCCAGATGTGACCTCAAAAGACCAAAAACAAAGTTGATAAACTGAGGAAAATGATTTGCAAATGCTATAAGTCTCATTTTGTGTTTATATGGAAACCAACGTATTTACTTTTTCGTGTTTTGTGCGTCACCACGGGTGATGCTTAGGAGTGACTCCTGACTCTACACTCAGGAATTACTCCTAGTTATACTCAACGGGACTCTATGGGATGCGGGGAGCAGACTGGGTCGGCGCTTCCAAGTCAAAGCGCTCCCCACTGTATTATCGCCTCCAGTCCCTGGACACGGTTACTTCTGATCCATGGACAATAGATTGCTCTAGTATGATTCACGTAGTGTCTTCATTCCTGTGCTCATTCTGATTTCTTTTCAGGTGATATTTGTTATACTCTTGGACCACTCTTCTATGTGCCGAAGATGTTCTACTTCTGTATTTTGCACTTTTTGTAGATTTTCCCTCAGAAATGATGAGAATATATGATGTTTTGGGACCCATCTGCTCCAGCCCACATGGTCCGTGTAGCACCCCTGAGCAAAGCTGGATATGGGCCAAAAAACCAAAAAAAAAAAAAAAAGAAAAAAAGTAGGAATGGAACAGTGTGCTAACAACTGTGGAGGGTACTAATGCCAAGCTAGAACTGACCATTAAATAGAGGCAAAAGATACACATGACAACCGTTTAATGTATGTTCTGTAATCCATAGTCTGAGGGGGAAGGAAAAGAGAAAGAGAGATAAATGGAAAGAAATAAAAACCTGCCATGGAGGAGGGCTGGGGAGGGGGAGGGAACCGTGGACGTTGGTGGTGGGAGATGGGCACTGATGGCGGAATGGGTGCTGCAACACTGTATGACCAAAACCCAAATATGAACTTTTTAATTGTATATCTTTGTAATTGTAAAAATAAAAAAATTAAAAGAATTAAAAAAAAAAAGAACAAAAAATCTTAAGTTTTGCACAGTAAATGTGGCTCAGCTATAGAGCACCTGCTCTGCATCCAACTAGAGAGCAACTGCTGTGCACACACACCCACAATTATGTCACACATGCTCAGGACACACACTCGCCCAGTTATACTTAACCCCCACACCCCTCAAAAGCTGAGATTTTTTTTTTTGCTTTTTGTGTCATGTTGCAGTACTCCTTTAAGGGCCACTGCATTTGGCTCAAAACATTAGCACAGTAAAGGCCCTAGGTGAGATGCAGGGAGGGATTACCTAAGGGCATTGGACCCTCCCTGCTTTCCATAACAGTGGGAGGTAGGTCTGAGTTCCAGGGGATATAAACTAGCTGGTTCCCGCTCTCCCTTCCTTCTTCCTTGTGGGATCTCTCCTTGTGAGCGTTCATTCCCCCTGGAAACTTTTACACGTGGTGGTCGCCATCTTGGCCTACACATGGCTGGGGTTCTAGCCTGGAATCCTAAGCATCGGGTTTTTCCTTTTGCTGATGTGTATGCCTGAACCTGTGATAAGTAAAGCCTTTTAAAACTGCATCGGATTCCTGAGTTTTCATCCGTTCCTCGCCGGCTTCGGAGGTAGAAGGGAACTTCGCTTCCCGGCACTGTCGGGGACCCTGGCGGAGCGGCCCGACATTTGGCGTCCCTGGCGTTGGCACCACAAACATCGTCTGGTCTAATTATCATCGGACAGAGATCATCTGCCTCCGAACCGTGAGTAAAATGATGGATATCTCATGGTATAGATACATTGTATCTTTTATTGGCTCAGAACCATACATAGCCCAGTCTATAAAGTTCCTTTCTGAGAACTACTCTATCTTTTCGCAAATCATCTGGGTCCTTGCGATTTTTAAACTGTACCTTTGTGTAAGGACAATGTTTAATAGAGAGAGGGAAGAGAGTAATAAATTGAATGCAATCTTAAGGGACGAGGTTTACTCAGCAATTAAAGAAATAAGTGAGGATCATAAAACTACAGGTAGACTGGTCTTAAAGCTTGAGGACAGAATTATTAAACAGAGTTTAAAATTTGAAAAGAAATTAGAAGAACAGGAAAGTAAAATTATTAAACAGAATTTAAAATTTGAGGAAAAATTAGAAGAACAGGATTTAAAATTCAAAGAAAAATTAGAAGAACAGGATTTAAAATTCAAAGAAAAATTAGAAGAACAGGATTTAAAATTCAAAGAAAAATTAGAAGAACAGGATTTAAAATTCAAAGAAAAATTAGAAGAACAGGAAAGTAAAATTATTAAACAGGATTTAAAATTTGAAGTAAAGTTTGAAGAGCAGAAGAAGGATATCAATAAAATCAGCACTATCTTAGAGGAAGAAATTGACAAACAGAGAGATAGAATAGATGGACAGAAAGAGGAGGTTTGGAAGTTACACATAAGATTGAAAGAACAAAAGGAAGAAATATATAGGAAACTTGAAAACTTAAACCAAGAAATGGATGTGTTACGCAGGGAGATTTCTGATTTCATAACTTATCAATCAGGACCTAGCGCATACCCAATACTGAGGCGTGAACCAACTAAAAGCCGTTCACAAACACGCCCCAAGGCTGTAGACTTGAAAAAGGTGTATACATTCCCAGCAAAAAAATCTAAAAAGAATTCTAATGTGGCTGATAACTTAGAGGAGGAACAGGAAAACCCAGAGGAGGCAAATTCCCAAGCTGGAAATCTCCCCAGAGTTAATACCCTCAATGGGGTAGATGTTCCTCTGCCAGATACTACAAGCTCTGATGAGGAAGAACGGGAGGAACAGGTTAGCTCGAATCAAAGAGCAAAGCGCAGCAATCTTTCTCATGACCAATCTAAAGATAAAGTAAAACCGATTCATGAAGACTTAAAAATTGAGTCAATAACCCCGTTTAGGAAGGCTTGCGACAGGTTTGGAATATCAAGTCCTTATACTTTAAAATATTTAGCTGATTGGAGCGAAAATAGTCAGTGGGTATTGGGAGACTTTGAAATGGTAGCCCATACTTGTCTAAACAAATCACAGTACATGCAATGGCAAATGTGGTATGCAGATGGGGTTAACCGGAATATTGACACTTTAAGAGAAAAGGAATCAGGCCATACTATAACTTTTGCCATGCTAAAAGGTGAAGGTGAATGGAAAAAGAAAGCAAAACAAGCGACATTACCTGAACCTATTTTAAAATTTGTTCGGGAGACAGCATTAAAAGCGTGGGAAAGAGTAGGTTCCGACCCAGAATTTCTAGGTAGCTATACGAAAATTTACCAGGGTCGTGATGAACCATACTTTGATTTTGTTGGGAGATTATGTGAAACAATCCAAAGACAGGTTCAAGACCCAACCACTCAAGAAGTCCTAAAACGAAACTTAGCATATGAGAATGCTAATCAAAAATGTCGAGCATTACTATATAGTATTAAGGAAAAGGATGACCTCATGGGGTATCTAAAGGCCTGTAGAAATGTCGGTTTAACCTCCCATAGAACACAGGATGATATAGAGGCTTATCCCATACAGCAGGAGGATCAGGAGAGGGATGAAATGTCAAACAGCTTTAGGGGGAGAAACAATAAACTTCAAAGGATAAACAATAATCGGAGAAACTATTCTAATAATCGCAACTCCACCCCTCGGAGGGCCCCACCTGGACCATGCCCAAGGTGCAGAAAAGGAAAACATTGGGCCAGAGACTGTCGGTCTTGGAGGCGAAGTCAGCCTCAGGCTTCATCTGGACAGATAACCTGCTTTAGCTGCGGAAAGAAGGGACACACCCGTAGAGATTGCCCATCTTCTAAAACTATCAATACAGGGCAACATTCTAATAATCCCTTTATGGGAAATGTTACATGGACCCCTCCCAGGTTCCACAAGCTCCGCAGGCTCAAATAACATCTATGCCTCCCCTAATGCGGGAAACTGGGTGGGGGGCCAGCCCCAGGCCCAGCTGAATCCAGGGGCACTCTCCTTCATTCCACCTGCCCAGTATCCTCCGAATCAGAATCCACAGAATTACAGTCAATAAATGCTCTCTGGCCTACCCCATCAGGCAATGGCAGTCTCGACATTCTCTGCCCTAAGACTGTCACAATATACCCAAGTCAAGGCCCCTACATGCTAAAAACAGGGAGAAAAGGACCTGCTCCCCAGGTAGTATGGGTTTAATTCAGGGGAGCGATTGGCTGAAATTTAAGGGAATTATGGTGCATTTCGGACTTCTGGATCCTGAATCTCATGGAGAGATAATACTGTCAATATCTGTGCCAACTAAATGGACTTTTAAAAAGGGGAACCACTTGCTAAACTATTATTATTTTTTGAGGATCCGTGTAGTCAGTCCGAACACCCTACAACTGGTGGCTTAAACAGTACCAACCATTCTGCCAACTTCATTGTTGGTTATACAGCCACACAGAACCAAGCCCACCAGCCACCTGCTAACTATCTAGTTGGGTACACTACCAGAATTTCTCAGGCCAAGCGGCCGGTTATACCCATCGAAATTTATAAAAGGAAATTCAAAGGCATGTTGGATACAGGGGCAGACATATCCATAATCTCCACCAAGTATTGGCCCTCTAACTGGGCCCTAAAGAAAGTGTCCCATAGCCTGAGCGGGGTAGGCAATATCTCCTCCTCTCTTCTCCGACAGAGTGCGAGGTGGCTGCCGTGTATTGGCCCTGAAGGGAATGTAGCCATGGTCCAGCCTTATATAGCCCCTATGCCTTTAACTTTATGGGGTCGAGACATGCTGGAGCAGTGGGGGGCAGTAATCCACATACCTCGTCCAATTCCCCGTCGAGCACCAATTCCAGCTCTCCATAATAAGCCTAACACCGGGAGTAACCCTTTTTTAATTGGGGCCGCTGTGGTTAAGCGCCCACCACCTATCCGTATTCAGTGGAAGTCTGACAAACCTATATGGACACCACAGTGGCCCCTCAATACCAAAAAGTTAGAGGCGCTAACAAATCTAGTGGAAGAACAGCTGAAATTAGGACATATTGAGGAAACGTTTTCAGAATGGAATTCTCCTGTTTTTGTAATACAGAAAAAATCAGGCAAATGGCGTTTGCTGATTGACTTAAGGAATGTAAATTCTACTATGGTCCCCATGGGAGCCCTACAACCTGGGCTCCCCTCTCCAGCAGCTATTCCTAAAGATTGGCCGCTAATTATCATAGATTTAAAAGACTGCTTTTACAGCATACCTATCCACCCAGATGATCGGAAAAGGTTTGCATTTTCAGTCCCTTCCATTAATCATAAAGGTCCTTTACGTAGGTTTCAGTGGACAGTATTGCCCCAAGGGATGACTAATTCACCTACGATGTGTCAACACTTTGTTGATGAGGTTTTGCGACCCATTCGTGCTAAATTTCCTGGTGCATACATCATCCACTACATGGATGATATCCTGCTAGCTTGTGATAATTCCAGAGATCTCCAGAATTTATATAATGATGTAATGACAGTTTTACCAGAGGCTGGCTTACAAGTAGCTCCGGAAAAAATTCAGATGCAGCCTCCATATGAATATTTGGGCTATGCTCTTGACCGCACTACAGTGCGTCCTCAAAAAATTTCCATTAGTCAGAAAGGGCTCAAAACCTTGAATGATTTTCAAAAACTGCTGGGGGATATCAACTGGGTGCGCCCCTCCCTTGGTATTCCTAACTGTGAGCTCAGTAACCTGTTCCACACCCTTGAAGGTGATCCTGCTTTAAATAGCCCAAGGCAGCTAACTCCTAAAGCTCAGAAGGAATTAGATTTTTTCATGGATCGGCTTCAAAAAATCTTACCTCTCCAGATTTAATCCCGGAGAAAAGGTATGGTTCTTGGTCTTCAACACTCCCGAGTCTCCAACTGCTGCTATAGCCCAATTATCTGGACCGTTAGAATGGGTTTACTTACATAACAAGCAGAATCGTACTGCTACACCTTACCTTGAGATGATAGCTAACCTTATAATTAAGGGAAGATCAAGAACCCAAGTATTACTTGGACATGATCCCCATGTAATTGTACTACCTGACCCTAAAAAAAGAAATTGAAGCTGTTTTACCACTCAGTGAAATCCTTCAGAGAGCTTTAGCAGATTTTTCAGGAGAAATATCTTATCATTACCCAGCTGGAAAAACCTGGGAATTTCTGAAAAGGACACCTTTTGTAATTTCCACCATTGTCCGCTCCTCTCCCATTCCTGATGCTCCAGTGTATTATATTGATGGCTCCTCATCAGGAAGGGGTGGAATTACAGGTCCTTCGTTGACCACTACTGTGCATACAAATTATAAATCTGCCCAACAAGTGGAACTCGCCACCCTGATACATTTACTATCCCATGTATCTGGCCCATGTAATGTGGTGAGTGATTCTGCATATGTAGTTGGTTTATTTCCTGGAATTGTCACTGCTTCTTTAAATGCCCATAATCCTATAATTCAGGAGCTACTCCATAAACTACAAGATCTCCTCCGAAATAGAACATTCCCTGTATACATCTCCCACATCCGTTCTCACAGCCGACTCCCGGGCCAATGGTTCGAGGAAACGAAGCAGCAGATCTCTTGGCAGCACCAGTATTTAAATCAGCTGAGGAAGAGCACCAGACTCTACATACAAATGCCCACCGCCTTCATGTACACCATGGCATCCCATGGAGACAAGCTAGACAAATTGTCCGCAACTGTCCTGTCTGTGCTCCTTTACATTGTACATCTCATGTAGCAGGAGCAAATCCTCGAGGTTTACAGACAAACCAATTGTGGCAGATGGATATAACTCATACTAACTTATTTCCCAACAAACCTTTCCTTCATGTGGTCATCGATACATATTCCCGGTTCATATGGGCTGTTCCTATGACGTCTGAAAGAGCTAAATCTGTTTGTTCATTTTTACTCCAGTGCTTCTCCGTCATGGGTATTCCCCATACCA
Source organism: Cryptotis parvus (assembly GCA_021461705.1). Taxonomy (NCBI): domain Eukaryota; kingdom Metazoa; phylum Chordata; class Mammalia; order Eulipotyphla; family Soricidae; genus Cryptotis; species Cryptotis parvus. The sequence goes on from JAJIBD010023456.1 coordinate 136,682, forward strand.
TAAAAACAGATAATGGTCCTGCTTACACCAGCAAAACCTTCAAATCCTTTTTGCGAGGAATGGCAGATCAAACATATTACAGGAATTCCATATAATCCACAAGGACAAGGAATTGTTGAACGTGCGGCCACAGAACGCTTAAAAAAGCAAAAAAAAACTCAGCTATTAAAGCAACGAAAAACAAGTATGCCTCCAATGGATTCTTTATCTTTAACATTATTCACCTTAAACTTCTTAAATATACCTCAAGGAGATCCCTATACCGCGGCTGAACGTCACTTTCAAGAAGATATACAAACTCAAAAAACAGTCAATTCACCTATCTGGGTGAAAATTGATGATAAATGGATTGCAGGTCACCTCCTCATTCGGGGAAGAGGTTATGCTTTCATTTCTACAGACGATAACCCTGCCAAGAAACTCTGGGTTCCTCTGCGACTTGTTAAGACTAGAATTCTCCAAGAATCAGAAAACAACTAATTCTTTCAATATAAAGTCTTGAATTTTAAATTGCAAGTTGCTGTTTAAACTTCCTGGATTGGTTCATTTTAATAATGATCTTGTTTTGCAGTCTGTGATCATGGTTCATGTCTAATATCTTGCCTTACAGCCTAAATGTTTTCTTTCCTAAAAAAAAAAAAAAAAAAGGGTGGAAAAATGGGTGGACTCTGAATATAGTGCTCAATGTCAATATGTTTCAAGGACTAATGTTAAAGTTTCCTTTTTTAATGTTTTGCTCACAGGTATTTGCAGAAAAAGAACTTGGCTGCTGCAGATTCCTTCTATGTTGCTCGAGGCTTTGGACTCTGATCACAGTGCTCATTACAAAAATGTTTGCTAAATCAATGAAAAATTGTTTTTCTAATGATTCTGTCCACAGGATGAGATATTGGAATCCAGTAAACTTGCGCTACACTGCTCAATACTCCGAGACTCCTAAAACAGTGCTCACAAAAATTTAATAATTTGCAAAAATAATTTTTCCCAATGCTCTATTCACAGGAAAAGACACTTTCTCACCATCATTTGCCGGCTTTATATTCATGAAGCGCTTGACTCGTTACCATTTATCACCCTAAATGGGTCACATATACAGCTGTAAGATATTGATCGATCAAATATATGTGTGCGTGTGTGTGCATGTGGTGGCCACCATTATGTTTGTGATTAATGTTGTGTCTATGTTATGTCTCAACTACTACCTTCTCAATTTCTGACCACTACAAACCTCTATTACATTCATCAGCTCCACTGCTGATCCACTAGATTTATCAATTTTAAAATCATCAATTCTCATACTTATTTCCCTGCTCCACCCATGTTGGAGCTTCTTTATGTTCTTCTCTCCATCCCAGACTTGGATCCCTACAAAGCCTTAAAATCTCTACTTGTGATTAACCTCGAAAAGTGTTTTTGTCTCGCCTAAAATTAAGCTACAGGTACAGTTACCGGTGCCAGTGTTCCCTTGCTGAAGAAGCCCTGCAAGACACCCACACCGATGTTCCTGACACCTGTTCCAGCGCTCAAGACTCCTGTTCCAGAGTTCGAGATATTACACCAATGTTCCAGACACCTGTTCCAGCACTCAAGACTCCTGTTCCAGAGTTCGAGATATTTGTTCCCGTGTTCCAGAGACCCGATCCAGTGTTCCTGACAATTCAACGAGTTCCTGATCGCTGCTCTCCAGAGACTCATACTCATATGATCACCGCTATTGCTGTCCCAGAAGTAGCCCCACAGACTTTGTTCCAGACACCCGACTTTACATAAAATATAGCAAATTGACTCTCACAAATTATGGACAGTGCAAACTATAGTCCATTATAATCAGACAGCTAGAAACACTTTGTCATGAACTTTGCTTTGGGTCCAAAAACAAGTTAGGATCCTAAAGTAACATGTATTATCATTTTGTAATTGGAATTGTTTTTTCTTATCTTAATTTTCTGTACATTACTAAATATTTCTTACCTTTTCAATTTTTATTAGTAAACTAATCAGGGGGAGTTGTTGCAGGACTCCTAAGGGCCGCTGCATCTGCTCTGGATTGCCTCCCGTAAATCACTCCGTAGATAAGGGGGTAGTCTAAATGTGGCAGTTTATCCGACCATGTATGCTGTACTAGCTGGTATAAATATTCTCCCATGCTATCACAATCATCGTGGGACTAGCTAGATCTTACCAGCATATTAGCCTGGCCACGTAGGACACCTAAGTAATTAGACCAGAGAGAAATGCTGTTTGCTTCCAAGCAAACAAGCATGGCTCCCTGATATACTCAAAGGCAACTAAAATATAAAACTACAATGAAGTAGAGGAGACTTGTGTAGGCTTGGAGAAATATTTAACTGGCATTGGTGTTGGTCTTTGGTACAGAGACATGCCATCTCAGAAACCCCCTTCTCTACACTACAAAGGCATTCCCAAGCAGATTTCGGCTCAAAACATTAGCACAGTAAAGGCCCTAGGTGAGATGCAGGGAGGGATTACCTAAGGGCATTGGACCCTCCCTGCTTTCCATAACAGTGGGAGGAAGGTCTGAGTTACAGGGATATAAACTAGCCGGTTCCCGCTCTCCCCTCCCTTCTTCCTTGTGGGATCTCTCCTTGTGAGCGTTCATTCCCCTTGGGAGCTTTTACACGTGGTGGTCGCCATCTTGGCCTACACGTGGCTGGGGTTCTAGCCTGGAATCCTAAGCATCGGGTTTTTCCTTTTGCTGATTTGTATGCCTGAACCTGTGATAAGTAAAGCCTTTTAAAACTGCATCGGATTCCTGAGTTTTCATCCGTTCCTCGCCCGGCTTCGGAGGTAGAAGGGAACTTCGCTTCCCGGCACTGTCGGGGACCCAGGCGGAGCGCCCGACATATATTCATGAGGAGAAACGCATCATAATTTCATGTGTTTTGTGCAATCTAGATGATAGCCACATGGTCCATCTGTTTTCTGTTCTGCACGTAGGTGATTCTGAGTGTCTTGCCCTCTTTTCAGAAAAGGTCATGCTCACCTGCCTGAGGGCAAACTAGCATGATCCCTCCTTTGATAGTAGTGTCAGTGTAGACAGGGGTGGTGGTTTGCTGGTAAATTCTAATTGTCTGTGCTGGGACCAGTGGATACTAAAAGGAATTGTGCCCAATCTAGATAGGATTGAAATCATATTAGAGATTAGAATAAAATTTCAAAAGTTATTAATTCAGAGTCAAAATGACTCCTATAACTGACAATCCGTGTTTACATAAAAGAGATTTCTTTAGTCTTTTAAGATCTCTGGCTTAAAGACATGTAAATAGTTTAAACTGTTAGTAGCTTGAATAGCAAAGATACCAAGCTAGCTAAGCCATATCATACAACACAGTGAAAGACAAACACCCTCCCCGCCATATTATTCATCTATTGCTATATATACGACTTATTATGAAATAACCATAAGATTTTGTTCAAAAATATGGAAACATTCACATTCTAATCAAATGTTCATTGTGAACCATTCATATTTGTTTTCATTCTTCATTTATTTTCAAAGATCGTGTTTTAAAAACTAATTAAATTAAGGGTATAGTTATGTGTGTGTTGTGTGTGTGTGTGTGTGTAATTCATTTTTTTTGTTTTTTCGGTCGCACCTGGCAAATCTCAGGGGTTACGCTGACTCTTCGCCCATGGATTACTCCTGGCAGTGTACAGGTGATCATTGGGATGCCGAAGATCAAACCCAGGTCTGCCGCATGAAAGGCAAAGCCCAACTGCTGTGCTATTACTCTGGCCCTGGATTTCTTGTTTTAGAACTGCAAAGTATTCCCTCGTATGCAGATACCAGTGCTTTATTATCGGTTCTTCTTTGGTAGATCTTTATATTTATTTACTCATTTATTATTTATGTGCTTCACACCCTGAAATGTTCACGGGTTTCTCCTGCTCTCTTCACTTAGGAATTATTCCTGGTGGTTGTGGTTCTCGGGGACCATATGGGATGCCACGGATCGAACCTGGGTTGGCCACAGGCAAGGCAAACACCCTCCCTGCAGTGCTATCACTCCGGCCCCTACTCCTAACTCTGTTATTCCTAACTGTGCTACTTCTAACTCAGGAATTACTTCTGCAGTGCTCAGTGACCCTTATGGGATGCCGGGAATCAACCCTGGGTCCCATGCTTTCAAAGCAAACGCCATACCCACTTGGACTATTACTCCAGCCCCTAGATTATTTTCTTTGTGTGTGTGTGTGTGTGTGTGTGTGTGTGTGTGTGTTTTGGGTCACACCCAGTGATGCTCAGCGGTTAATCCTGACTCTTTGCTCAGGAATTACTCCTGGCACTATGTCAGGACCATACGGATACTGGGGATTGAACACGGGTCAGCTGCATGCAAGGCAAATGGCCTACTTGCTGGACTATGTCTCCAGCCCCTGGATTATTTACTTCTTCAGGCTGTTGTACTAAGTATTACAATGGATAGGGTAGTGCATGCATACTTTTAAATTAATGATTGTATTAGGAACGTAGACACCAGTAAATGCAATCATTTGGGGGCAGGTTTGTTTCTCACCTGTGGATACTCCAGGCTCTGTACTCAGGTTACTCCAGCGGGTCTCTGTACCATACGGATACTGTGTAATGGACCTGTGCATACTGTGTCAAGGCAAGTATCTACTACTATCTCTGGATTATTCCTACTTTTTTTAGGAGTCACCACACTGTCTTCCTTCGGGACCAAACCAGATGACACTCTCACCAACAGTGAATGATGGTTTCCATTTTACTATATCTCCTCCACTCTTTTATTTCCTGTCTTCCTCATTTAAGCATTCTCACTGGTGTGAGTTATCACTTTATTGTTTGGGTTTGTATTTCCCTGATAATAACTGAGAGTGAAACCTTTTCCATATCCTGACTGCTGACGCATTATTGGAAAAGTCATTAAAATTGTTTCGATATCATTGTTCAAAAACTGTGACTTTTGGGTGGTTTAGAAAAACTTCATTAATTTTTCATCATTAGGACATTCACTCACCAAACCAGAAGTGATCATTAAGTTGGAGCAGAGAGCAGAGCCATGGATGGCCGAGTCCCCAAAGCAGAGCCTCTCAGGTCAGTCAGTAGAAGTTTGTGTTACTGATAAAGTTGTTACTAACATTCCCTCAGGTTTGAGTTATTCTGCATTTAAGACTCACACATTATTGAATCTCAACATATCGCAGAGTGTGGCTAGAGTGATGTTACTGCAGGTAGGTTTTTTGGCAACCTGAATTCAATCCCCAGTATCCCAGAATGTCTCCTGAGCAGGGCTCTGAGAAATTCCTGAGTTCAGAGGCATGTGTAATCCCAGCACATCACCAGGCATGTACTTTCTTTTTTTTTTTTTTTTTTTGCTTTTTTGGGTCACACCCGGCAATGCTCAGGGGTTACTCCTGGCTCTGCACTCAGGAATTACTCCTGGTGGTGCTCGGGGGACCATATGGGATGCCGGGGATCGAACCCGGGCCGGCATAGGCCGGCCGCGTGCAAGGCAAACACCCTACCTGCTGGGCTATCTCTCCGCCCCCAGGCATGTATTTTCAAAACAAAACTATAATTCAGTGTTCATTGCAATTTATGGCTTGTTGGACCAGAGTAGTAGTGCTATGGGTAGGGCGCTTGCCTTGCCGTGGCCGATCCAGGTTCTATCCCGGCATCCCATATGGTCCCCCCGAGCATCCCAGGAGTAATTCCTGAGTGCAGAGCCAGGAGTAATCCCTGAGCATTGACGGGTGTGACCCAAAAAAAAAAAAAAAAGAAATTTATGGCTTGGTTTGTGACTTGGTGTCACTTGATGCTCATTTAGTGTACCTTTCTGCATTCCCATGGATGTGCTTTTGGGACTTAAATCATTACTTTGTCGTTTTCATATTTAAGTTTTCATTGTTTTGGGGGTCAGCCTGACTCTACACTAAAAAATTCCCCCTGATGATGCTTGTGGAAACACATGGGATACTAGAGGTTGGTCCTGGATCACTTATCTTTATTCAGGTATAAGGGGAGATCTTTAGATAATTATACAGAATTTACAAGTAATCAAAAGGAAAAACGTTCAGTAGAATTTATTCTCCTTTGGAATGCTATTTTAAAGCATTGAGGGCTCAAAGATACCTTTGAAATAATTTTTTTTCTCTGTGCCTGCAAGGAAACACATTTATAGTATAAATTATAGGATGTGTATAAATATAGTTACTGAGGGGAATGTATTTCTCTCACTTTAGATATGCAGCTTGAGCATGGCTTGATCGAGCATAATCAGGGAAATTGGCATAGACCGCTTTGGCAAGCTGGAATTCTCAAAAGGAAAGATACAAACAAGAGAAATGACTGCAAAATTACTTTCAATTGTAGCTCTACCCACAATTCAGAACTAATGATAAATACTGAAAGTTACCCTATGAAAAGTATGCCTAAGAAATATGATGTATATAAGAACTGTTTCCAAACTAATAATCTTCATGAGTTCTACCTAATACAGAGAGGTGAGAGCTACAAAAGTTTCTCTGAGTTAAGTAGAATCAGTGAACATCCAGAAATGCGTGTTAATGAAAACCATGTCGAATGTCAAACAGAAAGTCATTGTTCAGTCTGGAATATACCTCAGATAACACATATTTTACCAAAGATATATGAACATAAGGAATGTGAAAAAACTTTATCCCCAAAGCAAAGATTCAGTGAGCATCAAATAATACACATAGAGCAGAAAACATTGGAAAGTGAAAATTGTAGAAAATCTTTATCAGGGAATTTAAACCCCGTTAAGTATGCAAGAATTCACACAGTAGAGAAACCATACAAATGTAAAGAACTTAGGAAGATGTTCTCATGGAAGTCACTTGTAGTACCTCGTGAGAAAATTCACACAGGAGCGAAAACCTGTGAATGTAAGGAATGCAGGAAAACATTCTCTTTTAAGTCAGCACTTGCTTTACAGGAGCGAATTCACACAGGAGAGAAACCTTCCGAATGTAAGACATGTTGGAAAATTTTCTCCTGTAAGTCAAGACTTACCTGTAACTCAAACCTTAAATTAAATAAGCGAAATCACAGAGATTTGATACCCTCTGTATGTAAAGAATGTGGGAAAACTTTCTCATGGAAGTCACATCTAGTTTGTCATGAGAGAATTTACACAGGAGAGAAACCTTATGAATGCAAAGAATGTGGGAAAACTTTCAAATATAAGTCTCAACGCACTTTACATGAGCTAATTCACACAGCAGAGAAACCTTATGAATGTAAAGAATGTGGGAAAACCTTCTCAAGGAAGTCAAATCTTACTGCACATGAGCGAATTCACACAGGGGAGAAACCTTATGAATGTAAAGAATGTAGGAAATCTTTCAAACGGAAGTCAAAACTCACTTCACATGAACAAATTCACACAAGAGAGAAACCCTATGTGTGTAAAGAATGTGGGAAAACCTCTATGAATTCACTTCTAATTCAACATGAGCGAATTCATACAGGAGAGAAATTCTATGAATGTAAAGAATGTGGGGAAAACTTTCTCATGGAAGTCAGGTTTAGTTCGGCATGAGAGAATTCACATAGAACAGAAACCCTGTGAATGTAAAGAATGTGGGAAAATTTTCAACTCTAAATTTCAACTCACTTTACATGAGCAAATTCACACAGGAGAGAAACCTTATGAATGTAAAGAATGTGGGAAAACCTTCAACTATCAGTCTCAACTCACTTTACATGAGAGAATTCACACAGGAGAGAAACCTTATGAATGTAAAGAATGTGGGAAAACATTCTCATGGATGTCAGGTCTCATTGGACATAAGAAAATTCACACAGGAGCAAAACGCTATGAGTGTCAACAATGTAGTAAAAGTTTCCCATGGATGCCTCACCTCATTCAGCATGAGAGAATTCACACAGGAGAAAAACCCTTTGAATGTAAAGAATGTAGGAAAACTTTCCCCCTATAAGTCAAGGCTCACTTTACATGAGCGAATTCACACGGGTGAGAAACCTTATGAATGTAAAGATTGTGGGAAAACGTTCTCATTGATGTCCTCTCTCACTGGACATAAGAGAATTCATACAGGTGGGAAACCTTATGAATGTAAACAATGTAGGAAAACTTTCTCAAGGAAGTCACTTCTACTTCAGCATGAAAGAATTCACACAGGACAGGTATCTTATGAATGTAAAGAATGTAGGAAAACTTTCTCCTGTAAGTCAAGTCTCACTTTACAGGATCAAATTCACACAGGAGAGAAACCCTATGAATGTAAAGAATGCGGAAAAAGATCCTTATGGAAGCAAAGCCTCCGTGGACATGAGAGAAGTCACACAGGCGAGAAACCCTATGAATGTAACGAATGTAGTAAAACTTTTGCATGGAAGTCGGCTCTCACACTACATAAGAGAGTTCACACAGGTGAGAAACCTTATGAATGTAAAGAATGTGGGAAAACTTTCTCATTGATGTCTTCTCTTACCAAACATGGAAGAATTCACATAGGTGTGAAACCGTATGAATGTAAAGAATGTAGGAAAACTTTTTCAAGGAAATCATTCCTCACTCAGCATATTAGAATTCACTCAGGAGAGAAACCCTATCATTGTAAACAATGTAAGGAAGCTTTCTCTTGTAAGCCGAAACTTATTCGACATGAGAGAATTCATACAAGAGAAACCATATAAATGTAAAGAATGTACGAAAAAGTTCTCATAAAAGATAAACCTCAAAATACAACAGTAGGGGAACCATGTGATCGTCGAATTTTTTCCTGAAGTAAAACTGCAAAGTACCAAGATTGCAAAAAGTGGTTGTTTTTACTAGAACAATTTTTTTCCTTGGACACAAAGCTATTTATATATAATTTCTCCTATCTTTCCCATATGCATGACCCCATGGCTTAGTTGTATGCAGGAAAAAGAAAAGAATAAACATTACTTTTATGAGTGCCCACCAAAATTGTGGTCTGAAATCTGATTTTCTAATCATTTGTTGCTCTAGATGTAAGCCCTACATTTGCCTTATATGCCACAGGATGGAATCAATGACATGTACCAAGTCAGATTTGATTTCATTAGTGGCGAGATTTTCTTTTTATGGTAATTCAACCTCAATGTTCTAGTACATCTGGGTAAAAATAAATGTTTTGAAGTATTTCAGGAGAGATCTACCTAAAATGCTACTAGTTTGTTATTTAGGCTGTTTGTTCAGTTTGAAAAAGTTTCTTTGCAGTTTTTGTATAGAAAATTCATACAGGAACAAAAAATTTTATATGTTTAATTACTGGTGGGAAGAGATAGTGAACTAAAAGCAATTTACAGTCTTATGTTGGATGACAGATTTAGCTAGTTTGGGAGCTTTGGTGTTTTGCCCACTCACAGCTTAATCTACTTAAACCAAGTTTCATTCTAATGAGACCTCTCTTATATGTAAACACTGCTAGAGGGTGTGGCAATTATAGAAGTCACCTTGACTCTGAATAACTTCTGACTTATACATCTACTAAGACTTCTATGTTTTCTAGATTGGGCACAGCTCCTCTTTATACCCACTGCACCCAGCGTGGGACAGTTAGAATTTGCCAGGAAACTACCACCCTGGCTACGTTGAGATTATAGGAAGGATCATACTAGTTTGCTCTCAAGTGTGACCCTTTCAGTATACAGAGAACAAGATACTCAGAATCACCCTGGTGCAGATAATAAATAAGAAGGACTTTGTGGGTACCATCTAGATTACATGAAGCTCATGAAATGAAGATGTATTACTTTATACCAGCCCCCCACCTCTCCAGTGTTTTACATAAGAGATAATCTCAGAAGAGATTAGTCCTTGGCATAATCTTTGTTTATACCTGCAATAGGGTGTGGCGCTGCCCTTCTACACTCTGTTTAGAGTTATTTGTTGACCTGACCCTCCCTGTTGGATTACTTTGGTGTATATAAGGGGGCTGACTTGAGGCCCCCTCAGCTTTTTGCTCCTTGGCCTTTTGCTCCTTCTTTTGGGTAGGACTCCTCTCGGGTGAGATCCTCTCTCTTTGGCGGGAGATTCAGGCTCTTTTGTATGGCCTAAGTTCGGACCAGAGCTAGAGTTCTTTCATTATATTGGAGTGCTGTGGAAGAGCTTTTGGACTATAAGCTTTTGTACTAAAAGCCTTTTTTGGAACTGCGCCGGACTCGTGAGTTTTCATCTGTTCCCTCGGCGTCCTCGGAGGTAGAAGAGAACTTCTGTCCTGACCACCTAGGGGCATCCCCGACAGTCTTATTAAGTTTTTAAAAGTTTTTTTTTTTCATTTTTTAGTTGGGTTTTTTTTTTTTTCAGTTTTGGGGTCACACCTGGCGATGCTCAGAGGTTACTCCTGTAAGGTTCCCAGCTCTGCCAGGAGCACACTGGGCCCAATAAGAAACAGTGCTTTTAACTTATAGACATTTGGGTGTGCTTTTAACTTATAGATATTTGTTTTGTCTGCAAGCATAAGTGTTCAATATGAAAAATTTTAGGCAAAATTGTGAAAAATGTATTTAAAAAGTATCATATAGTCTTGTGTTGTTAATTCTATAATTTGTGCTTTCTTATTGTCCAAAGAACATTTTGCATCTTTAAGTATACTAGCACCTTGTCGCCACTCGCGAGTTTCACAAAAAAATAGAACAGCGATACAGAGAAGTTGCAGAAACAATCGTGTTGTTGCAGGGGAATAACGTAGAAAGGCTGAGAATTTGTTTCTTCTCACACATCTAGGAGCCTCTGAAAGTGTCAGGGCACCTTTGTATGCTGCTGACTAGCACTGCTAATAAAATGTGTGTTTCAAAATTAGGAAACTGATAATGTTCCTGTCTCCCTCATAGGTTTCTTTAATGTGGGCTGTTTGACCATGAGTGTCAGTTTGAAACTATAGGAGAAAAGTGGGAATATTTACCTCACAAGAGAGTGGCACCCTCTCTTGTGTTTATTTGTGTAGGAATATGTCTTTCTAACAACCCAAGTGATGGAGTTTTCCCTAGGTAAGATTGTTTCGGTATTAGAATTCAAAGAGTTTGCAATAATGTACCCAGGAAACAATAACAGGAAAAATCAGGATGACAAATACCTGCCTCTTGCAAAAATGTGTCAGGCAAGTATAGGAAAAGCCCCTAGCAGTTTTAGATGAGTGACTACATGATCAAAAATGAACTAGCAAACACTGCCAGGACTTGCCTATTTTAAGCCAGTGCCTTCTGAGAGCTAGGCAAAATTCCCCAGCCTCTAATCTTCATGTACCTGTTGAATGTTGATGTGTTTGTTGTTTGTAATGTCCCTGTCAACAGTGGGTCCATTTGCCGGAGATCTGGGGCAGTGGTTGGCCTTGGGTTAAATCAGTGACCAGCCTGTCTATTACTGATGGCTGTTTCTGGCTGACCTGAAGCTAGGATAGTCTATATGTACAGAGCAGGGATGCAGTAAGTATGAAATAAAAACACACCTTACATAGGCCACCAAAGCCTCCCAGGAGAAGGCTCCATTTCCATTTAGGCAGCCAGACAATGCCCCAGAGACGTCCAGACAGGAGGAGGAGAGCACCAGAAGACTGATAAGCAGCCCACAAGACTCCTGATGATATGTTAATGTGGACTTTAAGAGTTAATTTATTTGTGTTTAAACACCTTAAAAACAAACCCAAAAAATTAAAACCCTTCAAAATATTAAAACATTTAAAAACGTGCAAGTAGTCACATGGATTGTAAACCTGCTGTTAACCCTTAGTTAATACAACATGTTTATTTAGAAATGACTTAGCAAAGTCAACGTATAAAAAGGATCGAGACCAGACCAGCACCTTGGCAAGTCATCCACTTACTCAGATCACAGCAGACTAACTCAATCCCCACGTCCAAAGTTGTCCGGCTCTCTGAGTAGGCGGGTGGTGTTGACTCTGGCAAGTCTCCATCATAGATTAGCAGGATGTGTGATTATGAATTTCTAACTTCAGAAACTTGAAGTTAGAAAGACTGGGAGGGATGGGGCCGGAGCGATAGCCCAGCGGGTAGGGCGTTTGCCGGCCTGGGTTCGATCTCCGGCATCCCATATGGCCCCCCGAGCACCGCCAGGAGTAATTCCTGAGTGTAGAGCCAGGAGAAACTCCTGAGCATTGCCGGGTGTGACCCAAAAAAGCAAAAAACGAAAGAAAAAAAGAAAGACGGGGGGGGGGCGATAGCACAGCAGGTAGGGCGTTTGCCTTGCAAACGGCCTGCCGACCCGGGTTCGATCCCCAGCATCCCATTTGGTCCCCCAAGCACTGCCAGGAATAAGTAATTCCTGAGCGAAGAGCCAGGAATAACCCCTGAGTATCGCCAGGTGTGACCCAAAAAAGAAAAAAAAAAAAGAAGAAACAAAAGAGCCAGAGGCAATAGAACCTCACGCGAGAGAACACCCCTGCGCAGTAGGTAGAGGAAATACGACCAAGCCTCCGTTCACAGAGGCGGGAAATACTTCCGTGTTCTGCCCGCGCAGGTACAAAGTAGCTCCACCCACTTCCTCCGGAACTTCGTGCTTCCGGTCTTCCGGCTTTGTGGCTGAACTTACACCGCGCGGCGGTTGAGTCCCTGTAGTCCACGTGAGGCTGAGAGAGACTCTAGCTGAGACCCCCGCGCCGGAGTTCCGGAAGAAACACAAGGTGGGCGAGTGTCCAGGAGCGCATTGTGAGGCTAACGGCCGTACTTCTGAAAACCATCCAGAGTTTTCCCTCTGGAAAGTAGGACTAGGAGGCAGAGAAACGCCGGTGAAGTGTTTGGTGGCGCGAATCCGAGCTTCAGGGGACCGGAAAAGGTTTTGATGGAGGTGAGCCCCCACGGGTGGCTTCCGCGAGGCGGGAAGGAGAGAGACGGTCACTTTCTCCTGATCCGCCACGGCCGCCTTGGGACCGGCTGGGAAGGCTGGGACTGATAAAGTCTGCGATGAGCCCCTGTTCCCGCGCCTCGCCAGCCCCACGAGGTGGCGGTGCAGCAACATCTGATGTCCGCTTGCTCCCCAGGCTCTGTAGTTGATGCCTACCACCCCAGGCGGGGCGCCACGGACTCAGTCTGGTGCCAGGAATTACTCTTTGCAGGAAAAGAAAGTCAAGCCTTGCTCAGGGTTGTTCCGAGTTCTTGTCTTCCTTGCAGAAGAATAATTTTTTTGAGGGGTCACACCCAGCAATGCTCAAGGGTTATTCTTTTTTTTTTTTTTGAAGTAAAATAGGTTTTATTGAGGAGGTTTTTTTGGAGAGGGAAGGGGGAGAGAAAGTAAGAGAGAGTAACGCGCTCAAGGGAGAATGCCGGCTGCTCCAAAGGTGGAGAGCGCGAGTAAAAGAGAGAGTACACATCTCAAGAGGGGAGATGCGGGCAACACACGTGCTCAGGCACCACATGTGCTTGGCCACATGGGCTCAGGCAGCATGAGTGTCCTTGCAGCATGTGCGCCTCAAGGGTTATTCTTGGCCCTGCACTCAGGAATTACTCCTGGCGGTGGTCAGGAGATCATATGGGATGCTGGAGATTGAACCCGATAGACTGCATGCAAGGCAAACGCCCTACCAGCTGGACTGTCACTCTGGTCCGAAAAAAAATTTTTTTTTCTTTTTGGGTCACACCCGACAATGCTCAGGGGTTTCTCCTGGCTCTGCACTCAAGAATTACTCCTGGCGGTGCTCGGGAGACCATATGGGATGCCGGGGGATCGAACCCGGCGGGCCGGCCAAGGCAAACGCCCTACCCGCTGAGCTATCACTCCGGCCCCCGAAAAAATTTAAGAGCCTATATGTGAGCAGTGAAGTAAAACTGAACTGACTTTATTATGGCGGGATTTTTTTTTTTGGGGGTCACACCCGCAATGCTCAGGGGTTTCTCCTGGCTTTGCACTCAGGAATTACTCCTGGTGGTGCTGGGGGGTACCATATGGGATGCCGGGGATCGAACCCTAGGCCGGCATGGGCCAGCCGTGTGTAAGGCAAACGCTCTACCCACTGGGCTATCGCCTCCAGCCCTATTATGGAGGTTTTTTTTTCTATTTTATTTTATTTATTTTCAAATTTTATTACACCACTTTTAGACATACAATTGCAAGATGCTCATGTAGAGTTATGGTTCTACAGTGTTCCAACACCCATCCCTCCACCCGAACCCATCTCCCATCACCAATGTCCCCACCCCCCCCCCCCCCTCCCACACCACAACTGCTTGGCAGGTTCGGTATGTCTTTTCTCTCCTCTCTATCTCTCCCTCCCGCCTAACTTTCCTATACATCATAGAATGCAGTACACTAAAGGACATAACTGTTTCCACTAGTTTGATGGACCCCGCAGCCGGGCGACTTAGGGGCCTCATGGTCAGCATCTGGACAGCGAAGGTGGCGGCTAGTGTGGTGGGCGAGTCTCATCCAGCTGCTTCCTGGACCCCCCAGAGGTGATGGGCCCACTCCCAAAACCCATCTGTCCTCCTGGGAGCCCCATGGTCATCTGAGCCTGGGGCGAGCCGAGTTCCAGCTTCTCCAGCCGCTGTGAGGCTCTTCATGCTATGGCTGGTCGCCCCAGGGCAGCTCCTGGGCGGGGCCACCAGGCTCCGCCAAAATGGAGGGGGAAGGGCCGGCCCGGCTCCATCTGACGAATTCCCGGTGATTCCCGCTTCTGGGAGCTGCCTACCTGGGCTCGAACTTCGTTTTGCTCGGTTAATGTGGTCTCGAGGTAGCATCCCTCCCAGGTGGGCTGATTATGTTGCAGAGTCCGGACAGCGAAGGTGGTGGCTAGTGTGGTGGGCGAGTCTCATTCGGCTGCTTCCGGGACCCCCAGAGGTGATGGGCCCACATATTATGGAGGTTTTGAGGAAGGGGAAGGAGGAGAGTAAGTGAGCAAGTAAACATCTCCAGAGGGGAGATGCCGACGGACACATGTGTCAGGCCACATTGGGGCAGCAGCACATGGGCTCGGGCAGCATTTGCACGCCCTTCCTTTGGTCAGGATGGCTTTTATTTTATTATATTTTTTGCTTTGTTGGGGTCACACCCTGCGACGCTCAGGAATTACTCCAGGCTGTGCTTGGGGACCCTGTGGTCTCCCCTGTGCAAGGCAAAGGCCCTACTTCTGTGCTATCGCTCTGCCCCCTCCCCTTCATGACTTTTTTTTTTTTTTTTTTTTGCTTTTTGGGTCACACCTGGCGACACTCAGGGGTTACTCCTGGCTCTGTACTCAGGAATTACTCCTGGCGGTGCTCGGGGGACCATATGGGATGCCGGGGATCGAACCCAGGCCGGCAAACCCCCTGCGCTGGGCTATGACTCCGGCCCCACGTTGGTGAAGATCTTATCAGGGCTTGGTTGCTGATTCCAAACGGTGGGTCTGGACAGGCTT
Source organism: Cryptotis parvus (assembly GCA_021461705.1). Lineage (NCBI taxonomy): Eukaryota > Metazoa > Chordata > Mammalia > Eulipotyphla > Soricidae > Cryptotis > Cryptotis parvus. The sequence continues at coordinate 152,027 of JAJIBD010023456.1, forward strand.
AGGGCTAAAGTTCATTGCCATGGGACACCTCCTCCCCTTCCTACATCAAAAGGCAGAGGACTGACAAATTCACAGAGATGTAAAAGACCTAGGCCGAGAGAAAGGAAAACTCAAAGCCGCTCTATTTGGGGGTGCTTCCCTGCAAGGTTCTGGGGTCTCTATAAATAGGCCAATGCAGTGCACCCAAGGTGGGCAATTTGCAGTGAGGGATCAGTCAGAATAGGATGAGGAAATAGGAGCTTCTATGCAAATTCCCATAGGAGGTTGTAGATAGGAAATTGTTTTTCAAGTCTCAGGAATTTCAAGAGATGAAAAAAAATTCCTGGCAGTTTGTCTGGCATCCCCAGCAGGTACCAGTGGTTTCAAGGTGCCCCTTTCCCTGAGCCCCCTGGGCCGAGCCATCAGATTATTTGTTTTGGGGCCACACCTGGTCATGCTCAGACCTTATTCCTGCACTCTGCTCAGGGATTACTGCAGGCCGGGTTAGGGGCGACCCTATGAGACGCGGAGTATCGAATCCTGGTCAGCCAGGAGCTAGAAAAGCGCCCTCCCCGCTGTCCTATCTCCTGACCCTAAAGTAGTTTCCTTCAGGAAACAGGCAGAGAGAGGGTAGCCCTTTCAAAGACAATGCAGACTTATGGGGAGAGGAGTGAGCGCCGCTTGCTTTTGATGAAAGTGAGTGACTGATATGTTCACCAAACGACCAAGAGTCTTTTTCTCACGTGTTGTGTAGGGGAAGCACATGATAAGTGTGATTCCTTGTTTTCTTGTTTTGTGAATTGTTCCTGCTGCATCTGCCTTCTGGTGACTTTCCTTAGAGTGTATCTTGGTTTTTCCACTTATACCCGGTGCCTGGGACTCCCTCTCTCCCTGCCTGCTTCAGAGCTTAAGAGCAGCTGTGAGTAGGAGAAGCAGCCCAGACTAAAAGGTTCTGAGAACAGTTTGGTGAAGGGACCTGTGTGGGGTTGTGAGGTTGTAGGAGTCTCAGCACTGGTGGATCTGGGGTCTGGAGAGGCAGGTAAAAGGCAGAAGAGAGCTGAACGCAGGGGTGAGCAGGAAGGACACACCCCGGACAGTTGGGTCACATCCAGGAAGGGAACAGAACCATGAGCTCCCCTCAGGGAGGTGAGTGCAGGTGTCAGTGTGAAGGTGGTGTCAGAGCACTAGGGATACCAGGTGGGAGGAAACAGAAAAACACATGTGAGGTGTAGCCTGAGAGCAGTTTTGTTCCTTGTCTGAAGGAGGAGCCTGAGCTATGTGGCAGTTTCTCAACATGAAACCCAACCCCCGACAGTGGGGCAGCTCAAACACTCAAAGTAATAATAGCCTTCAGAGCAGTTAGAGGTCATTTAGTTTATTAAAGTGACTAATATTCTTGGCCATGATCAGTGCTCAATGGATTTTTATTTTTTAGTTTTGTCTGCAATATGGTTAGGTGGTAGATTTAGGCATGTAAAATCTATTGATTTTCATCAGTGTTACTGTTTGATCCCCATGCAGCATGTCCCCAATAGGTATGACCCCAGAGTATCCCCCGGCACTGCTTGTCCAAGTACCAAACCACCAAACCCTCATGTGAGATGTCACTTTCCCAGAGTGAACTCAGTGTCCCCTGAGTATAAATGGCGTAATCGATTTTTAGTATTAACTGTTATCTTCTAAAGTGGTTGATTTGTTTGATATACAAAGTCTAAATGTTTTGTAAATTTGGATAATTTATGGACTCAGTTCTTCATCAGAGTCCTGCCCTCTCAGCATGCAAAATGTCATTGTCCACCCCCCCTTTTTTTCTTTTCCAGCTATTGAATACATGCCTGGAACACGGAGACTCTGAATCCCAGAAGGAAGCTCAGCTAGTCTTTTCTTGATTCCTATTATCTATGTGTATATTCAGTAGTGATTTCTAATGTGACATTATAGTTCTTCATTCCCCATCAACCTCCCCAGTTTGTTACAACTACAGTGATCATTATGTTGTCCAGATGTGAAAGATCCTGGGAAGCCTACTTTGTTATCTAAGCCTCTTGCATGGCTGCGCACTCTTCTTCCTATGTCAGACCATCCACCATCCAGGGCCCACAGGGCAGAGCCCTGGGGGGTGTAGACAAGCCTATCTCCTGTCTGCCACCTGCCAATGCATCCAGGCACTACAGCCACACCTGCAACACATTGAGGGGCAGAAATTTTTTTTTTTTCGGGGGGGAGGGGACTCTGCAATCCAACCAGCTACTATGCTAAAGGAGTATTTTGGCTCTGCACACTGGAATTAACTCCTGGCAGTTCCTTAAGGGACCATATGGGATGGTGGATATTAACCCAGTACTGCTGCAGGTAAGGCAAAAACCTTACCAGCTCTCCTATCGCTCCAGCACCAGGAAGTATAATCTTGAAGCCTTTTAGGTACATGGGTATATGGTGTTAAATCTTTCATTTTATTTTTGGTTCCTCACTGGCTTTACTCAAGAACTGTTACTAGATATGCGCTTGGGTGTCACTCTGGTGTTCGGGATTTACAGCATTTGGTACTGGCATCTGGGTGTCCTTCCTGCAAAGCATCTACTCTGTCCATTGATCTCTGTCTCCAGCCTTGGTGTTTGGTTATTCAGATCAGTTGGCAAATTGACTAAAATGTTTGCTAAGTTATAATCATCTCTGGGTAAACATGCTGTATTTTTTGTTTCTTTTTGTGCCCACACAGTGATGCTCAGGGTTTAGTCCTGGGTCGGCTCTCATGCAATGCAAGTGTCCTAGCCAGTATACTATCTCTCTGATTCCAAATCCCACATTTTATTGATGTATTTTGTCTTGGCGGTATTATTAGTTAGGGTCACACAGGGAAGAGACTTAGTATGGCCAACAATGTAATGTTGGCCATACTAAGGGCCGCAGCGATAGCCCAGCGGGTAGGGCGTTTGCCTTACATGCGGCTGGCTTGGGTTCGATCCCCGGCATCCCATATGGTCCCCCTGAGCACCGTCAGGAGTAATTTCTGAGTGCAGAGCCAGGAGAAACCCCTGAGCATTGCCAGGTGTGACCCAAAAAAGCAAAAAAAAAAAAAAAAACCCAATGTAATTAACCCATGGGTGTATTTGAATATACCGGGAGAGAAGCAGCAGCCCCTCAGAGACTGAGAGATATCTCTGCCCTGTGACTGTACCAGGTGTAAATGGGGGTGCCCAGTTGTGGGGGAAACACTGAGGCGCCCTGCACAAAATCCGGGGCGGGTCAGGATCCCCTTCTGTCCCAGAGGATTGGTGGCTAGCGGACGGAGAAAGATGCAAGAATCCGGCGAAGTATCATAATGCTTTACTTAACACAGGTTCAGGCATACAAATCAGCAATAGGAAAAACTTCAAACTTACTGTTCCTGCCTAGGCCCCTGGCCACATGTAGACCAAGATGGCTGACACCACTTGTTAAGGCCCTGCAGAGGGAGAGTGTAAAGTGGTGCCAGAAGAAAGGGGGAAAAGGAGAGAGAGAGAGAGAGAGAGGGAGAGAGAGAGAGAGAGAGAGAGAGAGAGAGGAGAGAGAGGGAGGGAGGGAAATTAGGAGAGAGGGAGAGCGAGAGGAGAAAGAGCAAGAGAGCAGCCTAGTTTTATATTCCAGCAACCCAGACCTCTCACTTCAATGGAAAGCCAACAGGGTCAAATGCCCTCAGGTAATTTCTTATAGGACCTCACCTAGGCCCTCTGAGATTTTTTTTTTTTTTTTTTTTGCTTTTTTTGGGTCACACCCGGCAATGCTCAGGGGTTTCTCCTGGCTCTGCACTCAGGAATAACTCCTGGCGGTGCTGGGGGACCATATGGGATGCCGGGATCAAACCTGGCCGGCCATGGGCAAGGCAAACGCCCTACCCGCTGGGCTATCGCTCAGGCCCCATCTTTTGAGATGTTAATGTTGCCTAGCCAAGATCTGCCTTGGAAATGCCTTTGCAGGGTACACAGAAGTAGTTTCTGAGATGAACTGTATCTCAGAATACAAAGGCATGCATTGTACCAAAGCATATTCTATAGCCATGCTTGCTTGCTTGGAGGCAAACAAGATTTCTCTGGTCTAATTTTAGAGATCCAAAGTGGCCAGGCAAATATACCATTAAGATCTAGCTAGTACCAGGATGATTGTGGCAGCATGAGAGAATATCCCAGCCAGTATAGAATACCTGGTCAGATAAACTGCCTCATTTAAACTGTCCTCCTCCTCCTATCTACAAAGTGACGTGCAGGAGGCAACTCCAGGCCAGATGCAGAGGCTCTGGGAAGGTGTAGTGCAACACCCAGCTTCCTCTGAAAGTAACATTCTCCCATCCCCATCTGAGGGCATTGGTATGGGGCTGTGGCTGAGCCCAAGAGATCTCCTAGGTCGGTGGCAGGTTTTGGGTCCTGGCAGACATCCCACAGTTTAATCTGTAAAAAATTTCTTCTGATATAAGTGGTATAGTTACAGTGTGACTTGGCTTCATAATTTTTAACTTCATAATTTTTCTATAGAAAAATCATATAGGTGCACATACACATGTACACACAACTGGAAAGTAATTTTTCATCAAATGATTGCCTGTTTCTCTATTTATTCATTTGTTCATTCATTCATTTATTTATGTTTGCTTTGTGACCACAACCGGCATGCTCAGGGGTTCCTCTGGCATGTACTCAGGAATTATTCCAGGCAGGCTCTGAGGACCAAATAGAATATAGGCATTCAAACCCAAATATCCGACCTGCTGTACCCCATGTTCCCCATGCCTGCCATTTCTGGTTGATTAAGTTGAAGGGAATTCTTTTTCTAAATTAATATTTTGTTACACCACTGTGAGATATAAAATTACAACGCTGTTCATGTTTGTAGGTTTCAGTCACATAGTGTTCCAGCCCTCCACCAGTGCCCATTTCCCACCACCAATGTCCCCAATTCCCCCCCCCTCCCATAGCCTGCCTGCAACTAGTATTTCTTTTTTTTTTTTATACCACCGTGAGATACACAATTAAAAAGATATACAATTACAAAGTTCATATTTGGGTTTTGGTCATACAGTGTTCCAGCAGCCATCCCTCCACCAGTGCCCATCTCCCACCACCAACATCCCCGGTTCCCTCCCCACTCCCCAGCCTGCCTCCATGGCAGGTTCTTTATTTCTTTCCCTTTCTCTATCTCTTTCTCTTTTCCTTCCCTTCCAGACTATGGATTACAGAACATACATTAAAGGGTTGTCATGTGTATTTTTTTGCCTGTATTTAATGCTCAGTTCTAGGTTGGTATTAGTACTTTCGACAGTTGTTAGCACACTGTTCCATTTTCTGTCTTACCTAGCCTCTGACTCCCACACGTTTGTGATAATTTCCACCTTTGACAAGACCTCCTGATACATGTTTCACTTGACCTTGGATATTGGTATCATAATATGTACGTATATATTTATGTCATGCAAATAAAAGCAGTCATTCTGTATCTGTCTCTCTCCTTCTGGCTAATTTCACTCAACATGATCCTCTCCATGTCCATCCATTTATAGGCAAATTTTATAACTTCATTTTTCCTAACAGCTGCATAGTATTCCATTGTGTAGATGTACCAAAGCTTCTTTATCCAGTCATCGATTTTCGGGCACTCAGGTTGTTTCCAAATTCTGGCTATTGTGAATAATGCTGCTATGAACATAAAAGTAGGGATGGTATTTCCGCTGCGTATTTTTGGATTCCCAGAGTATATTCTCAGGAGTGGTATGGCTGGGTCAAATGGGAGTTCAATTTCTAGTCTTTGGAGGAATGTCCATATTGTTTTCCAGAAAGGTGTACCAGCCGGCATTCCCACCAACAATGGATGAGTGTCCCCTTTTCCCCACATCCACGCCAGCACTTGTTGTTCTTGCTCTTTTGAATATGTGCCAGTCTCTGTGGTGCTAAATGATATCTCATTGTTGTTTTGATTTGTATCTCTTTGATGATTAGTGATGATGAGCATTTTTCATATGTTTTTTGGCCATTCTAATTTCTTGAAGGGAATTCTGACAAGGATAATAAATAAGCCTATACTGAAGGCGAGAAAAGATTTCATTAAAACAAAAAGAAGGGTGGATTGAGATGGTGATAATGAGTGGTTTGTGAAGGGGTACAATCTTTCATGAATGTTAGGTAACTGCATTTGATGTATAAGTGGTGAGCATTTAAGTAAAAATTTATTTTAAAACATGTTTCGATAAGTATTTTTGCATACAACTATTCCAAAGCGTGCATATGTTTGTGATGTGTGTATGTATCACTTGTTTACTTGACATCCTGTTATTCATCGATTTGCTCGAGCGGACTCCATTAACATTTCCATTTGACCCTATCACGTGCCAGTGTAGCCCAATGGCATCTGGTTGCTTCAGGAATATGAAGAGCCTCAAACCATTCGTTCAGGGTCTAGTTTTTTTTGTTGTTTTTTTTCTGCTTTTTTGGGCCACACCCGGCGATGCTCAGGGGTTACTCCTGGATCTGCACTCAGGAATTACTCCTGGCAGTGCTTGGGGGACCATATGGGATATCGGGGATCGAACCCGGGTCAGCTGCGTGCAAGGCAAACGCCCTTCCCTCTGGACTATGCTCCAGCCCCTCGTTCAGGGTCTTGACAAAGAAGTTTGACCATCTTGTAGGTGGGCAGCCACCTAGAAGTCTTAGTAGATATACTAAGACTGCTGCATTCAGAGATGATTGTTCCATTGAGAGTGAATAGGGTCTCAGGAACTAGTTCATTTTTCATGAACATAGTTTTATTGAGATTCAGTTGTAGATCTATTCCACATTCTCGGTCAAAGTCAGCCAGGATTTGTGCCGCTTGGCTAATGTTTGGTGTTATTAGAACGATGTTATCAGCGAAGCGTAGGTGGTGTAATTGCTTTCCATCTATCTTAACTCCCATTCCTTCCCATTCTAATTGTCTCATGATGTTCTCGAGGGTGGCGCTGAAGAGTTTTGGTGAAATTGTAACACCCTGCCAAACTCGTTTTGACATCAATGATCAATCACTTGTAGAATGGAATACATTCCATTCTTTCTTGTAGAATGGAATACATACACATACCTTGTGTATGTATATTTACAAGTAAACATAAAAACATTCATAGATATCATTTATTCATTCATTTATTTATGTATTTTTGCTTTTTTTTGGGTCACACCTGGTGATGCTTAGGGGTTACTCCTGGTTCTTTGCTCAGGAATTACTCCTGGCAGTGCTCAGGGGACCATATGGCATGCCAGGGATCGAACCCAGGATGGCCATGTACAAGGCAAACACCTTACCTGTTGTGCTGTTGTTCCGGCCTCATATATATCATTAGGTGGGAGTATTTAGACTTGCATAATTATTTGCCAGTTATATTCTATAAAGTAGGGTTAGCTAATACATGAAATTAAAAATCAGAGAAAGATCAAACATGAAAGTAACTAGGACCGTGGCTGGAGGGATTGCACAATTGGTAGGGTGTTTGCCTTGCATATGGCTGACCCGGGTTCGATCCCTGGCATCCCATATGGTACTCTGAGCACTGCCAGGAGTAATTCCTGAGCAAAAGAACCAGGAGTAGCCCCTGAGCATTGCCGGGTGTTACCCAAAAAGCAAAAGAAAAAAAGAAAGAAAGAAAAGAAAGTAACTAGGAGCTCTGCAAAGTTGCCAACTCTTTGATAATCATCTTGTGCATAGCCGCTCATGTTCTTTAACATCTTCGGCTGAATGTTTGTGGTCATTTTACTTTGCTATCAACAGAAGAATTCTATAATTAATAGCTGTATTTCTTTGTAATTCCAATGAAGTCATCTGTTTTGAGTTGTAGATATTTTTTCCTTAACATTGCTCAGTGCTGTGAAAATTTATGCAGCTTGTTTTTCTCCTCGTCTCTGAGATTAGGACACACTGTAGTTCCACCACAGTTTCAGTGTCATCCAATACAGAAAAAATCCTGCACCCATTTCCTCGCTTGCATCCCCTATTCTGTCTGCTTCTCTTTATCATTTCACTGAATCTATATTTAGTTTTTATGCTTTACCCTTTTGTCATCTTAGCTGCTTATTTACCATTCATTAGTCTGTACCTGACATTTATTTTCTTGATTTCTTCTTTGGTTCATGTTTTTCAGAAATACGCTGTTGTTCCAAGTTCTTTTCAATTTATTTTTAATCCTCACTCGGCCATGAAGCCCAGGTAATGTAGTTTCTGGCACTTCTATTTTATTTATTTGTTTGTTTGTTTGTTTGTTTATTATTTTTTGCTTTTTTGGGTCACACCCGTTGATCATCAGGGGTTACTCCTGGCTCTGCTCAGGAATTACTCCTGGCGGAGCTCAGGGGACCATATGTGATGCCAGGGATTGAACCCGGGTTGGCCAGTGCAAGGCAAACGCCCTACTGCTATGCTATTGCTTCGGCCCCGTTACTGGCACTTCTAGATCTTTCTAATGAGCATCTAGAGTCTACATTTCCTCTATTTTACTAGCTCTTAACCAGCCTGGCCATACATTGCCAAAGACTAAAATTTTCAACCCAGTGCGAGAAAATAAGTTTTTTTCTCTTTTTGTCCCCAATTTTTTCTTTTATAAGTTGGTGTTCTGCATAGTCAGAATTTTCTCTCTTCTTTCGCACACTTTATCCTTTTTGTATTGTTTTAAAACTAAATTCAGGGCCAGAGTGATAGCACAGCAGGTAGGACTTATAAGCGTCAAACCCAGGTACGATCTTCAGCATCCCTATGGTCCCTCAAGCACCGCCAGGAGTAATTCCTGAGCAAAGAGCCAGGAGTAACCCCGGAACTTCACCTGGTGTGACCCCCCAAAAAAACACTAAATTCAAAATTTATTTTCATCTCCGGGTCACACCCGACATAATCAGGTGTTACTCTTGGCATTTTACAGGGAATTTACTCCTGGAGATAACTCGGAGCCCAATATGTATACTCAGGGTCGTACTGGGGCTATCTGTATGCAAGGCAAATGCCCTACCACTGTAATTTTTCTCTGGCCCCCAAATTTCACATTTTATTATGGTTGAAATAAGTATACAAAATTAATTTTCTGGAGCCCGAGCTATAGCACAGCGGGTAGGGCGTTTTCCTTGCATGTGATCAACCCGCGTTCTATCCCCGGCATTCCATATGGTTCCCCCGTGCACTGCCAGTAGTATTACCAGAGCGAAGAACCAGAAGTAACCCCTGAGCATTGCCGGGTATGACCCCAAAAAAGCAAAAAAAAAAAATCAATTTTTTTCAAAAATGACAGTAGGGGATGGAGAAATAATACCGAAATAGACCTCCCCTTTCTTTGTAGCAGACTTGATGCCACAAACTAAGAGAAAATTGCCCTCATAGACGATGGTGGGGTTTGAAGATGTGGTTGTGAACTTTACCCGGGAAGAGTGGCAGCACCTGAATGACGAGCAAAGGACATTGTACCAAGATGTGATGCTGGAAACCTACAGTCACCTGGTGTCACTGGGTAAGTGAAGTTTCTACTTAACTACCAACTGCCACTTTTCTTAATGAATATACAACTTGTTTTTTCTTTTTAGGTTATACCCAGGGTTGCTCAGGGATTGCTCCTGGCTCTATCCTCAGGAATTACTCCTGGTGGTGCTTTGGAGCCTAGTCCCTTCCTCCCAGATTATCTCTTATTTCAAAACAGTGGAGACAGAGAGGTCTGGTATAAAGAAATACATCTTGGGGTCAGAATGATAGTCCAGTGGGTAGGACATTTGCCTTACGTGTGGCCGACCACGGGTCAATCCCTGGATCCCATATGGTCCCCCAAGCACCACCAGGTATAATTCCTGAGTGCAGACCCACGAGTAATCCCTGAGCCTTGCTAGGTCTGACTCAAAAAAAAAAAAAAAAACATTTTAATTGATATATATTCATGAGGAGAAACGCATCATAACTTCATGGGTTTCATGCAATCTACATGATAGCCACAAGGTCCATCTGTTTTCTGTTCTGCACCTAGGTGATTCTGAGTGTCTTGTCCTCTTTTCGGAAAAGGTCATGCTCACCTGCCTGAGGGCTAACTAGCATGATCCCTCCTTTGGTAGTAATCTCAATGTAGCCAGGGTGGTGGTCTGCTGGTAAATTCTAACTGTGCTGGGACCAGTGGGTACTAAAAGGAATTGTGCCCAATCTTGATAGGATTGAAATCATATTAGAGATTAAAATAAAATTTCAAAAGTTATTAATTCAGAGTCAAAATGACTCCTATAACTGACAATCCGTGTTTACATAAAAGAGAGATCTCTTTAGTGTGAATCCTGGCTTAAAGACATGTAAATAGTTTAAACTGTTAGTAGCTTGAATAGCAAAGATACCAAGCTAGCTAGGCCATATCATACAACACAGTGAAAGACAAACACCCTCCCCGCCATATTATTCGTCTGTTGCTAAATATACAACTTACTATGAAATAACCTTAAGATTTTGTTCAAAAAAAAGTAAAAGGCTCGGCCAGCGCCTGGTCATGTCCTACATAGCTCCTAGGGCCTGCTGGACTCGGAGCAAGGATTGAGGGCCTCCACTCAGTCCCCAGCCTCCGGGCCCTGTGGGTGTGGCCCTGAGCTCCAGCCACCACAGCCAACCGCTGCAGGACTGAGACTCCAGATCCAAGGCTTCGCAGGCGCAGTGGCTCTGCCGCCGCAGTTTAATCTTTGACTCAATGTATTTTATTTTATTTATTTATTTATTTATTTTTGCTTTTTTGGGTCACACCCGGCGATGCTCAGGGGTTACTCCTGGCTCTGCACTCAGGAATTACTCCTGGCAGTGCTCGGGGGACCATATGGGATGCCGGGGATCGAACCCAGGCCGGCACAGGCCGCGCAAGGGCAACGCCCTACCCGCTGGGCTATCGCTCCGCCCCCTCAATGTATTTTAGCACCAGGTCCTTTCAGGATCTTTCTCACTTGCACACTTCAATGATCATTCTATTTGCATCAAACTGGAGAGGTTATAGGGAATCAGGAATTATGATGTCACACTAGAACTCACTATTAAATAATCAGATAGAGACATCATACATTATTAGTATCCATAGGACAAGCCATCAAGTGTAATAGAAGAGAGATTGGGAAATACAGGGACATAGACAAAGAGAGAGATAAGTAAAATGCGCCTGCAGTGGGGGCAGGCAGGGTTTGGGTGGCGTGTGTTTGGGATTTGGGTGGTGGGAATTGGCACTGGTGGAGGGATGGATTCTGGAACACTGTATTGTAGAGACCCAATTATGAACATCCTTGTAATTCTATATATTACATGGTCTATAAAAAGGATTGGGGAAGATGAAGGAGATACCAGAGAGACAGAGAAAGGGAGCGAAGGAAGAAATGCCTGCTCTGGAGCTGGGAGAGGGGGAATGTGGGGACATTGGTGGTGGGAATGGGGCACGGGTGAAGGAATGGGTGCTGGAACAATGTATGACTGAGACCCAATTATGAACATCTTTGTAATGTTCTCATGGTGGTAACATAAAAAATTTATAAAAAGATTTTGTTCAAAAATATGGAAACATTCACATTTTAATCAAATGTTCATTGTGAACCATTCATTATTTGTTTCCATTCTTCATGTATTTTCAAAGATCGTATTTTAAAGACTAATTAAATGCAAGGTATAGTTGTTTGTGTGCGTGTAATTCATTTTTTTTTTTTTTTGGTCTCCTGGCTCTTCGCCCAGGGCTTACTCCTGGCAGTGCACAGGTGACCATTGGGATGCCGGAGATCAAACCCAGGTCTGCCGCATGCAAGGCAAAGCCCAACTGCTGTGCTATTGCTCTGGCCCTGGATTTCTTGTTTTAGAACTGCAAAGTATTCCCTTCTTTGCAGATACCAGTGCTTTATTATCTGTTCTACTTTGATAGATCTTCATATTTATTTACTCGCTCATTATTTATGTGCATCATACCCTGAAATGTTCACGGGTTACTCCTGTCTCTGCACTCAGGAATTACTCCTTCTGGTGGTGCTTGGTGACCATATGGAATGCCACTGATCGAACCTGGGTTTGCCACAGGCAAGGCAAACGCCCTCCCTGCTGTGCTATCTATCACTCCGGCCCCTACTCCTGTTATTCCTAACGGTGCTACTTCTAACTCAGGAATTACTTCTGCAGTGCTCAGTGGCCCTTATGGGATGCTGGGGAACAACCCTGGGTCTCATGCTTTCAAAGCAAACACCCTACGCACTTGGACTATTACTCCAGCCCCTGGATTATTAGTGTGTGTGTGTGTGTGTGTGTGTGTGTGTGTGTGTGTGTTTTGGATCACACCCAGTGATGCTCAGAGGTTAATCCTAGCCCTGTACTCAGGAATTACTCCTGGCACTGTGTCGGGATCATAGGGATGCTGGGGATTGAAAACGGATCAGCCGCATGCAAGGCAAACAACCTACTTGCTGGACTACTTCCAGCCCCTGGATTATTTATTCTTCAGGCTTTTGTACTAAGTATTACAATGGATAGGGTAGTGCATGCATACTTTCAAATTAATGATTGTATTTGGAATGTAGACACCAGTAAATGCATCATTTGGGGGCAGGTTTGTTCCACACCTGTGGAAACTCCAGGCTCTGTACTGGGGTTACTCCAGCGGGTCTCTGTGCCATACGGATACTTTGTAATGGACCTGTGCATGTTGTATCAAGGCAAGTGTTCACCTACTACTATCTCTGGACTATTCCTACTTTTTTTAGGAGTCACCACACTGTCTTCCTCAGAGACCAAACCAGATGACACTCTCACCAACAGTGAATGATGGTCTCCATTTCACTGTATCTCCTCCACTCTGTTTATTTCCTGTCTTCCTCATTTAAGCATTCTCACTGGTGTGAGTTATCAATTTATTTGGGTTTGCATTTCCCTGATAATAACTGAGAGTGAAACCTTTTCCATATCATGACTGCTGATGCATTAATGGAAAAGTCATTAAAATTGTTCTGATATCATTGTTCAAAAACTGTGACTTTTAGGTAGTTTAGAAAAACTCATTAATTTTTCTTCATTAGGACATGCACTCACCAAACCAGAAGTGATCATCAAGTTGGAGCAGAGAGCAGAGCCATGGATGGCTGAGTCCCCAAAGCAGAGCCTCTCAGGTCAGTCATTAGAAGTTTGTGTTACTGATAAAGTTGCTACTAACATTCCCTCGGGTTTGAGTTACTCTGCATTTAAGACTCACACATTATTGAGTCTCAACGTATGTCAGAGTGCAGCTAGAGTGATATTACTGCAGGTAGGATTTTGGCCATGCTTGTTGGCAACCTGGATTCAATCCCCAGTATCTCATGTCTCCTGATCAGGGCTAGGAGAAATTCCTGAGTTCAGAGGCATGTGTAATTCCTGCGCATCACCAGGAGTATATTTTCAAAACATAACTATAATTCAGTGTTCAGTGAATTTATGGCTTGGTTTGTGGCTTGGTGTTACTTTATTTGCCTTTTTGGGTCACACCCGCTAAGGCTCAGGGGTTATTCCTGGTTCTTCGCGCAGAGGAATTACTCCTGGCGGTACATGGGGGACCATATAGGATGTTGGGAATCGAACCCAGGTCGGCCTCATGCAAGGCAAACACCCTACCTTCTGTGCTATCGCTCTGGCCCCCATTTCGTGTCACTTGATGTTCATTCTTTCATTCCCATGATGTTCTTTTGAGACTTATCTAATTTTTCCTTTTCATATTTAAGTTTTTAATTTTTTTGGGGGTCAGTCCCGTCTCTACACTAAAGAATTCTCCAAATGATTTTTTTTTTTTTTTGGATCACCCAGCGATGCTCAGGTATTACTTCTTGGCTCTTTGCTCAAGAACTACTCCTCGCGGTGCTAGGGGACCATATGGGATGCCGGGGATCGAACCTGGGTCGACCGCATGCAAGGCAAACGCCCTACCTGCTGTGTATTGCTCCAGCCCTCCCCCAATTATCTTGTAGAAACACATGGGCTACTAAAGGTTGGTCCTGGATCACTTATTCAGGTGTAAGAGAGATCTGTAGATAATTATACAGAATTTACAAGTAATCCAAAGGAAAAACTTTCAGTAGAGTTTATTCTCCTTTAGAATGCTATTTTAAAGCATTGAAGGGTCAAAGATACCTTTGAAATAATTTTTTCTCTCTGACTGCATGGAAACATATTTATAGTATATATTACGGGACATGTATAAATATAGTTTCTGAGGTGAATGTATTTGTCTCGCTTTAGATATGCAGCTTGAGCATGACTTGATCGAGCATCATCAGGGAAATTGGCATAGGCCGTTTTGGCGAGCTGAAAATCCCAAGAGGAAAGAAACAAACAAGAGAAATGACTGCAAAATTAATTTCAATTGTAGCTCTACCCATGTTTCAGAACTAATGATAAATAATGAAAAGAACCCTATGAAAAATATGCCTACGAAACATGATGTGTATAAGAACTGTTTGCAAACTAATAATCCTCATGAGTTCTACCTCATACACAGAGGTGAGAGCTACAAAAGTTTCTCTAAGATTAGTAGCATCTCTGAAATGTATGTTAATGAAAACCATGATGAATGTGAAACAGAAGGTTACTACTGGTCAGTCTGGAGTAAACCTCAGAGAACACATATTTTACCGAAAACATACGAACATAAGGAATGTGAAAAAGCTTTATCCCCAAAGCAAAGATTCAGTGAACATAAAATAATACACATAGAGCAGAAAACATTGGAAAGTAAAAATTGTAGAAAAGCTTTGTCAGGAAAGTCAAGCCCCATTAAGTGTGCAAGAATTCACACAGCAGAGAAACGATCCAAAGGTAAAGAATTTAAGAAGATGTTCTCATGGAAGTCACCTGTAGTTCCTTGTGAGAAAATTCACACAGGAGGGAAAACCTATGAATGTAATGAATGCAGGAAAATGTTCACCTGTATGGCAAGCCTTTCTTCACATGAGCAAATTCACTTAGGAGAGAAACCCTCTGAATGTACGATATTTTGGAAAATTTCCCCCTGTAAGTCAAGACTTATTTGTAAGTCAAGCCTTAAATTAAATAAGCAAAATCACAGAGATTTGAATCCCTATGTATGTAAAGAATGTGGGAAAACTTTCTCATTGAAGTCACATCTAGTTTGGCATGAAAGAATTCACAAAGGAGATAAACCTTATGAATGCAAAGAGTGTGGGAAAACTTTGAACTATAGGTCTCCACTCATTGTACATGAGCGAGTTCACACAGGAGAGAAACCTTATGAATGTAAAGAACGTGGCAAAGCTTTCAGTCAGAAGGCAAAACTCACTTTACATGAGCAAATTCACACTGGAGAGAAACCCTATGAGTGTAAAGAATGTGGGAAAACTTTCTTCTGGAAGTCAAGCCTCGCTTTCCATGAGCGAAATCACACAGGAAAGAATCCTTATAAATGTAAAGAATGTGGGAAAACTTTCAGCTATAAGTCTCAATTCATTTTACATGAGCGAATTCACACAGGAGAGAAACCTTATGAATGTAAAGAATGTGGGAAAACTTTCAGTCAGAAGTCAGAACTCACTTTACATGAGCGAATTCACACAGGAGAGAAACCTTATGAATGTAAAGAATGTGGCAAAGCTTTCAGTCAGAAGGTAAAACTCACTTTACATGAGCGAATTCACACAGGAGAGAAACCTTATGAATGTAAAGAATGTGGCAAAGCTTTCAATCGGAAGACACAACTCACTTTACATGAACAAGTTCACACAGGAGAGAAACCCTATGAGTGTAAAGAATGTGGGAAAACTTTCTTCCGGAAGTCAAGCCTCACTGTACATGAGCAAATCCACACAGGAAAGAAACCTTTTGAATGTAAAGAATGTGGGAAAACTTTCAGCTATAAGTCTCAACTCATTTTACATGAGCGAATTCACACAGGAGAGAAACCTTATGAATGTAAAGAATGTGGGAAAACTTTCAGGTATAAGTCTCAATTCATTGTACATGAGCGAATTCACACAGGAGAGAAACCTTATGAATGTAAAGAATGTGGCAAAGCTTTCAGTCAGAAGTCAAGACTCACTTTACATGAGCGAATTCACACAGGAGAGAAACCCTATGAGTGTAAAGAATGTGGAAAAACTTTCTTCCGGAAGTCAAGCCTCACTGCACATGAGCAAATCCACACAGGAAAGAAACCTTTTGAATGTAAAGAATGTGGAAAAACTTTCAGCTAGAAGTATCAACTCATTTTACATGAGCGAATTCACACAGGAGAGAAACCTTATGAATGTAAAGAATGTGGGAAAACTTTCAGCTATAAGTCTCAATTCATTTTACATGAGCGAATTCACACAGGAGAGAAACCTTATGAATGTAAAGAATGTGGGAAAACTTTCAGCTATAAGTATCAACTCATTTTACATGAGCGAATTCACACAGGAGAGAAACCTTATGAATGTAAAGAATGTGGGAAAACTTTCAGCTATAAGTCTCAATTCATTTTACATGAGCGAATTCACACAGGAGAGAAACCTTATGAATGTAAAGAATGTGGGAAAAGTTTCAGCTATAAGTCTCAACTCATTTTACATGAGCGAATTCACACAGGAGAGAAACCTTATGAATGTAAAGAATGTGGGAAAACTTTCAGGTATAAGTCTCAATTCATTGTACATGAGCGAATTCACACAGGAGAGAAACCTTATGAATGTAAAGAATGTGGCAAAGCTTTCAGTCAGAAGTCAAGACTCACTTTACATGAGCGAATTCACACAGGAGAGAAACCTTATGAATGTAAAGAATGTGGCAAAGCTTTCAGTCAGAAGTCAAGACTCACTTTACATGAGCGAATTCACACAGGAGAGAAACCCTGTGAGTGTACAGAATGTGGGGAAAACTTTCTCTTGGAAGTCAAGCCTCACTGTACATGAGCAAAGCCACACAGGAAAGAAACCTTTTGAATGTAAAGAATGTGGAGAAACTTTCAACTATAAGTATCAAATCATTTTACATGAGCAAACTCACACAAGAGAGGAAACTTTATGAATGTAAAGAATGTGGCAAAGCTTTCAGTCAGAAGTCAAAACTCACTTTACATGAGCAAATTGACACAGAGAGAAACCCTATGAGTGTAAAGAATGTGGGAAAACTTTCTTCTGGAAGTCAAGCCTCACTGTACATGAGCGAAATCACACAGGAGAGAAAACTTATGAATGTAAGGAATGTGGGAAAACTTTCAGCTATAAGTCTCAATTCATTTTACATGAGCCAATTCACACAGGAGAGAAACTTTATGAATGTAAAGAATGTGGCAAAGCTTTCAGTCAGAAGTCAAAACTCACTTTACATGAGAAAATTCACACAGGGGAGAAACCCTATGAGTGTAAAGAATGTGGGAAAACTTTCTTCCGGAAGTCAAGCCTCACTGTACATGAGCAAATCCACACAGGAAAGAAACCTTTTGAATGTAAAGAATGTGGGAAAACTTTCAGCTATAAGTCTCAATTCATTTTACATGAGCGAATTCACACAGGAGAGAAACCTTATGAATGTAAAGAATGTGGGAAAACTTTCGGTAAAGCTCAATCATTGTACATGAGCAATCCACAGGAGCGAAACCTTATGAATGTAAAGAATGTGGCAAAGCTTTCAGTCAGACGTCAAAACTCACTTTACATGAAAAAAATTCACACAGGGGGAAACCCTATGAGTGTAAATAATGTGGGAAAACTTTCTTCTGGAAGTCAAGGCTCGCTTTCCATGAGCGAAATCACACAGGAGAGAAAACTTATGAATGTAAGGAATGTAGCAAATCTTTCTTATGGAAGTCATGTCTAGTTAGGCATGAGAGAATTCACAAAGAACAGAAACCCTGTGAATATAAAGAATGTGGGAAAACTTTCAACTATAAGTCTCAACTCACTTTAGCACAGTGACAAGATAAGGTGGCCCACTCTCACCTCTTTAATTCAGTATAGTACTGGAAGTATTTGCCATAGCAATCAGAGAAGAAAATGACATTAAGGGCATCCAGGTAGGCCAGAAAGAAGTCAAGCTATCATTATTTGCAGATGACATGTATTATACCTAGAGAACCCTAAACTCTACCAAAAAACTCCTAGAAATGATAGACACATATAGTAGAGTGGCAGGATACAAAATCAACACCCAAAAGTCGGTGGCTTTCCTATATACAAATAAGTGATACAAGTGAAATTTCCAGAGTACCAAAATTGTAGAAAATGATTGTTTTTACCAGAATAATATTTTTCTCTTAGCCAAGAAGCTAGATATTGTTTCTCCTATGTTTCCCATATGATTCCGCATGGCTTTGTTGTATGCAGGAAAAAGAAATATAAGAAAAGCACTTATATGAGTGCCCACCAAAATATGGTATCACTTCACTTGTATCACGTGTCTGCCGTGGTTCTAGGTTCATCCAAGGGGGCCCAGTCTTTATGTCAGACCATCAACCATCCAGGGCCCACAGGGCAAAGCCCTAGGTGTAGACAAGTCTGTTTCCTGTCTGCCACCTGCCGATGCAGCCAGGCACGGCAGCCACAATTGCAACACCTCGAGGGGCAGAATGGTATGAAACATGTTTTAATCATTGATGTCCTAGATTAAAGCCCCCTATTCCTCTTCTATGCCACAGTGTGTAATCAGTGCCATGTACCAAGTCAGATTTGATTTGCTTAGGGTTCATATTTCTTTTTTGTAATTCAACCTCACTGTTTTATTACATCTTGTTGAAAATGGCATTTTTGAACCACTTCACGAGAGATCTGCCTAAAATGCTACTAGTCCATTATTTAGACTTCTTGTTCAATTCAAAAAAGTGTTTCCATGCAGTTTTTGCATAGACAATTGATACAAAAAGTTTATAATATATGTTGTATTACTGGTGGGCAGAGATCGCAAACTGAAAATAAAGGACAATTTAAACGTTTTTTTTTTCTTTTTGAGTCATATCTGTCCATGCTCAGGGGTTACGCCTGGCTGTATGCTCAGGAATTACTCCTAGCGGTGCTCGGTGGACCATATGGGATGCTGGGGATAGAACCCATGTTGGCCGCATGCAAGGCAAATACCCACTATGCTATTGCTCCTGCCCTAAACGTTAAGTTTTTAACAGTTTTTTTCCCTTTGTAGCCACTCCTGGCAGTATGTGGGTATGCAAGAGAAATCTTTCGGAGATAAACTTCCGTCTACAGTAGAAAGCATGAAAATAGACGACCAGAAGAAATTCCAAAGAACTCATTTTGTTGTGAAGTTCCATAAGGACACCACTGGTGCATACATATCTTGCTGATATATATAATGGCCAAAAAGGAATGAGAAACAGAAGTTAGGCTTCGTGGAAACAGGCTATTACGTTTGCTTAATATATTAAAGCTAAGAAACTGAACCAAGCATCTAAAAAGTAAAGAGGGGGGGCCGGAGCGATAATCCAGTGGGTAGGGGCGTTTGCCTTGCACGCATTTGCCCATGCGGGCCTGGGTTCGATCCCCGGCATCCCATATGGTCCCCGAGCACCGCCAGGAGTAATTCCTGAGTGTAGAGCCAGGAGAAACCCCTGAGCATTGCCGGGTGTGACCCAAAAACCAAAAATAAAAAAATAAAAAAAAAAAAAAAGTAAAGAGGCAGCAGTGAATGATCTGACTATATAAAAATGTTTTGATTATTTTTGCTTTTGGGTCACACCCAGCAGGGGGGTTACTCCAGGCTCTAGCTCAGCAATTACTCATCAAGGGACTGTATCAAATGTCCCGGATCAAGCCTGGGTTGGCTGCTTGCAAGGCAAGTGCCTTACCCGCTGGGCTATCACTCCAGCCCTTTTTTTAATATGTTTTTTTTCTTAACGAGGTGTCAGAGAAGTAACAAAAGTGTCTCAAGGCACCTGCTTTGTACAAGCAGCTAGTAATAAAATGTGGATTTCAAAGGCAGAAACTGATAATCTTCCGGTCATGCCTCATAGGCTTTGTTAATATGGGCAGTTTTTTTGGGGGTCACACCTGGCAATGCAGGGGTTACTCTTGGCTCTGCACTCAAGAATTACTCCTAGCAGTGCTCAGGGGAAAATATGTGATACCAGGGATCAAACCCAGATTGGCCGCATGCAAGGCAAACGCCCTACCTGCTGGACTATCGCTCCGGCCCCAATATGGGCAGTTTGACCATGAGTATCTTTTTTTTCTTTTTGGGTCACACCCGGCGACTTTCAGGGGGTTACTCCTGGCTCTGCACTCAGGAATTACTCCTGGCAGTGCTTGGGATGCCAGCGATCAAACCCAGGCAGGCACAGGCCGGCCGCCAAGGCAAACACCCTACCCGCTGGGCTATCGCTCCGGCCCCACGAGTGTCATTTTTAAACTGAAGTGGGAAAATGAGAATAGTTACCTTCCAATAGATTGACACCTTCTTGTGGTATTTAGTTGCATGGCAGTCAGTCCAGCTGACAACCCCAAGGATGGATTTGCCCCTAGCTACTATCATTTAGGTATTAGAATTCAAAGGATTTGCCAGAATGCACCCAGCAAACAGTAACATAGGAAAAACCAGAATAGGTAAGTGCCTGCCTGCTGCAAAAATGTGTCAGTCAAATTTAGAAAAAAAACCCTTGGATGTTTTGGATGAGAACTACACGAGCAAAAATGCAGCAGCAAATTGCCAGGACTTGACTATTTTAAGTCAGTGCTTTCTGATAGCTAGGTAAATTCCCTTGCCTCTAAAACTCATTCCTATGACCTGATGGAATAGTTTGAGGCTCTTTATGTTCCTGGAACAATCAGATGCCCTTGGGCACTATTAGCATGAGGCAGGACATATGAAGATGTTACTGGTGCCCACTCAGTCAAATCGATGAATGGGAAGACAGTGACAGTGATGTTGATATCTTTACTCTCTTCAATGTCTCTGTCACCAGTGGGTCCACTAGTCGAAACCAGGGGCTTGGACAGAGAGCCTTCTGCTGTATCATTGACTAGCCTATAGATTACTGATGGCTGTCCTGGAGGCTAAGGTAGTGTGTGGAGCAGGGATGCAGGGATGCACATCTACAAACAGGCCAAAAAACACCCCCATGAGAAAGCCCAGCTTTGAGTACAAGCAGCCCGACAATGCCCCAAAGATGCCCAGACGAGAGGAGCAGAGCACCAGAAGGCACGATTGATGAGCAGCCCTCAAGATTCCTGATGATGTGGACTTTCAGACACTTTAAGTGCATTAAAAACCAAAACATTAAGGAACAATGTGGAAAGTCACATTTGAATTGTAAACCTATTGCCCTTAGTACACACATGTTGATTTAGAAATGATTTACCAAAGTTAAGGCAGAAAAAAAGGCAAGAGATCAGACCAGCAATGAAGCGAATCCTCCACTTATTCAGATCCTGGCAGACTAACTCAGTTTTCACATCCATTGCTGTTAGGCTTTCTGAGTTGGTGGGCGACAGTGGCTCTGTTGTTCTCAAGCCATAGTTAAGTAGGATGTGTGATTATGAATGTTAACTTAGAGCGATAGCACAGCAGGTAGGGGAGTTGCCTTGCACACCGCTGACTCAGGCTCGATCCCCAGCATCCCATATGGTCACTCGAGCACCACCAGGAGTGATTCCTGAGTGTAGAGCTAGGAGTAAGGTATATTGCTTCTTAGCCTATGGGTGTGCGGTCACATGGGCAAGTAGGCAGGGCACGGCCCCCAAGTACACAGGGTCTTTTTCCTTGACCTGTCCATCCAGGCGGGGCATGCCCTCCATGAGCTCATTCCGGCCTGGCACGCCTTGCTTGTGCACCAGGTCAACTTCCTGGCCCTGCCCACATTCTGCAGCCATCTTCCTTTTGTCTGCCTTATTCTGGGTAGAGAGCATCAACACCCAGGGTGGCTGGAGGACTGGCCCATACTGATCTCTGTTGGGTGTGGGGAATCTGTGACAAACTACTATTTTATTCCTTATCCTTTCGTCCCCCCCTTTTCTTTGGGCTACACTGAGGAATCATCCTCAAGGGGATGGAGAGCCTGGTACGTTTTGGAGCTGAGCACCGACAGCTCGACACATCCACGCTCAGCCTCCGTAGCGCTACCCTGGGCCTGTGCTGCCCCAGCGACCCGCTGCTTTTGCCCTCGCCACTTGGTACGCAGCCCCTGCAGTGTCTAGCAGGCCGCAGCCTGCAACTCCCTGGCCACCCAGGGCGCCAGCCCCGAGGCTCAAGGAGCGGACATGGGGCACGGCGCAGAGATGGTGGCAGCGCGGGGGTTGTTGCAGCTGAGGGGAGCCGCTGTTCAGCAGGTGCTTTAGGGCCTCCGGCTAAGACAGATTGACTGCGTGGCCTTGGGGAAGCTGGCCAACACGCCTGGGTTCAGGGTTAGTCAGGGCTGGAAGGCAGGTCTCCGGGGCCCCACCACAGAGCACGAACCAGGCGCGAGATTATTTCATTTTATTTTATTTTATTTATTTGTTTTTTTGCTTTTTTGGGTCGCACCTGGCGACCCTCAGGGGTTATTCCTGGCTCTGCACTCAGGGAATACTACTGGTGGTGCTCAGGGGATCATATGGGATGCTGGGGATCGAACCCGAGCCAACAGAGGCCAGCCGCGTGCAAGGTAAACGCCCTATCTGCTGGGCTATAGCTCTGGCCCCACGTGAGTGTTTTTTTAGGAAAGCGTTGGCACGCGGATCGGGGACTTCTCGGCCTCCGGGGGTCAGGCTGACTGGCTGGAAGGGAGCGGGTGTTCCAGGGACAGAACCTTTGCGCTTCCCACAGCCCGGCCCCCTGTGTCGGTGACCTCAGAACCGGGCCTGGGGTAAACCACCAACAGCGCCAGCTGCGGGGACCCGGCTGCTTCCGGCAGCGTCTTCTGGAACCTTAGGCCAGGTGCAGGTGCCCAGGTCACTTTTAGAGATGCAGGACCACCAACCACTGCCCCCCGGATCCCCTTAGCCAGGCCCTCAATTGCAGCAGAGATTTAAAGGCAGCCTTACTGGTACAGCTATATAAGAAAAAAACAAGCCAACCCCATTAGAAAATGGGGGAGAGGAGATGAACAGAAACTTTGACAAGGAAGAAATCCGAATGGCCAAAAGGCATATGAAAAAATGCTCATCATCACTTATCATCAGAGAGATGCAAATCAAAACAACAATGAGATATCACCTCACACCACAGAGAATGGCCCATATCCAAAAGGGTAAAAGCAACAAGTGCTGGTGTGGATGTGGGGAAAAGGGGACTCTCATACACTGTTGGTGGGAATGTCGACTTGTACAACCTTTCTGGAAAACAATATGGACATTCCTCCAAAGACTAGAAATTGAGCTCCCCTTTGACCCAGCCATACTGCTCCTGGGAATATACCCTGGAAAGCCAAAAACACACAGTGGAAACACAATCCGCACTTTTATTTTCATAGCAGCATTATTCACAATAGCCAGAACCTGGAAACAACCAGTATGTCCGAGAACTGATGACTGGATAAAGAAACTGTGGTACGTCTACACAATGGAATACTATGCAGCTGTCAGAAAAAATGAAGTTATGAAATTTTCCTATAAATGGATGGATATGGAAAGAATCATATTGAGTGAAATTAGAAGGAAAGAGAGAGACATAGAATGACTGCATTTATTTGCATGACAAATATACTAGGTGATCTTACCGAAAGTGGAAATTACCACAAGTGTGTGGGAGTCAGAGGTTAGTTTAGATAGAGAAGGGAACATGTGTGAATAAATGTCTAAAGGTCTGATACTAACATAGAACTGAGCCTTAAATACGGACAAAAAATGCAAATGATGGCTTCTAAGTGTAACGGAGTGCAACCCACAATGTGTGGGAGAAGGAGGAGAGAGAGAGGGAGAGGAGAGGAGATAAAGAACCTGCCATTTAGGCATGACATGGGAGGGGGAGGGAATTGGGGACATGGGTGGTGGCTGAGGGGCACTGGTGGAGGGCGGGGTGCTGGAACACTGTGTGACCGAAACCCCCAAGCGTGAACAACGTTGTAATTGTATATCTCACGGTGGTATAATAAAATGTTTAAAAATAAATAAATAAATAAATAAATAAATAAATAAATAAAGGCAGCCTTGCTGGGGCCTTGGCTGCCAACCCCAAACATGCCCAGATTATGGGGGGGTCTCAGTGGGCTCGCCCCATGGCCTTTAGAAAGGCCTGCTTTGAAGTGCTCAGGGCTTTTACCACCTGCAGGGGGCATCTCCACCCCCAGTTAGCTTTATCTGGCACAGAGGCTTAAGGGGCAATCATGGCTTCCAGGGGTTAGCCCCCTCCATCCCCCAGTTCCTGTTTTGACTGAAGATGAATCCCTTAGCAATTGTTGCTGGGGGTTCCTGTACAGTGTGTACTGGGCATTTTTTTGGGTGGGGTCCAACCCTTAGCAGAGCCCCCCAGGTTTGTTTATATGGCTGGTGAGAGTTGCTCCAGTTGCACTGTGGATGGTCATCAGCAGGGTTTCTAGGACTGCAGAGCATTGAGGGTGTTGCTTTTGTTTTCAGGAGCATCCCGCATTAGCTGGAGCTCTAGAGGGTTTGTGGGATGCTGCCCTGCTGTCCACTTCTGCTTTTCCTGCGGGCGTGCCCATTTCACATGGGAATGGTGCACCCATGGTTCAATTCCGTTAACCTTGAGAGCAGTGGGTATAGTAAGCAACACAATGTAAGGTTCTGTTTATCTAGGTTCTAGATGTTTTGACCGGTGCCTTTTAACCCACTCCATGTTACCGGGACTATGCCATATTCGGAGTTGGAGCTCTGTATGGGGAGTTCCGGACTCGGAAGATGGCTAAAGGAAGGAGTGTCACCCAGTCACCGCCAGTCTCCTGGGCCAATTTAGTTAGCGTCTCCTTCAATGTCCGATTATTCCTTGCTACTTGCCCTGAGCTCTGGGGGTTGTATTCACAATGTAAGTTACAATTGGCCCCCGTGGCTTGGGCTAGTCCCTGCAGGAGTTTACTAACAAAAGCCGGACCGTTGTCTGACCCAATTGCCTCAGGCACTTCATACCTGGGAATAATCTCCAGTATGGCTTTGGCCCCTGTTCCACTTGTTTCCCTTTTGGTAGGAAAAGCCTTTACCCAGCCTGAGAAGGTATTAACACTAGCAAACACTTGAATCCAAACTTCCCTGGGTTTACCTCTGTGAAATTCACTTTCCAGCTCCTTCCTGGTGCTCTCCCGCCTCCCAAGTACCTGTGTGGTGCCCCTTGCCTTGTCCCAGTCTCATGACTGTACAGCTGGTGCAGTTCTCCACGATCTGACGGATGACCACTGTCTGGTTTGGAAATTGGAGGTGTGCAGAGGCCGGCAAGTCCAGTAGCTTTTTCTTTCCCCAGGTGAGTGTGGCAACCTGGTCCAAGTCAGCTGCCCACTCTGGCCCCTATCCTATTGCCACTTAAAAGTAAATAAGAGCTGGCTGACTTCAGACAGTGAAATGCTGAAGAAAGCATTCTTTTTGTTTTAATTTTTCCCCCCCCAAATTTTATTACACCATTTTAGACATACAATTGAAAGATGCTCATGTAGAGTGTTGGTTCTACAGTGTTCCAACACCCATCCCTCCACCCAAACCCATCTCCCATTACCAATGTCCCCACCCTCCCCCCTCCTCCCACACCTCAACTACTTGGCAGGTTCTGTATGTCATTTCTCTCCTCTTTATCTCTCCGTCCCACCAAACTTTCCTGCACAGCGTGGAATGCAGTGCATTAAAGGACATTACTGTTTCCACTATTTTAATGGACCACGTGGCTGCAAGTGGCCACACGACCTGGGCTCGAACTGGTTTTGCTCTGTTAATCTGGTTGTGAGGTAGAATCCCAGTGTCCGGACAGCGAAGGTGGTGGCTAGTGTGGTGGGCGAGTCTCATCAGGCTGCTTCCGGGACCCCCAGAGGTGACGGGCCCACTCCCAAAACCCATCTGTCCTCCCGGGGGCCCCATAGTCAGCTGGGCCTGGGGCAAGCCGAGTTCCAGCTTCCCCAGCCGCTTGTGAGGCTCTTCATGCTATGGCTGGTGGCCCCAGGGCAGCTCCTGGGGGGGGCCACCAGGCTCCGACAAAATGGAGGGAGGAATGGCTGACCCCTGACTCCATCTGGACGAATTCCCAGTGATTCCCGCTTCTGGGAGCCGCCTACCTGGGCTCGAACTGGTTTTGCTCTGTTAATCTGGTCGTGAGGTAGAATCCCAGCTTCCGGACAGCGAAGGTGGTGGCTAGTGTGATGGGCGAGTCTCATCCGGCTGCTTCCGGGACCCCCAGAGGTGATGAGCCCACTCCCAAGACCCATTTGTCCTCCCTGGGGCCCTATAGTCAGCTGGGCCCTGGGCGAGCCGAGTTCCATCTTCCCCAGCCGCTTGTGAGGCTCTTCATGCTATGGCTGGTGGCTCCAGGTTAGCTCCCTGGGCGGGGCCACCAGGCTCGACAAAATGGGGGGAATGGCTGACCCCTGACTCCATCTGGACGAATTCCCAGTGATTCCCGCTTCTGGGAGCCGCCTACCTGGGCTCAAACTGGTTTTGCTCTGTAGCATCCCAGCGTCCGGACAGCAAAGGTAGTGGCTAGAGTGGTGGGTGAGTCTCATCTGGCTGCTTCCGGGACCCCCAGAGGTGACGGGCCCACTCCCAAAACCCATCTGTCCTCCCGGGGGCCCCATAGTCAGCTGGGCCCGGGGTGAGCCGAGTTCCAGCTTCCCCAGCCGCTTGTGAGGCTCTTTTTGCTATGGCTGGTGGCCCCAGGGCAGAGAAAGCATCCTTTAAATCAAGAGTTGTATACCGCACTTGGGAGGGCGATAGCTGACTGAGCAAAGTGTAAGGGATTTGGTACTGTGGGATGAATGTCCTCCACCCGCCACTCCCCCTCCACAGGTCTTGCACAGGCCTATAGTCCTCGCTTCCTGGCTTTTGGGGGGGAGCAGAGGAGTATTCCAGGCAGACCGGCAAGGCCGCAGCACCCCTCCCCTTCATTAGCCTGCGGATATGAGGGGCTATGCCTTTCGGACCTCCTCTGGCATAGGATACTGTCTTTCTCGAATGGGGGAGGGCAGAGGCCCTCAATTTTATGATAATGGGCGGGAGGTGTTTGCAAGGCCGGTTTCTGCAGTCTTTGCCCAAGCCACAGAAAACTTCCAGCCAGTTGGCTATGTCTCATCCTGGCTCTTGCCGGTTCTATCGGTATTCATCTACCAACGAAAAGAGTCAGGATGTGTAGTGGGCTGCTTCTCAATCAGTCACAATTATTTAATTGGATTCAAAATAGATTTGGGCCCCAACTTTAGTGAGCAGGTCTCGTCCAAGCAAGGGAGCAGGGTTCTCAGGAACGACTAAGAACGACTGGGAGACCTGATGCTTTCCTAAGTCCACCTTTCTCTTAGTATAGCCCATGAACATATCTGGGTACCCGTGGCCCCCCTGGACAATGCTTCGATCCTTCCTTATTCAAGGATCCAAGTGCCTTATTCAGGACTGAGTATTGAGCTTCAGTACCTACCATGAATTCCACAGGCTTTCCCTCCACACAAACGGCTATCCAAGACTCGGGGAGGAGGTCCGAGCCCTCTCCCCTTCAGTCCTCTTTGTTGCAGGTGGACCCCACGGGTGACTTATGTGAGACCGGAAGGGGGAGAGAGAGATGTTCGCTTTCTCCCCAGCTGCCTCTGCCACCCGGGACCCGCTGGGCAGGCTAAGGACTGATAAAGTCTGCGATGAGCCCCTGCATGGCGCGGCGCCTGAATCCCACCAGCCCCACGAGGTGGCCGTCAAGCCACACCTGATGCCCGCTTGATCTCTAGGCACGGGAGTTAATCCCCACCACCTGAGGTTTCTCGGGGAGCCACGGACTCAGGCTGGAGCGAGGAATTGCTCTTTGCCGAAAGGAAAGTCAGTCCTAGCCTTACCCAGGGCTGCCTCAGGGTTCTTGTCTTCCTCGCAGAAAAAGAATTTTCAGGAGTCGACGAGCAGTGAAGTAAAATAGATTTTATTGAGGAGGTTTTTGGAGAGGGAAGGGGGAGGGGAAGTAAGAGAGAGTAACACGCTCAAGAGAGAACACGGGCTACTCCAAAGCCGGAGAGCGAGTAAGAGAGAGTACACATCTCAAGAGGGGAGATGCGGGCAACACATGTGCTTAGGCACCACATGTGCTCGGCCACATGGGCTCAGGAAACATGGGTGCCCAGGCAGCATGTGTGTGCAGGCAACATGTGTGCCCAGGCAGCAGTGCGCCGCTGTCCTTTGCTTAGGACGGCTTTTATAGATTTCTCCCCAAGTTACTCCCATAGGGGCTTTAACCTTGGTTGCTAGGGCCCCGCTGCCAAGGGGAGTAGACTTTGGGAGTGGTCTTCTGTGAGCTGGGTGGGAAGGCTGATTTATCTTCCTTAGGAGGGTTAGTTAGGGTTAGCCCTTTAAAAGGGTCAGTGGCCTATGGGCTTTACACATTCCCGCTTGGCCTTCCCTTCCCCCAGGGTCTATTGTTGATACCGATCTTGTCAAGTTTGGTTTCGGGCTTTCAATCAGGTGTGGCTCTGGATCTCTTCTTCAGAAATTTTATTGCTATGTGGCGCCCGCTGCCGCTCCTACAACACTCTCTCCGGCCAGTAGGATTCTAGCCTGTTCCATTGCCCGCTTTCCTTTCTCCATTACCTTCTGGTCTTCTGTCTGACAACCCCCCACTTCCTTTCCACTTAGGACACTCCCTCTTGTAATGTCCACTTTCTTTGCAGTAAAAGCATACATCCTTACCCAGGGCCTTGCTGCGGCCCCCTGGGCTGGGTTGGTCCTGGACACCTGCCAGGAAGATGCGAGCCATTTCTCTTTGCTGCTTCCGTTCTTTTTTAGTGTGGAACTCTCTGTTCTCCTTCCTTAGCCTCTCCTGCCTTTGCTCTGGCATCTCCCCTTTGTGGTAAATACTTTCTCCACTATCTGCAACATTTCCCTAATGGTCATCTCCTCTTGCCTATAGGGTTTTCTTTTTTTTTTTTTCTTTTTGGGTCACACCCAGCGACACTCAGGGTTTACTCCTGATTCTGCACTCAGGAATTACTTCCTGGCGGTGCTCAGGGGACCATATTGGATGCCAAAGATCGAACCCAGGTCGACCACGTGCAAAGCAAATGCCCTACCCGCTGGACTATCGCTTTGGCCCTGCTTATTGGGTTTTCTCCTAATATCTGGAGCGCCCGATTAATAAATTAGGAACACCACAGCAGACTCCATGGATCCCCGCGTCAGGGTCAATGGGGGTGGATTGACGATATGCCTCATAGAGGCATTCTAAGAAACCGGCCAGCCAGGCTTTCGCCTTCCCCTTGACAACTGCCTTTACTTTTGCAAAGTTAGTGGCCTCCTAGCGGCTGCTCGGAGACTTGCCCTAAGAGTCTGGTGGTAGACTTGGAAAAGCTCCCTACCTTCTATGGTCCTGAAGTCCCAATCTGGGCGACCCAAGGGGAAGGCCTCATCTATGGCCGGCCGCAGGGTCGAGGCCTTCTGTTGTCTCCTAAGATGTTCTTTCTGGCTTCGTGGAGGGTACACTTCTCTCCTCCGCTAGAAAAGAGTACTGAGCAGCTGGTGGCAGTCATCCCAGGTGGGTGGTGGGGTAAGCATAATGGAGTCCAAAAGATATACGAGACAACTTAGGTGCCTCAGAAAATGGTGGGTTCTGTCTTGTCCAATTAAACAGATCATTGGAGGAGAAGGGCCAGTAATGGAACTGTTGTCCTCCCATGGTCTCCCCTCACGCTGCCCCCCCGCCCGACTGGAAAGATGGAGATAGCTTCTTCCCCATGGGGAAGGGCAAAGCCCATCCTTCCCCTCCCTTTCTCTATATTCCACGGGGCGGAGCTTATGTCCCACTCCCCCTCCCACCACTGGTCCCATTGAGGAGGATGAGGACATTTCCTCTGGAGAGCTAGCCCGACCAGAGGGGGTCGATATTGTGGGTGGCTGATCCCTCTTATGCTCCCAAGAGGGAACCAGTAGAAAAGGGAGCTCTCATAAAACTGGAGGTGGTAATGAGAACGCCCTCTTGTGTTGACCGGTTGGTGTGGGTGTCGGGAACGGCCACTGGGTCCCCGACAGTGTCAGGACAGAAGTTTTCTTCTACCTTCAAGGACGCTGGGAGAACAGGTGAAAACTCACGAGTCCGGTGCAGTTCCAAAAAAGGCTTTTAATAGTACCAAAGCTCTTCCACAGCAATCCAATATAATGAACAAACTTTAGCTCTGGTCCGAACTTAGACCATACAAAAAGAGCCTAAGTCTCCCACCAAAGAGAGAGGATCTCACCTGAGCTGAGTCCTACCCAGAAGAAGGAGCAAAAGGCCAAAGAGCAAAAAGCCAAAAAGCAAAAGGCCCAAAAGGCAAAGTTGAAGCTGAAGGGGCCTCAAGTCAGCCCCTTATATACACCAAAGTAATCCAACTGGGAGGGTCATGTCAACAAAGAACCCTAAACAGAGTGTAGTGCCACACCCTATTGCAGGTATAAACAAAGGTTATGACAAGGTCTAATCCCTTTCTACCAAGATTATCTCCTTATGTAAAACACTGAGAGAGAGGGGGCTGGTATAAAGTAATACATCTTAACTTCATGAGCTTCATGTAATCTAGATGGTACCCACAAGGTCCTTATTATTATCTGCACCAGGGTGATTCTGAGTATCTTGTTCTCGTACTGAAAGGGTCACACTCGCCTGCTTAGAGCAAACTAGTATGATCCTTCCTATAGTCTTCCCATAGTCTCAGCGTAGCCAGGGTGGTAGTCTCCCTGGTAAATTCTAACTGTCCCACGCTGGGTGCAGTGGGTATAAAGAGGAGCTGTGCCCAATCTAGAAAACATAGATGTCTTCGTAGATGTATAAGTCAGAAGTTATTCAATCAAGGTGACTTCTGTAACTGCCACACCCTCTAGCAGTGTTTACATAGAAGAGAGGTCTCATTAGAATGAACCTTGACTTAAATAAGATTAAGCTGGGAGTGGGCAAAACAACAAAGCTCCCAGGTTAGCTAAACCTGTCCTCCAACAGTGGGGAGGAGAGATTTTCCTCACCACCGAGGTGGGCGTGACTGAAAAGATGGCCTCTGGAAGCTGAGCTAGAAGGGTCAAATAGGAAGCTATGAGGGAGGCTTCCCCACCAAATCTTCCCTAAACCAAAATGTATTGGACCTGATCCAGTGGCCTTGACTGCCGGGTCGAAGAATGACAGCTTTTACCTTAGCAATCAGGTCCAAGGAGAAAGAACCTTGATGGGCCACCCAACTCCAAAGGTGGGCCAACTGCAGAACAAAGAGTGTTGAATTTACCTTTCTTGATGACTAATCTCGCCTTCTGCGCCTTTTCCTTGACTTCAGAAAAGTGGGAAAGAATTAGAGACTTAGCAGTCTGTCCTTGTCCCATTGTGGAACGAGGACCAAACCACCCAGAGAAGACAGAACAAAGAGGGTGAAAAAAACACCAACTCCACACACAGAGCACTCTCCACCATCGGCTTGGACCTGTCCTTCTCTCACACTTGTACACGCACCGCCACTTTCTCATTGTCCAATTTGGGAATCAGGCCAAAAGGTGTTCACTTATTGGACTGCTGGTCGACCAGTTCAATTACTTTCTTCCCTGGCGCCAGGATTTTGAAATATTTTAACTCTAACGAGG
>JAJIBD010023457.1:0-35774 GCA_021461705.1 Cryptotis parvus
TAAGAAAGCAGCAAGATCAAAGAAGGAAATCACATACAAAGGAACATCTCCTAAGATTTACAGCAGACTTCTCTGATGAAACACTCCGAGCAAGAAAACAATGGTGGGATATTGTCAAAAGGCTGAATGAACTGCAGGCCTCACCAAGAATTCTTTACCCGGCCAGACTCACATTCAGATATGAAGGAAAGATACACAACTTCATGGATAAGCAACAACTCAGGAACTTCATGGACTCAAAACCAACCTTAAAAGAAGGACTGAAGGGTCTACTGTAATCCGACCAAACCCATAAGCACAACAAGCTCAAACAGAAAGATGGCACAAAATCCGATGACAATAATCTCTCTCAATGTCAATGGTCTAAATGCACCAATTAAGAGACACAGAGTAACAAAATGGATTAAAAAATTGAACCCAACATTCTGCTGTCTACAAGAAACACATCTGAATAATCAGAACAAACACAGACTCAAAGTCAAAGGTTGGAAGACCATTCTCCATGCAAACAATTCCTCCAAAAAGGCTGGTGTGGCCATATTAGTATCAGATAATATAGACTTCAGGCTGAAAAAGGTTAGAAGGGACAACGAAGGCCATTTCTTATTACTTAAGGGGTATGTACACCAGGAAGAAATTACACTACTAAACATATATGCACCCAACGAGGGGCCAGCAAAATACATAAAACAACTGCTAAGAGACCTCAAAGAAGACATTAACAGTAGCACAATAATAGTTGGAGACTTCAACACTGCTCTATCAACGATGGATAGATCAACAAGACTGAAACTCACCAAGGAAATATTGGCCCTGAAGGAAGAAATGGAAGAAAGAGAGCTAGTAGATATATACAGGGCTTTTCATGCCAAAAAAGCTGAATACACATTTTTCTCTAGTGTACATGGAACATTCTCCAAGATAGACCACATGCTAAGCCACAAAGCATACCTCAATAAAATTAAAAAAGATAGAAATTGTGTCAGCTATCTTTTCAGACCATGATGCACTGAAAATGGAAGTTAACCGTACACAGAAACAGGGAGTCAAACCAAACACCTGGAAACTGAACAGCTCACTCCTGAACAACAAATGGGTCATAGAAGAAATCAAACAGGAAATCCAAAGATTTCTGGAAACAAATGAAAATGAAGACACCAACTATAAGAACTTGTGGGACACGGCAAAAAGCCGTGTTAAGAGGGAAATTTATAGCTCTGCAAGCATTCATCAGGAAACAAGAAAGGGCCCACATAAATTACCTGACTACACAGCTGAAGACATTAGAGAAAGACCAACAAAAGGAGCCCAACCCAGGCAGAAAAAAAGGAAATAATAAAACTTAGAGAGGAAATCAATGAGTTGGAAACCAAAAAAAACAATCCAAAAGATTAATGAAACCAAGAGCTGGTTTTTTGAAAAAATAAACAAGATTGACAAACCATTGGCAAGACTTGTAAGGACAGGGAAAGAGAGAACCCAAATAAACAGAATCAGAAATAAAAAGGGTGACATCACAACAGAAACCACAGAAATCCAAAAGATCATCAGAGATTACTTTGAGAGCCTGTATGCCGTGAAACATGAGAATCTAGAAGAAATGGATCAATTCCTGAAGTCCTATAACCTCCCACGGCTGAAACAAGAAGACCTCCAATACCTGAATAAGCCTATCACCATTGAGGAAATAGAAACAGTAATTAAAACACTTCCCAAACACAAAAGCCCAGGTCCAGACGGATTCCCTAGTGAACTCTACCAAACCTTTAAGGAGGACCTACTGCCAGTCCTGTTCAAGCTCTTCCAGGAAATAGAAGAAACAGAAACACTCCCAAACAGCTTCTACGAGGCACATATCACCCTGATACCCAAAGCAGGGAGAGACAACACAAAGAAAGAAAACTACAGACCAATATCCCTGATGAACACGGATGCTAAGATCTTCAACAAAATACTAGCAAACAGAATCCAAAGACTCATCAAGAAGATTATACATCATGACCAAGTAGGATTCATCCCGGGTATGCAAGGATGGTTCAACATTCGCAAGTCAATCAACATAATACATCATATCAATAAGAAAAAAATAAAAACCATATGATCCTATCAATAGACGCAGAGAAAGCATTTGACAAGATCCAGCACCCGTTCATGATTAAAACCCTCCAGAAAATGGGAATTGAAGGGACTTTCCTCAAGATAGTTACAGCCATCTACCAAAAGCCCACAGCGAGCATCATTCTCAATGGGGGAAAAGTTGAAAGCCTTCCCCCTGAGATCAGGGACAAGACAAGGTTGCCCACTCTCACCTCTTTTATTCAATATAGTACTGGAAGTACTTGCGATAGCAATCAGAGAAGAAAAGGACATCAAGGGCATCCAGATAGGCAAGGAAGAAGTCAAGCTATCATTATTTGCAGATGACATGATATTATACCTAGAGAACCCTAAACTCTCTACCAAAAAACTCCTAGAAACAATAGATGCATATAGTAGAGTGGCAGGATACAAAATCAACACCCAAAAGTCGGTGGCTTTCCTATATACAAATAACGAAAGAGAAGAAAGGGATATTAAGGAAACAATTCCATTCACAATTGTGCCACAGAAAATCAAATACCTAGGAATCAACTTACCCAAGTGTGTAAAGGACCTGTACAAAGAAAACTACAAGACACTGCTCCAAGAGATAAAAGAGGACACAAGGAAATGGAAACACATTCCCTGCTCATGGATGGGGAGAATCAACATTGTCAAAATGGTAATACTCCCTAGAGCTCTATACAGATTCAATGCAGTCCCTATGAGGATACCCATGACATTCTTCAAAGAAATTGACCAAACAATCTTGAAATTTGTATGGAACGATAAACCCCCAAGGATAGCTAAAGCAATCCTCGGGAAAAAGAAGATGGGAGGCATCACCTTACCCAACTTCAAACTGTACTATAAGGCAGTAGTAATTAAAACAGCATGGTATTGGAATAAAAACAGACCCGTGGACCTATGGAATAGAATTGAGTATCCTGACACCCAACCTCAAACACATGATCATTTAATCTTTGATAAAGGTGCAACGAGTCTAAAATGGAGTAAGGGAAAGCCTCTTCAATAAGTGGTGTTGGGAAAACTGGGCAGCGACATGTAAAAAAATGAATTTGGACCTGTGTCTAACACCATGCACAAAAAATCAGATCAAAGTGGATTAAAGATCTCAATATCAGACTTGAATCCATAAAGTACATTGAAGAAAATATAGGAAAAACCCTCCATGACATTGAAGCTAAAGGCATCTTCAAAGATGAAACATCTCTAACAAAGCAACTAGAAGAAAAGATAAATATATGGGACTACATGAAACTAAAAAAGCTTCTGCACCTCAAAAGAAACAGTGACTAAGATACAAAAGCAGTCCCCAGAATGGGAAAGAATATTCACCCAATACTCATCTGATAAGGGGGTTAATATCCAGGATATATCAGGCACTGGTAGAACTTTACAAGAAGAAAACAAACAACCCCATCAAAAAATGGGGAGAAGAAATGAACAGAAACTTCAGCAAGGAAGAAATTCGAATGGCCAAAAAACATATGAAAAAATGCTCATCATCACTAATCATCAGAGAGATGCAAATCAAAACAACAATGAGATACCACTTTACACCACAGAGACTGGCACATATTCAAAAGAACAAGAACAACAAGTGCTGGCGTGGGTGTGGGGAAAAGGGGACACTCATCCATTGTTGGTGGGAATGCCGGCTGGTACAGCCTTTCTGGAAAACAATATGGACATTCCTCCAAAGACTAGAAATTGAACTCCCATTTGACCCAGCCATACCACTCCTGGGAATCTACTCTGGGAAACCAAAAGTACGCGAGCGGAAACACCATCCCTACTTTTATGTTCTTAGCAGCATTATTCACAATAGCCAGAATCTGGAAGCAACCCGAGTGCCCGAAAATAGATGACTGGATAAAAAGCTTTGGTACATCTACACAATGGAATACTATGCAGCTGTTAGGAAAAATGAAGTTATAAAATTTGCCTACAAATGGATGGACATGGAGAAGATCATGTTGAGCGAAATTAGCCAGAAGGAGAGAGACAGATACAGAATGACTGCATTTATCTGCATAACATAAATATATAGGTACATATTATGATACCAATATCCAAGGTCAAGTGAAACATACATCAGGAGGTCCTGTCAAAGGAGGAAATTATCACAAACGTGTGGGAGTCAGAGGCTAGGTAAGACAGAAAATGGAACAGTGTGCTAACAATTGTGAGGGTACTAATGCCAACCTAGAACTGAGCATTAAATAGAGGCAAAAAAGATACACATGACAACCCTTTAATGTATATTGTGTAATCCATAGTCTGGAGAGGAAGGAAAAGAGAAAGATAGAGAAATGGAAAGAAATAAAGAACCTGCCATGAAGGAGGGCTGGGGGGGAGGGTGGAGGGAACCGGGGACGTTGGTGGTGGGAGATGGGCACTGGTGGCGGGATGGGTGCTGCTACACTGTATGACCAAAACCCAAATATGAACTTTTTAATTGTATATCTTTGTAATTGTAAAAATAAAAAAATTGAAAAAAAATAAATAAAATGCCTATTATAAAAGTATTTTTCTTTTTTATTGCAACATACTATACTAAGAAATTTATAAATAACTGGTTAGTTATTATATAACTATAATACTCATATAAAATATATGTACACTTTACCAGGAAAATATGTATATGATGTTATCTATAGAATGCATAAACAATTTAACTTATTTGTTCATTTCTGAAGCACTTTGTGTTATTCCTGTGTCACCATAGTATAAACAATAAAATTAGCTGCCTTTATTGATACAAGAGTAAACTTAATCCATTAATTTGATCATTGTTAATTTTCTTAGATCAATAACTGAAGATGTGAATCTCACACTATACACATACACACATTCAATCACACACCTGTATTCTTGGCCATTCTGGCCAAACATGTACCATTGCATCATAAAGCAGAATACTCTCTCGAGGAGAAAATCCAAGGTCCAAAGGAATTCCATGTTTCTTTATCTAAAAACCATAAAATAAAAAATTACTAATTTCAGAGTTAATACGCAGATAATTGCTAAATTTTCAAAATACTTTATACTCACATGATTGACTGTAAGAGCAGCACATGGGTGGTAGAGTTCAATGACAAAATCATTATTCTTAAGGGAACACACATATTTATCTAGATCGCCATATCTCTCTTTGTGCCACACTGTAAATAAAGGGTTGAAATGATGTCTGGAATCCATAAAATCAAAATAGCATTGTGATCCAACCATAAGATTCTAAGCAGGCTGAGGGAGAGGTACGAATCAGTCTATTGCCAGTAAAGCCCTAGAAACAGAGGTCAGTACACCTCTATGTATACTGTGCTTTATGTTTTCTCCTGCTCTTATCTACCATTAGAACCTATCACTGTTTTCCAATGTAGAAAATTTACACCATTCCAAAATAGATAATATTTGGAAAGTGCTAAATATTCAAGTTTAATATGTCCACCATTGCTAACTTTGTGAACTTCAAATTCAGCATGTTACTTAATATTCAAAGGTCAATTTTCTTATTTTATCTCCTCTAAAATAAATTAGATTAAATATATTACATATATTGTGTATCACTGTCTTCCCGCTCATCTTCGATTTGCTCGAGCGGGCACCAGTAACATCTCCATATGACCTGTCTCATGCAAGTAGAGCCCAAGGGCACCTGCTTGCTCCAGGAACATAAAGAGCCTCAAACCATTCCATCAGGTCATGGGAATGAGGTCTATAATTATTACGGGTATTTGGCATATCAAATATGACACGGGGAGCTTGCCAGGCTCTGCCGTGCGGGTAGCATACTCTTGTAGTCATCTCAAAATCCAGCATTTATTGATGAACATCGCAGTCGTGTAGGGCCGAGCAAGCCAGGCTGTGATAGGCTGGTCTGCAGGGTTGAGTTTTGACGAGAGGGAAGTCTGGATGTGGAAAATGGAGGTCCTCATGGAGTGGGGGGTCATCTGGCTTGTTGTGAGGCTCTGGGCCGGATTAAAAGAGACTACTGCAGGGTGCATCTCGATGAGCCAGGCTGTGATTGCTGGTGTGCTGGGTGGAGTGCTGAGGGAGGCGGAAGTCCGGATGTGGAACATGGAGGCCCTCATGGAGTGGCGGGTCATTATTAAATATGTAATAATATTGTTAAGTTGTTGACAATCATATTATAGTATGTACATATATAGTTTAATGCCATTATATGTTACAAGCATGTACATAGTTTTCATTAAGTCCGAGCTCCCCTTCTCCTATATTTTGAAAATCATACCCAGTCTAACTCTGTATGGGGACTTCTTTATTCTTCCTCCTTGTTTCTTTGAATCTTTCAAGGCATTTTTTGATAGGCCAGATTTTTCCATTTTGAGCTCAATATTTTGCCAGTATCTTTTAGTTAAGGCCAGCCATCTGGAGACATAAAAGAAAAAAGTATTATTGTTGCATAAAAGTAATCTACAGTACTCTTTCTATGAATAATTATTAGAATAATTTTAATAGGGTAAAAGTTTTCTCACAATTTAACAGAATATAAACCATACTTATATTTTATACATTCAGAAATGAGGATTTGGGTTTGTTTTATTTTTTATAGACTTTTTTAAATTTTTTGCTTTTAGGGCTACACCTACTGATTCTCAGTGGTTACTACTAACTCTGTACTCATAATCACTATTGGTAGTGCTTGGGGACCATATGAAATGCCAGGGATCAAACCCAGGTAATCATCATGCAATGCAAAAGCATCACCTGCTGTACTACTCGCTGATTCCAGAACTAGCATTTTAAGGTCCCTCATGAAAGAACTCACTCAGTTGGGAGAAATAATACAAGAGGTAACTTTTTCTTTGTTTCTTTTGCATGGGGCTCAGACCAGTTCTCTATGATCCTCCTATTACTGCAAGGAATCACTTCCTTGTACAGAGTCAACAATAATGACTTAGCATGACTGGATGTGACCCCCACCCCGAAACAAACAAAGGGGAAAAAAAGACATCCACTAACTATGACTAGTGAACTCATTTTGGCTAAAATGTGGATGCATTTTAAAACTTTTTTGTCAATATTTTGCATATAAATGTCTTGTGCATATTTCAAAGATAAAATTCTAAGTTGCCTTACTCTGATCTCTTAAGAATGTAAACACTAAGCTATAGGATGGAGAACTAACTCACTCACAAAGACAAAATTCTTTAGGAATCAGGAAATTTTGTAAATTATATCTAGTTGAAGAATGAGAGGAAATGCTTCTCAGGCAAATATAGCCAAAAAAAAATTATAAGTGCCCCTCGAGGTGTTGCAGGTGTGGCTGTGGTGCCCGGCTGCATCTGCAGGTGGCAGACAGGAGATAGGCTTGTCCACACCCAGGGCTCTGCCCCTTGGGTGCTGAATGGTTGATGGTTTGACATAGAAAAAGACTGGACCCCCTGGGATGAACCCAGAGCCATGGCAGAGCCTGGTAAGCTACCCATAGTCTATTCAATATGCCAAAAACAGGGGCCGAAGCAATAGTCTAGTGGGTAGGGCGTTTGCCTTGCATGCGGCAGACCCATGACGGCCGAGGTTTGATCCCCGGCATCCCATATGGTCCCCGAGCACTGCCAGGAGTAATTCCTGAGTGCAGAGCCAGGAGAAACCCCTGAGCATTGCCAGGTGTGACCCAAAAAAAAAAAAAAAAACAATATGCTCAAAACAGTAACAATAATGAACCTCATTCCTAATGAATGGAGATGTTACTGGTGCCAACTCAAGCAAATTGATGAAAAATGGGAAGACAAGTGATACAAATGAAGTGATACTTGAACATACTTTTTCTCTGTTTCAAAATCACCTATTTTTTAGTAGTGACAGTAATCAATGTTAAATGCAGGCTTACTCAGTGAGGTGCTCAGGATTACTGATAGTAGCAGAAAGTGCTAGAAAGGGACACCGAATCATAACAAGAAGATGTTCCCAAACTTCTGCTCCAATTTCTCCTCCAAGACAGTGAACCTGTCAAGATGAATATATGTGATAAAAATTATTTTAAAAGTTTCCAAATGTTCATAATTGTGTTTGCAGAAACATTTACTCATTCTTTTCTCCAGTACTGTAAAGGTCATTCACCCAGTACTAACAATGAATCTAAGTACTGTTTGAATATTTTAATATTTTAATTAGTATATAAAAGTGTACTATTTTTAAAATAGTATGATTTGGGCTAATTTTATGAGAGTTAATTTTAATTATGCAGCCTACCATCTTAAGATTCTAGCGTGCTTTACTCAGCAATACATTTTAAGGATTGTTCTATGTTGGGACCAGGCAGATAGCTTAGGGCTTATGAAATTCACCGATAAATGGATGGACATGAAGAGCATCATGCTGAGTGAAATTAGTCAGCAGGAAAAGGACATATATAGAATGGCTGCATTCATTTCCAGGATATAAAACAAATAGTATAAGACCAACATTCAAAGCCAGGCAATACACAGACCAGGAGGACTTGTCAATGGTTCGAATCTAACACAAGTGAGTGGAGGTCAGATGTTGGGCAGTGTACTAATAATTGTTGGAAATGATAACACCAGATTAAAACTGAGCATTGAACATAGGCAAAGTGATACACATAACCCCTAAATATTGTAAGCCACAAATTGTAAAAAGAAGGGAGAAAGAGATAGACAGACAGACAGACAGAGACAGAGAGACAGAGAGACAGAGTCGAGAGAGAGAGATTTAGAAGAAGAAGAAGAGAAAATGCTTTCCATAGAGGCAGGCTGGAGGAGGGGGAGGAAATTTGGGGATACTGGAAGTGTGGTGGAGGTTTGGGTGCTGGAACACTATATGGCTGAGACCCAATCATGAAAATCTTTGCAATTATATATTTCACAGTGGTATATTAAAACTAAAAAATAAAAATAATAAAAAATAAAATAAAAATAAGATATATATATAGTTCAGGTTTTGGATTTCTATATCACTTGTTCATGTGTTTATTTTGTTTTCAGTAGATAATTTTCTTAATTATTATATATCTGAAATAAATCATGATATTACGGGACTGCCCCTTGAGATGTTGCAGGTGTGGCTGCTGTGCCCAGTTGCGTAAGCAGGTGGCAGACAAGAGACAGACTTGTCTACATCCAGGGTTCTGCCCCATGGGCCCTGGATGGTTGATGGCCTGACATAGAAAATGACTGGGCTCCCTGAGATGAACCCCAGAGCCACGGCAGAGCCTGGAAAGCTATCCGTCGTGTATTTGACATGCCAAAAACAGTAACAATAATGGACCTCATTCCCAACGAATGGAAATGTTCCTGGCACCCGCTCGAGCAAATCAATGAACAACAGGAAGTCAAGTGACAAGTAACATATACTACGGGAAATTCATTTACTTTGATTTCTGTCAAATGATCTTTTTTTTCTACTTTAGTTACTTAAAATTCATCTTTGCTAATTTTACACATTTATATTTTTACAACTTTGGAATCATGTAATCAAACAGATTTATCAAGAAAAAATAGAAAAAATTGTTTTATTATCTTTGACTGTAAAGAAAAACTAATGTCAGGGTTGGAGAGATATCACAGAGGGCAAGACGTTTGCCTCGCATGTGGCTAACCTGGGTTCAATCCCGGCATCCCATATGGTGCAGTGCCAGGAGTAATTCCTGAGCAAAGAGCCAGGAATAACACCTGAGCATCGCTGGCTGTGACCCTCCCCCCAAAAAAAATTTTAAAAAAAACCCTAACATCATGTATGTAAAGCTTTAAAGAAAAAATTACAATATTGAATGTTTTTGTATATAAACATGGATTATTTTGTATGTTAATGTATGGTAATGCTCTAGATTTTATTGTGGGGCCAGAGAGATAATCCAGAGGGTAAGGCATTGCCTTGCATGCGGCCTACACGGGTTCGATCCCCGGCATCCCACATGGTCCCCACACAGTGTCAGGAGTGATTCCTGAGTGCAGAGCCAGGAATAACCCCTGCGCTTACCTGGGTGTGACCCAAAAAGTGAAAAGAAAAAAGTTAGATTTTATTGTGGGTAAAATAGAGCCAACTTTATAAAAAATTTATGGAAACTAGACAAGTATAGTATGGTATGAATACTAATATTGATATTTAGTTCTGTACATCGGCATCATGTTATCTACCAATATTACTTAAATATTGTAATATTATTTTAAAATATTACTTGCTATAATTTAAATGTTCATTAAAATGTAGCCCATATTTATAAATACATATCCCATATTATTCATATATTTATGCTCTTATAAATACTATTTTAAATATTTCTTTTATTTTTATCAGAATGCTAATGGATAAAAATATAAGGATATGCTCTCCATCCAAATCTAACTATGTTTTTAAAGAAAGACGATTTAAAAGTACATTTGAACATGAGGCTGACCCAGGTTTGATTCCCTGGCATCCCATATGGTCCCCTAAGCACCACCAGGATTAATTCCTGAGTTCAGAGCCAGGAATAACCCCTGAGCATCGCTGATTGTGACCTAAAAGGCAAAAAAAATGTGTATTTGTAAATAAAGAAAATGCTTCTTATGAGTATCGTCAAAAAATCATAGTGGAGGGCTGGAGCAACAGTAAAACAGGTGAGGCATTTGCCTTGAATGTGGAAAACCAGGGTTTGATCCATGGCACCCCAGACTCTTTCCTGAACCTGCCAGGATGGATTTCTGAGTGCGGAGCCAGTGTATTCCCTGAGCACCACTGGATGTGGCCCAAAATCCACAAAGCAAAATATATCAGGGGAAGTTAAAATACATTTAACCATGGTCAATAAAAGTGAAATATTTTAAATGCTGCCAAAGAAGTACTTTAAGAGCAACACATATTTTTAACACACTTTAGGAAATAATTAAAAACCAATGTTGAGGCTACAATCATTTTCCTATATTTACTGTTTACCTAATTTTTAATTGTTTTTGTCTGCTAGTTTGTTTAATATGCTTATTTGTATTTTTATTTCACTGGCATTATTATTCATAAAAATAATGCTAATTATGAGTATGTATACTTTTTTTGAACAACAGTAGACTCAACATGTCTAATTTTAGTCATTCTTATAAGTTATGATACACAAATCAGAAAGAATTTCATAAGAAATTAGTTGGTTTATTTCATTTTTTAAAAAATTAGTTGGTTTATATGATAAAATTCTTAGACTAGAGAGATACTACAGTGGGTAGTGCTTTGTACTTGGCAGATATCTGGTTTAATCCCTATATTTGATCCAATGGGCACCACCAGAAGTGATCTCTGAGTACAAAGTCAGGAATAAGTTCTGAATATTGCTGAGTGTCACCCAAATGTTTCACCAAATTCTTTGGTTAAAAGAAAAAAATGTCAATTTTCATTAGTCATTTATGGGCCAATGATATATTCTGGAATACTTCCCTATTAGCTATCTCTCAATCTAGAATTTTTTTCATTGATAATATATTCTATCTCTTTTACTGCCAACACCAAAAAGTCCACCTTTTCTATAAAATATATTGGTGATAATCTTCACAACT
Source organism: Cryptotis parvus (assembly GCA_021461705.1). Classification (NCBI taxonomy): domain Eukaryota; kingdom Metazoa; phylum Chordata; class Mammalia; order Eulipotyphla; family Soricidae; genus Cryptotis; species Cryptotis parvus. The sequence continues at coordinate 11,613 of JAJIBD010023457.1, forward strand.
GACTATACGAACGTCATAGTTATTAAGATATAAATGTTATATTTATGTATATAAAATGTTTATAGTAAAACTAATGAATGCTGACATACCTCATCAAATATGACGTATCTCATCCTTTTTGCCCACTTTTGATTATGAGGAGAAAGCAAGAGTATTTCCAAACACTGAGGAACTGTCACCAATATCTATTTTAAAAATTAGAAAACCATTACCTTAATTTTTTAAATAAAATGTAAAACAAAATTTCATATTGACATTTCTGATAACAATCGCATTTTTTGAAAACTAAAATGATTTTGTGTGATGGATATATATTGCTGTTTATACATTAAAAATGGTTAAGCATAGTTAGTAAATATGTTCTCCCCACAGTTGAAATGTAAAATCGTCACAATTTAAAAAACTATAACTATTGAAGAAAGGTGTTTTCTTATGTGATAATTTCAACTAAAAAAGAAATCTATGTTGATTATGAAATGAAATTATTCAAAAGTCTATCAAGTAAAAAATAAATAATGAAAAGCCTGAATACTGACATTCCTACTGGTATGATTATAATATGAGCTATTATTAATTATGCTACATTTAAGTGACATACCTGGCAATTCAAGACGTCATGGCGATAATCTCTTGTAAAAACCCCATATACTGCTTCTTTTTTGGGAAATTGTTTGGTAAATGAGTTGCAGACAGTTTTTACCACTTGATTTACTAGAGCCTTAGGTAGTAAAAGACACAATCTTCTATTTAGTCATTATTAATAATGCTACGAAACTGCCTAAAGTCAGTGGAACAATTGACACACAACAATCTTCAGTACAAATTCTATGTAACTCTTGAAAAAATTACTTTTGCACCAAATACTTCTATCTGGTTACTTAAAAAATTATTAATGTGTAATATATCAAAATATGATTATGAATATGCTAATAAATAATTGAATGACACATGAGACAGCTATTAGTACTGGTAAAATGAAATGATGTTCTAATTAAAATTCAAATTAGTCATGCAAAGATAATCACTAAACTTCAGTATCCTCATTTGTAAAGACAGCAAATAGTAAGCAAGTTGAAAAGTCAAGTGATTACACAAGTAACCTCTCTCATTACTAGCATTAGAATCTCTTGTCTTTGCATATAGACAGGAAAGTATACCATGAATCCTTTCTAGGTGAAGAAAAGTTTCATTCCTCAAAATTTGTATTACATCATATTTGATTTATAATTGCAGTCCATATTATGTCAAATGTTTAACTATATCGCTATATGTATGCAACTCTTAAAACTCGTGCTATAAAAGTTCCAGTATTTTTCCACCGACAAATATACCTTTTTAATCATTTCTCCTCTAGCCCCCATGTCTTTTCTTCTGGTATCTGACACAGTTTTCCCTAAGTCTTGGGTCAGTATTGCTGGGTTTTGGCCAATCCATTGCTTTATTTTTTCATATAACACGGATGAGTTAAACCATCCACTAGTTCTCACTTTCTTATTTAACATTATGAAAGAAATTTTATAAAATCAATAAGCAAAGTCTCTCAATTTTATTTTACACAGGTTGCTATAGAGCAGGAATAGAAAACCTTTATTCCGACATGAACCATCTGAATATTTATAGTATCATTCAGAGACTCACAGCATTATACCACTTGCAACTATCAGGTGCTTTTCTACCATGTACCTAGAAGGTAAAAATAATAATAGCTCCTTCTCTCTCTCTCCATCTCTCAGAAAATTATCTATATACTCTCATATCAGGTAGCCCTTCACAGAGAACCAGGTTTTCTAGAACAAATATGTCCAAGTGCCAAGTCATGCCTTGCACATATGGATACCTAAGGGCATATAGAAAATAAAATGAAGAACAAAGACTGTGAATTGTACCACATATTGATCACTGTCTATGTTCAAATAATACGTCAGATGATTTACATGGATTATAACATTTAATGCTAAGTGCAGTAGAATGAAGTATGTCTCATCAATTCTTTTATGCGACTAAAAAAGCAAAGATCAGAACTTGATACTAGGACATTCTGTATATACTCAAACCCATGACTGCACACTGGTATCTTCCTGTGATAAAATACACAAAATAAGTTGAGAAAAGTCATTATAAGCGAAATAGTGTCACGTGGACACAATACCTTTGTTGGAGCCACATATACAACTACTCCCTCATTGTCATCTCTCAGGACTTTCTCCATGCAGTAGTAAGAAGCATAGGTTTTCCCTGATGAAGTTGGAGCAACAATCACAGCAGATTCATTATTATCTACAACATCAAGAAGTTCCCTCTAAATAAGAAAAAATTATATTTAATTTTAAGTGTTTAGGGGTTTTGTTTCTTTGTTTTTTGCTTTTTTTGGGGGTGTCACACCCGGCAATGCTCAATGGTTACTCCTGGCTCTGCACTCAGGAATTACTCCTGGCAGTGCTCAGGGGACCATATGGGATGCTAGGGATCGAACCCGGGTCGGGTGCGTGCAAGGCAAATGCCCTATCTGCTGGACTATCACTCCAGCCTCTATGTTTCTTTGTTTTTTGCCACACCAAGCAGTGCTCAGGGCTTAGTCCTTCCTCTGTGCTTAGAGATCACTCCTGGCTGGACTCAAATAGTGCTGGGATAAGCAGGACAGACTTCTGATGAACCAGGGTAAAAACCGTATCCATGGTACTACCTCTCTAGTACTGCATTTTATTTTGAAAGCATGTATTTCATATCAAATTTAGTTTAGCACTGACTATATTAAAGACACATTAGCATTCACGTACCTGCTGAGGCATGTTCATGCCCCAGATGGCAATAAATTCAGGGAATCACCATTTCAAATGGTCAGTAGTTTGATTAATCTTTTCCTTTATATGCCTCACTTAAACTCTAATGGAAATACCCAAACAAGCAGATACAATCTGCACTGCAAGGAGTGAAGGCAGCCCAAATTGGCATACATTTCACCTTAAATTGGAGATCTCAAACTAAACTCAGAATTACCAAAATTTGCTGGTATTCATATTTTAAATTTTTAGTTCATGTATGAAGGCTCATTAAGCAAATAAAAAAATGTGGAAAAGATGAAGTTTTCCAAAATATATATATATATATATATATATATATATCTGTAGGTTATTTTTAATAAGATGATATGAATGGTTTGAGGCTCTTCATGTTCCTGGTACAAGCAGATGCCCTTGGGCTACCCTAGCATGTGACAGGAAGTATGGAGATGTTACTGGTAAACGCTCAAGCAAATCAATGAACAACAGGAAGACAAGTGATACAAGTGATACAAGCTATGAATGATTCATATTTAACATCTGGAGAACCTTAAACACCACAACTTAAAAAAAATAAATAAACTAGGGCTAGAGATATAGCATGCTTTGTTGTACCTGACCTGGGTTTGATCCCCGACATCACATATGTCCCCCTAAACTCACAAGGAGTAGTTCTAAGTAAACAGTCAGGATTAAGCCCTGAGCACTGCTAGTTGTATAAAAAAGTGAATTACTAATAAATATATTTCATTAACCATAAGGCACTCAAAGATACAAAAGTAGATATATAAAATAATCACAGTGTAACAGTTAAGAGAAGTTTAACTGAAGTAAATCTGCCTAGATTTTAGTTCTTAAAATCTAAATTTTCCTAGTTCTTAAAACCTAGATTTAGTTCTTAAAACCTAGGTTTTCCTACTTAATAGGAAAAATTTTTTTCATCTTATCTGATTCTTGTGTTCCACCCAGCAGACCAGCCTATCACAGCCCAGCTCATCGAGTTCCACCCTGCAGCAGTCTTTTTTTAAATCTGGCTCAGGTATGCCGGGCCAGAGACTCACAAACATGAGGCAGAGCTGCTATTTGCTCTCCCCCTGTGCCCAGCGGCTCACGAGACACCCAGGAGGGGATGGCGGGTTCCAGCCCTGGCCCGCCACCCCAGCAGAGTCTTGCAACAAGCCAGACGACCCCCACTCCATGAAGGCCTCCATTTTTCCACATTCGGACTTCTCTCTCGTCAGAACTCCACCCAGCAGACCAGCCTATCACAGCCCGGCTCGCATGGCCGCAAATGGCTGCAAGGTTCATCACTAAATTCTGGACTTAGAGATGACTACAAGAGTATTCTACCTGCATGGCAGAGCCTGGCAAGCTACCCATGTTGTATTTGATATGCCAAGTACCAGTAACAATTATAGACCTCATTCTGGAATGGATTGAGATTCTTTATGTTCCTGGAGCAAGCAGATGCCCTTGGGCTCTACTAGCATGAGACAGGACATATGGAGATGTTACTGGGGCCCGCTCAAGCAAATTGATGATGAACAGGAAGACAGTGTTCCTTGATCTCTTAGTTCAATACAGTTAACTTTGATTTTGTGATGTTTTATTCCTTAAAGATTCACATTTTCAGAATCTCTTGCACACAATGAGCTCCAAATCAACTGTTTCATCAAACATCTCTTTCCCAGGCTGCATATCTATTCAATACATACCTGCCACAGGTCTGGTATGAAATGTTGTACCCTGGGATCTGGATCATTTCTTTCTTCTCGAAATAAATAAGGGCCCATGTATGTTAACTGAAACCGTGCTGCTCCCATGTGAATGGAATACTTAGAAATATCCTCCTCAGCCTCTGATATCTGCACATAAAATAAACATTACACTTTAGCTCATTTTTACTCTGGGAATGGAAATTGAAGCTGTTTTCCGTCAACAAAATTATTAGTCCATGTTTCTTTCAGTATCTTCTAAGACTTAAAATTATGCTACCCAATTTCAGAGTAAATGAAAATAGGGCAATGATGCTATTGCATTTACCAATTCTGATTCACCTACAAAAATAGGTACTATATTCACAGTAACCTTTTTCATGTGTCTGGCAGTTTCAATCTATAAAAATGTGAACAAAGGGGCTGGGGTTATTAAATAGGGTTCAAACTTTGTCTGGTCCTAAGCATCAATATCACGGGAGTGAACCTGGAGACTCCTTAGCACTAACAGGGTGGGTCTAGTGATCCCTGAGATGGCAGGACCAGAGCATCATAGCATTCTAAAACTCTAATATTGGACTACCAAGTCCAGTTAGCAGAAAATGCTGACAGTGGGTCCCAGTACTCCTGAACACCACTTGTTTTAAAACATCAATAGCTTGAAACAGGAGCACTTCCACTAAAAAATTTTCCAAAATTATAATTGACAAACTTCAATTACCATCATTTACTCTATTTATTTTCTTGTTTAATAAAAATAAGCAACTAGTTGTGCAATAATTTCCAAAACAAGGAAAATATTCTACTTGAGATCCCTCAGAGGAATGAAGATATAAAGCTCTACATTATGTGATATAAACTGTATACTCCAGTAGCTGGCAAGGAGAGATTGACCGAAAACACTAGCTCATACTATAGTTAGATTGTGACTAAAAGCCAATACATTATTTATGAATATATCTACTGTTCAAGAAGGGAGACATTCATGACATTGGCAACTATCGCCCCATCTGCCTGTTGTCCGTCATCTACAAGCCCGTCATCTACAAGCTGTTTACACGAGTCATCCTGAACAGGATTGGCAAAACACTAGATGAAGGACAACCATACAGCAAGCTGGCTTCCGGAAAGGATTCAGCACAATCAACCATATCCACATGGTAACCAAGCTCATTGAGGTTTGTAGGGAGAACAAGATGCCGCTCTGTCTCACATTCATTGATTTAAAGAAAGCCTTTGATTCTGTGGACACTGAAGTGGTCATCAAAGCCCAAGCCAAACAGGGTATTCAAACCCAACACGTCAAGATCCTTCATGAGCTGTATTACGCATTCACCACCAGGATCACATCATACTACAAGGAAATGATCATTGATGTCAAAAGAGGGGTTCGACAAGGTGATACCATTTCACCAAAACTCTTCAGCGCCACCCTCGAGAACATCATGCGACAATTAGAATGGGAAGGAATGGGAGTGAAGATAGATGGTCGGCAACTACACCACCTTCGCTTCGCTGATGACATCGTTCTAATAACACCAAACATTAGCCAAGCGGCACAAATGCTGGCTGACTTCAACCAAGAATGTGGAAAGATAGGTCTATAGCTGAATCTTTAAGAAAACTATGTTTATGAAAAAGGAACTAGTTCCAGAGGCCCCATTCACTCTCAATGAAACAAACATCTCTGAATGCAGCAGTTATGTGTACGTAGGTCGAGAAGTCAACATGATGAATGGCCTAAAACCTGAGCTGCACAGGAGGAAGAGAGCGGCATTGGATGTCTTCAAAGGCATCGAAGAAATAGCTAAAAGGACAAAGAACCTCCGGCTCTGGGCCCATCTCTTTGACTCCACAGTTCTCCCTGCATTAAAATACGCCTCAGAGACCTGGGCCCTACAAAAGCAGAATGAGAATGCTATTCGGGTCTCCCAGAGATCAATGGAAAGAGCTATGCATGCAATATCACGCCTCACTTAGTGAGAGAAGAAATCGGAGTTCTGACCTCCGTCGCTATTACAGAATCAGGGGACGCTGTCTCGTTTGCCAAGGCATCGAAAATCAGATGGGCTGGATATATAATGCGATTTGGAGACGGCCGCTGGACTAGAGCCATTACCGACTGGATCCCACGGGATGTCAAAAGATCACATGGCCGCCCACCTACAAGATGGTCAGACTTTCTTGTCAAGACCCTGAATGAACGGTTTGAGGTGAGGCTCTTCATATTCCTGAATCAACCGGATGCCATTGGGCTACATTGGCACGTGATAGGGTCCAATGGAAATGTTACTGGCGCCAGCTCGAGCAAATCGATGAATAACAGGATTCAACTGATCAAGTGATCAAGTGAGTTTTACATAGCACAATAGATTTATCTATAAGTGGTCTTCAAAACACTTGTTAAACGAGAGTTGATGTTCCTTATGGAATCAAGACACAAGGTTGCTAGGTATGATACACAGTTAAGAACAAAAGCCATACTGGAAAATACATCCAATCCCATCAGAATGTGGGGAGAAAAGATGAGTGGAAACTTCCTCAAATAATAAATGCAAGCGTTCAAAATGTGTAAGAATAAAAATGCTCTATGTTTAAAGATCGAGGAAATGCAAACCGAAACAATGAGATATCATCTCACACCACAGAGACTGGCACACACCAAAAAGAACCACCAGTGCTGGAATGGATATGGAGACAAAGGGACTCTCATTCACTTCTGGTGGGAAAACCTATTGATCCAGCCTTTCTGAAGACACTATAGACAATCATCAATAAAACTTGAAATAGAGCTTTCACATGATCCAGCAATACCACTTCTGTGAATATACTCTAAAGATCAGTGTAGAAAAGTAATTTTCAAGTCTATGTTCATTGCTGCACGATTTACAATAGCCAGAATCTAGAAATAACCCGTGTCCGAGAACAAATGACTGGATAAACAAACCAGTATGTAGTATGGTGTGAATACTATGTAGTCATTAGGAAAAACAGTCATTAAATTTGCTTAAACAAGGATAGAAATAGAGAGTATTGTGATGAGTTAAATGAATTAGAAGGACAGAAAGCTCACACATTATAGACAGATTCGATAGATATATAGTTATATAGATGTATAGATAGATATGGACAAACGGATGGATGGATGGATAGAAAACACAGTAAAAGAATAATTCCCAAAGACAATAGAAACAAAAGCCAGGAAAACTGGTACATGGTAGGAAGCTTGCCACAAAGGGCGGTGGTGCAGGGGTTGGAGGGGACCACTATGATAAAGATAGTGGTAATTATCACTCTGGACAAAAGCTGAGAGTGAAAGATGATAAAGTGATTTGTTTGATACCAAAAGACTCATTAACAGTATTAGAAACCACAGTTTCTAAAAAGTAAAAAAAGAATGTGAGATTGACAGAGCAAGTGTTCTGAAGGAAATTGGGGACTGTTTCCCAGAAAGTGGTGGTGGTAAAGGGACGGTTGTTGGAACACTGTATGTTGAAACTCAATCATGAACAACTTTATAACTGTTTATCTCACAAGACTGAATTTTAAAATAATTAACTAAAAAATATTTTTTAAGAACAAAAGTTGCCTGGCAGTATTGGCCTCAAAATTTCCAGACATTTATCACATAACTATCATGAAGTTGCCCAATATCACTTAGAAGCAATGGGTACATGCTGTCCCTAGGAATAATATATTGCCCATGTTGGAATTGTTCAGGAATGGACAAATTGAAGAAAGATTGGATCTCTGTGGCAGGAAAGTGTGAAGACTCTGGAAACATATAAAGCAAGTTTAGAAGTTAATTTTCCTTTCTTTCCCTAGTCAGTCATCTTGAGTTGAGGTTCTCTCTAATCCATTTCATTGCTCTACTAACAAGACATTATTTTAACATAACCAAATAATTGCATAAGTGCAGTGATGCCATTCCTAGCTTCAAGTCATTCGTAAAAATAATCTCAATATTTATACAGGACAGAAAAAGACTAATAGAAGAGCATTAGGTCAATATATACATGAATACTGAATAGAAATAATTAGGAAATTTTCCTAGCATGGAACAAAATAACATTGAAACATTTCTGGGAAAGAGGACTTTTTCTTTCTGTATTATTTTTCTTTCCTCTCTCCCTTCCATCCTTCCTTCTACCTCCCTTCCTTCCTTTCTTTTGTCTTTCCTATTTGTATCATTCATAACTGCATTCCTATTTGTGGGTAAATTTTATTTGTTTCGAGAACTTTTTTACTAATTTTTTCTAAATAAAGATTAAATGAAATTTACATGTAATCAACATTTTGACAGTAAATGTTCTCTTTTCCTCTCAGCTTCCATTTATATTTCCATTATGCTTTCTATATTTAACACATATTAACATTTAGCAATATTTTATTTCTCAAAGTAACAGAAATATATAAGAAAAAAAACATACCTTGCATCTACAGAACCTGCATTCTAATTTTGGACAAGAAACAATAAGTAAGAAAAGCATAAAATTCATACAAACATGCTTTTAAGAGAGGAATGAGGAAATTTATTAGTTACTTTATGGTGGTGGAAATAGAGTAAATACTAATTTAGACTTGACTCTGTCAGCCCTTCAGTGGTTTTTTCAGATGATGACATTTTATACTTTTACCTAAGAAAGAGTTGATCAAAGAACTCAACCCAAGTTCCAAGAGGGGAAAAATGTTCATACATTAGAAACTCACTGTATCACTGTATCACTGTCTTCTGGTTCATCATGGATTTGCTCGAGTGGGCACCAGTAACATCTCCATATGACCTGTCTCATACTAGTAGAGCCCAAGGGCACCTGCTTGCTCCACGAACATAAAGAGCCTCAAACCATTCCATCAGATCATGGGAATGAGGTCTATAATTGTTACTGGTTTTTGTCATATCAAATACGACACGGGTAGCTTGCCAGGCTCTGCCGTGTGGGTAGCATACTCTTGTAGTCATCTCTAAATCCATCATTTATTGATGAACCATGGGAGCCGGGCTGTGATAGGCTGGTCTGCTGGGTGGAGTTATGACGAGGGGGAAGTCCAGATGTAGAAAATGGAGGCCCTCAAGGAGCAAGAGGGGTCGTCTGGCTTGTTGCAAGGCTCTCCTGGGATGGCTGGCCAGGTCTAGAACCCAGCATCCCTCCTGGGTGCCTCGTGAGCGGCTGGGCACAGGGAGTGCCAGTAGAAGCTCTGGCCATGTCTGTGAGTCTCTGGATCAGCATACCTGAGCTGGACTTTAAAAAGACTGCTGCAGGGTGGATCTCGATGAGCCGGGCTGTGATTGGCTGGTCTGCTGGGTGGAGTTCTGATGAGGGGGAAATCCGGATGTAGAAAATGGAGGCCCTCATGGAGCGAGGGGGTCGTCTGGCTTGTTGCAAGGCTCTGCTGGGGTGGCGGGCCAGGGCTAGAACCCACCATCCCTCCTGGGTGCCTCTTGAGCGAGTGGGCACAGGAGGAGCCAGTAGCAGCTCTCCCTACTTGAGAGATTACTGAGCTAAAACTCTAGACAAAAAAGAATCTTTTATTTTAATATTATACTATACCACTGTGAGTTACACAATTATAATGATGTTCAAGCGTGGGTTTCAGTCACACAGTGTTCCAGCACCCATCTCTCCACCAGTGCCATTTCCCACCACCAATGTCCCCAATTGCCTCACCCTCCTACACCCTGCCTCTATGGCAGGCTCTTTTACCCTCTCTCTCTCTCTCTCTCTCTCTCTCTCTCTCTTGCCTCTGACACATTGTGGCTTGCAATACAATCATTTAGAGGGTATCATGTATATCCTGTTACCTCTATTCAATGCTCAGTTCTCGGCTGGTATTATTATTTCCAATGATTATTAATACACTCTTCCCTTCTCTGTCTTACCTAACCTCTGACTCCCACACACTTGTAATTGATTCCGCCTATTGAAAAAAACTTCCTAATCCACGTTTTGCCTGGCTTTGTATATTGGTATCAATATATATCACATGATCACTTGACAATGATATATATGATATACATCATTATATATCACTTGATCACTGTGCAGCTCAGGTTTTAGGTAGTTCATAATGTTGAATTCTCGACCTAGGTACACATAACTGCTGCATTCAGAGATGTTTGTTCCATTGAGAGTGAATGGAACCTCCAGAACTAGTTTGTTTTTCATGAACATAGTTTTGCTGAGATTCAGTGATTAAGTGATATATAATGATATATAAATAGGGTCATATTTCTATTTGACCCTATCACGTGCCAGTGTAGCCCAATGGCATCTGGTCACTCAGGAATATGAAAAGTCTCAAACCGTTCGTTCAGAGTCTTGACGAAGAAGTCTGACCATTTAGTAGGTGGGCAGCCACGGGATCTTTTGACATGCCATGGGATCCAGTCGGTAAGGGCTCTAGTCCAGCAGTCATCTCCAAATCACATTACATGTCCAGCCCATCTGATTTTCGATGCCTTGGCAAATGAGAGAATGTCTCTGACTCTGGAACAGCGATGGAGGTCGGGGGCTCGGATTCCTTCTCTCACTTGAGTGAGGCGTGATATTCCAAGCATCGCTCTTTCCATTTCTCTCTGGGAGACCCGAATAGCATTCTCATCCTGCTTTCGTAGGGCCCAGGTCGCTGAGGCATATGTTAATGCAGGGAGAAAGGTGGAGTCGAAGAGATGTGTCCAGAGCCAGAGGTTCTTTGTTCTTTTGGCTATTTCTTCGATGTTTTTGAAGGCAGTCCATGCTGCTCTCTTCATCCTGTGCAGCTCAGGTTTTAGGTAGTTCATCATGTTGAATTCTCGACCTAGGTACACATAACTGCTGCATTCAGAGATGTTTGTTCCATTGAGAGTGAATGGGGCCTCTGGAACTAGTTCATTCTTCATGAACATTGTTTTCTTTAGATTCAGCTGTAGACCTATCTTTCCACATTCTCGGTCAAAGTCAGGCAGCATTTGTGCCACTTGGCTAATGTTTGGTGTTATTAGAACTATGCCATCAGTGAAGCGGAGGTGGTGTAGCTGCTGACCATCTATCTTCACTCCCATTCCTTCCCATTCTAATTGTTGTGAGATGTTCTCGAGGGTGGCGCTGAAGAGTTTTGGTGAAATGGTATCTCCCTGCCAAACCCCTCTATTGACATCGATGATCACTCCTTTGTAGAATGTTGAGATTCTGGTGGTGAATCTATAATACAGCTCACGAAGGATCTTGATGTATTGGGTTTGAATTCCCTGGTTGGCTAGGGCTTCAGTCTCCTCAGAATCAAAGGCTTTCTTTCAATCAATGAACGTGAGACAGAGTGGCATCCCTGAACTCGCTACACACTTCAATGTGCTTGGTTACCGTGTGGATATCGTCGATTGTGCTGAATCCTTTTCGGAAGCCAGCTTGCTCGCATGGTAGTCCTTCATCTAATGTTCTGCCAATCCTGTTCAGGATGACTCGAGTTAACAGCTTGTAGAAGACAGAAAACAGGCAGGTGGGACGACAGTTACCAATGTTGTGAATGTCTCCTGCTAGTTTTTCATTAGGAGGGCACCTTGCATTCAGACAGGTAGTGTGTGAAGAGCCCAGCAAATGTATTGATGAGTACTGAAGGCAGATTCTTCAGGTGTTCGCGTCTAAATTTTTTCTGGGCCTGGTGCTGTTCCCTTCTTTACCGATGAAATGGCATGGCGAATTTCAGAAGGGAGAATGTTGAAAACGACATATCCATCCTGTGGAATTTTGTATGTGGGCAGGTAGATGTGGCTATCAAAGAGATCTGAGTAGAAGTCATGGATAATCTTCTCCATTGTCTTTCTGGAAGAGGTGTTAGATCCATCGGGACGTCAGAGGGCAGTCATCTTGGTCTTATAGTTGATGAAGGACAGGCGGGCTTTGCTATATATATATATATATATATATATATATATATACAGATATATGTATATATACATCATTATATATACACATATACATATATATTTATTTTTATCCCACAAATAAATTCAGACATTCTAGAACTGTCCTTTTCCTTCTGGCTAATCTCACTCTGCATGATACTCTCTATGTCCATCCATTTATAGGCAAATAGAAAGGAAACTTATTCATTTAGAATTGGTAGATTGGAAACAGAAATAGAAAGTAATGGGGAATCAGATAAGTAGAGCTGTTTATTTGAAGTGTGATGAAAACTCAAAAAATACAATACACTATTATTGTATGTGTATTGCGGAGTCCGCCCTAGCTTGCCAACATTTTTTTTTATTACAACATGAAACAATTAAGGGGTAAAGTTGATTTTTTAGTTTGTGTTTTTAGATTGAGGCCAATTGCAGCAGTGCTGGTGAATAGAATAGTAAGAACTCATTGTGATGCAAGCACAAAAACATACCACATAATTCAGTGCCTGAAGATCACCAGGATTACACCTGCTGGTCTGAAATCAGGTGTCATGAGTGAAAGGAATCAAGCACTGAGTCTATAAGTGCCTGGCATATCCCAGCATAGCAGTTCCTTTTTTTAAATAGCACAATAATCTTACTCATGAAAAATCCACTCTCACTATATTCACCTCCAAAGTACCATCCTCCGTGTACCATCCTTTTTGGGGGTGGAAATGTTACATTTTAATTTTGTATAAAAAGAAATACATTCCAGGTACAAATAAAACACTTAATTTAGTAAACCTATGTCCATTAAAATATGCTTAGGTACTATAGAGATTGTGCACCAGTAGGGCACTTGCCTTAAACATGACTGACCCTGGTTCTATTCCCTGAACCCCACATGGTTTACCAAGCACCACTAGGAGTGATGCCTGAGTGCAGAGCCAAAAGTAAGCCCTTAATACAGCCAGATTTAAAGTCCCCAATTTTTAGAAAGTAATGGCAAGCTACCCGTGGTGTATTCAATATGCCAAAAATAGTAACAGTAATGGACTTCGTTTCCAATGAATGGAGACGTTACTGGTGCTCACTCAAGCAAATCGATGAACAACAGGAAGACAAGTGGCAATGCATGTATAATTATTAATTTCATATTCATCCATTATAAATATTATTCAAATACACTCAAACCATATGTGCATTAATGTAATGAAATATACAGCTTCTACCTGAGGACATATCGAGTGTGCCAAGTTGTCAAATCCAATATATTTTAGATATATGGCGATTTTTTTTTTCTATGAGTATTTTGCAATTGGTCGGAATATTTTTCATGTATTACATGAATTCGTTTCATTATATTAATTACTATGCTTATATCTTTGGATTCTGCTCCTATTGAAATAAATAACATAAATGAGGCAAGATACTGACAGTAAAACTGCTAATGAGTATTTACTTCTATTGTAAATTTTAAAGCATATTAAAACAAGTCACTCATAGTAGATAAGAAATAAATAATGAACATTATTACAGAGCAGTAAAGAGGGTAACCTCTTGATTTAGAATAGCATTACTGCATAAGCAAAGAAAAACAAATCTATATAAAAAATTTAGAGATATATACTGAAGTTGATGGCATGCTTTGTGACTTATAGTGGATCAAGAATATTGTATTAAAATATTTACTTATTATGTACACTATTTGTTCTCATAAGCACAATTCATTTCTCTAATGTCAATAACTGAATCTACATCGAGGAATTGTGAAAAATAAATGAGAAAAAAGTATACACAGATTATTATAATTATTGTTTGGTTTGCATATCATGCTATCTTATCCTGAGCTCTTTAACAAACTAATCCTTACACACTGGTTTTTTTTACTTCAGAAGCCCCACAGGTATCTTGCAGTTTAAACACCTTAAGGCTGATACTTAAAAAAACTTACTCAATATACGTCTAATTGAATACAATCTGTCAATATTATATACAACAATAAATACAATATTATTACTTTATAAAACAAAAAGAAAGTGTTCTCTTTTAAACAACAGAAAAACATTTTCCAACTCAGCAAAAAAAAGAATATGTGGCAAATAAAAATTCTTGTTTGCTTATCTAATTGACTTCTTATTACAAAACAATTCTAAAGTTAATATATCTGAATACCTGACTTTGAACAGTATTCCATCCAGAATTTGAAACAGGCATCCAATCCTACCATCTCTGCAACAAATTTTACAGATTTAACGGAGCACGTTTTGAGAAACTCTTCTAATTTTTTTATGCCAACATCAGGATTTTCTTTAATTTCTTTTTATAATCTGAACAGACAACTTATTCCACCTTTTCCTCTCTGCTTTATCTGTTGCAGCAAGCTGTTCCTTCTGATTTTCTTCAGTGAATTTTTTGAGCATTTGTCTCCAAAAAACAAACAGAAAAGCAATAAGTAATGGAGAAAATTAAAGGTCCCCAGCATAATATTTGAAAGCAATATTTAATAGCATAGGTCATTATTTTACCATTTAAGCAACAAAATAGCATATCAAATGGGGAATTTGGGATTTTTCACATAATTAAATACAAGTATTTATATTTTCACAAGGCATGTACTTTCATATTTTTCCTGTCCCCTTGGCTATTATTTATCTCTTTAATTAATTACCATTCTGTTGGAATTATTGTTTTAGCATTCCATACCTCTGTAATGTATAGGATATCTATATTATTCTATAACTACTTACATCTGGTTAAGTCTTACTCTGTAAGCAAAGTGGATTTCAGAAAAAGGGTCAATAAATTTAAAAAATGTTATTTTGTAGTAAGAGTATGACAAACGTAAAAATTGGTATAGTTCTTTTATATGAGAATGTAAATCAAAGTTCTAATTTTTTACTTCTCTGATTTAACAACCATTGTTATAAATTTTAGAAAAGGGAGTAAAAACTCATGTAAAATTATATTTATTTGCTTCCTATACGTTATCTGTAGCATACTTTATAGAAATTTCCCTAAAATACATTGTTTAATGGGGAGATAAATGATACCATATTAAACTTCAAAATTTTTATGCACATATTTGTAAATATGTATGATTGAAATATTTGAAAGAATGATTATTTGAAGCTAACAAAGATAACTTTGGGGGGTCTAAATTTTTGTGACTTTCAAGTTTTTATGATTTCAATAACCCAAGTTTATTGGATGTTTCAACCTATGTATATTTTTAAATGTATAAAGTTTGGAAAGTAGTTTGTATTGTATAAGTATGTATAACATGTGAAAATATTATTTTAAAATCTCATTACATAAATAAAAATCTAACCATGAAAAACTATTAGTATATTTAAGGATATATCATGTATACTTTTCTACCTATTTTATGATAGCTACAGGAGAAAATAATGGTTTGGATATCTATAAAAGATCATACAACAACAAAATTGTGGGTTTGGATATTTTTAATATATCAAAGGGAACCAACTTTAAGGAATGACTCCAAAATGTAAATATTTTTAACTCTGTGTGACACCTTTGAGTGTTTTGTATTTTAATAACCCTGTTTTCCTTTTAAAATAATGTAAATAATTTTTAAATAATATTCTTTTGCCAGAGCTATAGTCCAGTGGGTAAGGCGTTTGTCTTGCACATGGCCGGCCCATTCCGGCTCGGGTTCAATCCCCCGGCATCCCATATGGTCCCCCTGAGCACCACCAGAAGTAATTCCTGAGTGCAGAGCCAGGAGAAACCCTTGAGCATTGCTGGGTGTGACCAACAAAAAAGCAAATAATAATAATAATAATAATAATAATAATAGTAATAATAATATTCTTGTTTGCAGAAAACAAGAATTTTATTTAAAAAATTCTCATTTAGTACATGAGTGTTGGATGACATGTTTAACTAGTCTGGGAGCTTTGCTGTTTTACCCACTCACAGCTTAATCTACTTACGTGCTCTTAAGCCAAGGTTCATTCTAATAAGATATCTCTTCTATGTAAACACTGCTAAAGGGTGTGGCAGTTACAGAAGTCACCTTGACTCTGAATAACTTCTGATGTATTATACATCTACTAAGACTTCTGTTTTTCTAATTGGGCACAGCTTCTCTTTACACCTGCTGTACCCAGCCTGGGACAGATAGAATTTACCAGGAGATTAGAACCCTGGCTAAATTGAGATTATCTTTAAGATAATGGAAGGATCATACTAGTTTGCCCTCACGCAAGCAAATGTGGCCCTTTCAGTATATGGAGAACAAGATAATCAGAATCACCCTAGTGCAGATAATAAATAAGAAGGACCTTGTGGGTACCATCCAGATTACATGAAGCTATGAAATTAAGATGTGCTACTTTGTATCAGCCCCCTCTCCAGTGTTTTACATAAGAGATAATCTCGGAGGAAGGGATTAGTCCTTGGCTTAATCCATTGATTATACCTATAATAGGGTGTGGCACCACCCTTCTATAAACTGTTTAGAGTTCTTTGTTGACAGGACACTCCATGTCACAGATAGGATTACTTTGGTGTATATAAGGGGACTGACTTGAGGCCCCTGCCCTTTTTTTCCTGCTCCTTCTTTTGGGTAGGACTCCTCTCGGGTGAGATCCTCTCTCTTTGGTGGGAGACTTAGGTTCTTTTGTATGGTCTGAGTTCTGACCAGAGATAGAGTTCTTTCATTATATTGGATTGCGGTCCTAGAGCTTTTGTACTATTAAAAGCCTTTTTGGAACTGTGAGTTTTCATTGGTTCCCCTCTCGGCCTCAGAGGTAGAAGAGAACTTCTGTTCTGATACTGTCAGGGACCCTGGAGGTTCCCCAACACATGAGATCACACAGAGTTGTTAATGAGAATTACATATGGATCCTTAGGATCTCCATAAGAGAGTCCTATTAAACCAAGAATTTACATGGTATTCGTTTTTTCTCTCAAAGAAGAACTTTCTGAAGATTGTTGAATTCCTTCTCTTACCTTCTGAATTGATCCACTATTTCCTGACAAATTATTTCCAGAAGTGTTATAAATGTCAATCAACCTCTGTGCTTCCACTCTTCCTTTGGTATCATTGGATTTGTCTGTAAGATATATAAATTAATAAAATATATTGGCAATCCTGTATCACTGTATCACTGTCTTCCCATTGTTCATTGATTTGCACGAGCAGGCACCAGTAACATCTCCATATGTCTTGTCACAAGCAAAGTGTAGCCCAAGGGCATTTGCTTGCCCAGGGACAGGAAGAACTTCAAACCATTCTTCAGGTCATGGAATTGAGGTCCATAATAGTTACTAGTTTTTGGCATATCAAATATTGGCAATAATATTTATAAATAAAAGCACTATGTAGAGACCACTTATAAAAATACTGGAAACATATTTTTAAATTTTGCATTAATCTAATTGGAAATAAATTGGAGACAGATAAAGAAATTCTAATGTCTGAACCACATTCAAGTAACAGGACAGGATTTAACTCAAAATCTTTAACTTACATATTCACTTTATTAAAATACAGCATGCATCTAAAAGCCCATTATAATATCATTACACTGCTTATGTTCTTCCTTCTATTCACTGAGTCAAAAACACAAGAGAAAACTGCAGTTCTAGCATTTGTTGTGGCATTGGACACAGGTCAAAATACATGGACACAGTATGAGTATTGATTTGGAAAGTTTCTGAGATATACCCTCAAATTAAGTTGAGACCATAAAGCTGAAACAACTTAAACTTCATCAAATTCCATCTAATAAGACAGAAATCGGAAATAAATTGTTACTATTTTGCATGCTATTTTTAATTAGAAGTAGTGCAGTATACACAAAAATTAGTCTATCCTTCCTCCATGCTGCATCCAAAAAATTACATTTAAATGTAAATCTGATGATGTGATTCATATGGTATAAGCACTTTGGTACCACCTTGTTCTTCTACCATGCAAATACTCACTGGAACAACAGCAGGAAGCCTGCCCGAACTTTATCTCACATCATATTCTGGGATCCTCCAAACTGTCTGTCCATTTCCTGTCTTTGAGTTTGGCCTAACTGATCCTCACCATTATCACATACCCCTTTAACTACTTTTATCTTTAAGATTTTGTAGAAAAATAACACACCCTCTAGTCAATACTCTTCACATTCAAGTCCTTTTGCTTATGATTGTAAGATACATCAGTTTTAAAGCATTATAAGAGGATAACTTGTAATAACACCAAAACAAAGTGACAAGAATTTTTAAAAACAGGTCATTTTGATCTCTCACACCGGCCTGTCTGCATCTCAGGTACCCTACCTCCCTGGGGTGTGCAGCTGGCGGGGCGGGCGCCTGGGTTCTGGTAGAGCCCCCAGGTCTCGGCAGAAGGTGGAACTACAACCCCCAGAAGTCCGAGCGGAACCGGAAGTAAACGGTCATTTTGAACTCTCACACCGGCCTGTCTGCATCTCAGGTACCCTACCTCCCTGGGGTGTGCGGCTGGCCGGGAGTGGCCGCATAACGCGGCCGCTTATTAATAGAAAAACTAGGAATTTCAACACCAAGGGAAGGTAATACCCTCAAGAAAAAAGAAACAGTACACCAGAGGAATCTATCCCTGAACACCACAACACCATGGGGAAACAACGCAGATCCCCAGCTCGAAGAACAGATGAAGGAATCGACCCTGAAGACTCAAAAAAGAATACAGATGTGCATGATCTCTCTGACAGTGAAATCAGAGAAGAAATTGGTAGGATGTTTAAGGAGCTCAACAAAAAAAATTGAGCAGATGTCCAATAAAATACAGGAGAACATAAATGAAGCAGTTGAAAGGGCTGTCAATAAACTACGAGAGGAAATGAGAGCAGAAATGAGAACCATGCAAATAGAAATATCATCGCTTAAAAACTCAGTAGACGAAATGAAAAACACAATCGGGGCTCTGAATAGTAGGATGACAGCAGCGGAAGAGAGAATCAGTGAGACTGAAGATGAGCTGCAGAAAGCACTCAGAGATCTACATAAGATGGAAAAAGACCGGATAATGGATCAGCAACGAAACAGAGAACAATGGGATGAAGCCAGGAGGAACAACATAAGAATCATAGGAGTCCCAGAGGGACAAGAAAGTAACCCCAAGGAAATTAAAACAGTTAAAAACATCCTGGCTGAAAAGTTCCCCGAGTTAAAGGACGAAGGCATCCAGATCCAAGAAGCCCGACGCCGTACCAGCAAGAAGAGACCCCAATAGAAAGACCCCAAGACACATCCTAGTCAAAGTAATGGATGCCATAGACAGAGACAGAATTCTTCAGGCAGCAAGATCAAAGAAGGAAATTGTATACAAAGGAGCATCCATTCGACTTTCAGCAGACTTCTCAGAAGACACCCTCCAAGCCCGAAGGCAGTGGTGGGATATAGTGAAAAAAACTTAATGAAATGAATGCCTCAGCAAGAATTCTTTATCCGGCTAAACTCTTGCTCAGATTTGAAGGACAGATATACAACTTCTTGGATAAACAACAGCTTAGGAACTTTGTAAAATCAAAACCAACCTTAAAAGAAGGACTGAAAGATCTACTATAAGACGAGACATAACCCAAAAAGAACAACCAACCTATTCAGAAAGATGGCACAAAATCCCATGACAATAGTCTCTCTCAATGTCAATGGTCTAAATGCACCAGTTAAGAGACACAGAGTGGCACAATGGATCAAAAAATTGAATCCGACATTCTGCTGCCTGCAAGAAACACACCTGAACAATCGGAGCAAAGACAGGCTCAAAATAAAAAGGCTGGAAAACAATCCTTCATTCAAACAACCAATCCAAAAAGGCTGGGATAGCCATACTGGTATCTGACAACATAGACTTCAGGCTGAAGAAGGTCAGAAGGGACAGTGAAGGTCACTTCTTAATAGTCAAGGGATGCATATATCAGGAAGAAATCACGCTATTAAACATATATGCACCCAATGAGGGGCCAGCAAAATACCTAAAACAACTACTAATAGACTTCAAAGAAGACATTGACAGCAACACAATTATAGTTGGAGACTTCAACACTGCTCTAGCAACCCTGGATAGATCAACAAGATTGAAAATTACCAAGGAAATACTGGCCCTTAAAGAAGAGATGGAAGAAAGAGGGCTGGTAGACATATACAGGGCATTTCATCCCCAAAAAGCTGAATACACTTTCTTCTCCAGTGCCCATGGAACATACTCCAAAATAGATCACATGCTGAGCCATAAATCATACCTCCCTAAAATCAAGAAGATAGAAATTGTGCCAACTACTTTTTCAGACCATGAGGCACTGAAAATAGAAGTTAATTGTACACAAAAACGGAGACCAATACCAAGTACCTGGAAACTAAACAGCTCACTGCTGAACAACCAGCAAGTCATAAAAGAAATCAAAGAGGAAATCCAAAGATTCCTGGAAACAAATGAGACTGAAGACACGAATTACCAGAACTTGTGGGATACAGCAAAAGCAGTGTTAAGAGGCAAGTTCATAGCTCTTCAAGCATTTATCAGAAAAGAAGAAAAGGCCATCATAAACAGTCTGACTTCAAAACTTAAGATCTTAGAGAGTGATCAACAAAAGGAGCCCAACCCAAGCAGAAAGAAAGAAATAATAAAACTTAGAGCAGAAATCAATGAGATGGAATGTCAAAAAACAATCCAGAAGATCAACGAAACCAAAAGCTGGTTCTTTTGAAAAAATAAACAAGATTGACAAACCACTTGCAAGACTTGTAAGAAAAGGAAAAGAGAGAACCCAAATAAATAGAATTAGAAATGAAAACGGGGACATCACAACAGAAACCACAGAAATTCAAAAGATCATCAGAGATTACTATGAGAGCCTGTATGCCACAAAACAAGAAAACCTAGAAGAAATGGACAAATTCCTGAATTCCTATAGCTTCCCAAGTCTGCAACAAGAAGATTTGGAATACCTCAACAAACCTATCTCCATCGAGGAAATAGAATAGGTAATCAAAAGTCTCCCCAAACACAAAAGCCCAGGTCCAGATGGATTCACCAGTGAATTCTACAAAACCTTTAAAGAGGACCTACTCCCAATTCTATTTAAGCTCTTCCAACAAATTGAAGAAACAAAAACACTCCCAAATAGCTTTTACGAGGCACATATCACCCTGATCCCCAAAGCAGACAAAGATGCCACAAAAAAAGGAAAACTACAGACCAATCTCCCTGATGAATACAGATGCTAAGATCTTCAACAAAATACTAGCAAATAGAATCCAAAGAGTCATCAAAAAAGATTATACACCATGACCAAGTGGGATTCATCCCGGGAATGCAAGGATGGTTCAACATTCGCAAGTCAATCAACATAATACATCATATCAACAAAAAGAAAAATAAAAACCATATGATCATATCAATAGATGCAGAGAAGGCATTTGACAAGATTCAACACCCGTTCATGATGAAAGCTCTCTCGTAAAATGGGGATTGAAGGAACCTTCCTCAAGATAACCCAGGCCATCTACTACAAGCCCACAGCGAGCATCATTCTCAATGGGGAAAAACTGAAAGCCTTCCCCTTAAGATCAGGGACAAGACAAGGCTGCCCACTCTCACCACTTCTATTCAATATAGTACTGGAAGTACTTGCCATAGCAATCAGGGAAGAAAAAAGACATTAAGGGCATCCAGATAGGAAGGGAAGAAGCCAAGTTATCACTATTTGCAGATGACATGATATTATACCTGGAAAACCCGAAACTCTCTACCAAGAGGCTCCTAGAAATAATACATTCCTATAGCAGAGTAGCAGGGTACAAAATCAATACCCAAAAGTCAATGGCCTTCCTATATGCTAACAGCGAAAGAGAAGAAAGCGGACATTAAAGAAACTTTCCCATTCACAATTGCGCCGCAGAAAATCAAATACCTAGGAATCAGTTTGACAAAGAATGTAAAGGATCTCTACAAAGAAAACTACAAAACGTTACTTCAGGAAATAAAAGAAGACCTGAGGAAATGGAGACATATTCCCTGCTCATGGATCGGAAGGATTAACGTTATCAAAATGGTAATACTCCCTAGAGCTTTATACAGATTCAATGCGGTCCCTATAAAGATACCCATGATGTTCTTCAAAGAAATTGAACAAACACTCCTGAAATTTGTATGGAATAATAAAACTCCACGAATAGCTAAAGCAATCCTTGGGAAAAAGAAGATGGGAGGTATCACTTTCCCCAACCTCAAGCTCTACTACAGAGCAGTTGTAATTAAGACAGTGTGGTATTGGTATAGAGACAGACCTGTAGACCTATGGAATAGAACTGAGTATCCTGAAACACATTCTCAAATATACAACCACTTAATCTTTGATAAAGGAGCAAAAAATATTAAGTGGAGCAAAGAAAGCCTCTTCAACAAATGGTGCTGGGAAAACTGGGCAGCTACATGTAAAAAAATGAACTTAGACCTCCTTCTAACGCCATGCACAAAAGTCAGATCAAAATGGATTCTAGATCTCAACATCAGACATGAATCTCTAAGGTACATCGAAGAAAACATAGGAGAAACGCTCTACGACATCAAAACGAAAAGTATCTTTAAAGATGACACACCACTGACCAAGCAAATGGAAGCAAAGATAAACAAATGGGATCATATAAAACTAAAAAGCTTCTGCACCTCAAAAGAAACGGTGACCAAGATACAAAGACAATCCACAGAGTGGGAAAGGATATTCACCCAATACCCATCTGACAAGGGGTTAACATCCAGGATATATCAGGCACTGGTAGCACTCCACAAGAAAAAAAACAGCCAACCCCATCAAAAAATGGGGAGAAGAAATGAACAGAAGCTTCCAAAAAGAAGAAATTCGAATGGCCAAAAGGCATATGAAAAAGTGTTCTTCATCTTTAATTATCAGGGAGATGCAAATCAAAAACAACAATGAGGTACCATCTCACACCACAGAGACTGGCACACATCCAAAACAGCAAGAACAACCAGTGCTTGCGTGGATGTGGGGGAAAAGGGACTCTGATCCACTGTTGGTGGGAGTGCCGACTGGTCCAGCCCTTTTGGAAAACAATATGGGCATTCCTCCGAAAACTAGATATTGAGCTCCCATTTGATCCAGCAATAGCACTCCTGGGAATATACCCGAGAGACCGAAAAACACATAGCAGAAACACTATCTGTACTTCTTTATTCATCTCTGCGCTATTCACTATAGCTAGAATCTGGAAACAACCTAAATGCCCGAGAACAGAGGACTGGCTAAAGAAACTGTGGTTCATCTACACTATGGAATACTATGCGGCTGTCAGAAAAGATGACATTATGAAATTTACCTGCAAATGGAGGGACATGGAGACTATCATGCTGAGTGAAATTAGTCAGAAGGAAAAGGACAGATATAGAATGACTGCATTCATTAATACGACATAAATAGATACCAGTGTTTTACTAAATGTGGGAAATGGTAATGGCAGATTAAGACTCACCATTGAATATACACAAAGAGACTTAAGTGATAAACTCTAAATACCTGCAGGGCTAGCCACAATGTGTAAAATAAGAGGGAGAGAGATGCAGAGACAGAGAGAGAGAGAGAGAGAGAAAGAGAGGAAACTGGGGTACCTGCTATTAAGGCAGCATGGGGGGGTGGGCAGGAGGGGGGGTACATTGGTGGTGGAAATGGGGCACTGGTGGAGGGATGGGTGCTGGTATACTGTATTACCAAGAACCAATTATGATCACCTTTGTAATTGTATGTTCCACTGTGGTATAATAAAAAAATAAAAAAAA
>JAJIBD010023458.1:0-89458 GCA_021461705.1 Cryptotis parvus
CCAGAAGGTGGAACTACAACCCCAGAAGTCCGAGCGGAACGGAAGTAAACGGTCATTTTGAACTCTCACACCAGCCTGTCTGCATCTCAGGTACCCTACACTCCCTGGGGTGTGTGGCTGGCCGGGGCGCCTGGGGCGTGGTAGAGCCCCAGTGTCTCGGCAGAAGGTGGAACTACAACCCCCAGAAGTCCAAGCGGAACCGGAAGTAAGCGGTCATTTTTGAACTCTCACACTGGTCTGTCTGCATCTCAGGTACCCTACCTCCCTGGGGTGTGTGGCTGGCGGGCGGGCGCCTGGGGCCGTGGTAGAGCCCCAGGTCTCGGCAGAAGGTGGAACTACAACCCCAGAAGTCCGAGCGGAACCGGAAGTAAATGGTCATTTTGAACTCTCACACCGGCCTGTCTGCATCTCAGGTACCCTACCTCCCTGGGGTGTGTGGCTGGCATGGGCCGGGCCGCTAATGCGGCCACTTATTAATAGAAAAACTAGGAATTTCAACACCAAGGGGAAGGTAATACCCTCAAGAAAAAAAGAAACAGTACACCAGAGGAATCTATCCCTGAACACCACAACACCATGGGGAAACAACGCAGATCCCCACCTCGAAGAACGGATCAAGGAATCGACCCTGAAGACTCAAAAAAGAATACAGATGTGCATGATCTCTCTGACAGTGAAACCAGAGAAGAAATTGGTAGGATGTTTAAGGAGCTCAACGCAAAAAATTGAGCAGATGTCCAATAAAATACAGGAGAACATAAGCGAAGCAGTTGAAAGGGCTGTCAATAAACTACGGGGAGGAAATGAGAGCAGAAATGAGAACCATGCAAATAGAAATATCATCACTTAAAAACTCAGTAGACGAAATGAAAAACACAATCGGGGGCTCTGAATAGTAGGATGACAGCAGCGGAAGAGAGAATCCAGTGAGACTGAAGATGAGCTGCAGAAAGCACTCAGAGATCTACATAAGATGGAAAAAGACCGGATAATGGATCAGCAACGGAAACAAAGAACAATGGGATGAAGCCAGGCGGAACAACATAAGAATCATAGGAGTCCCAGAGGGACAGAAGAAAGTAACCCCAAGGAAATTAAAACAGTTAAAAACATCCTGGCTGAAAAGTTCCCGAGTTAAAGGACGAAGGCATCCAGATCCAAGAAGCCCGATGCGTACCAGCAAGAAGAGACCCCAATAGAAAGACCCCAAGACACATCCTAGTCAAAGTAATGGATGCCATAGACAGAGACAAAATTCTTCAGGCAGCAAGATCAAAGAAGGAAATTGTATACAAAGGAGCATCCATTCGACTTTCAGCAGACTTCTCAGAAGACACCCTCCAAGCCCGAAGGCAGTGGTGGGATATAGTGAAAAAACTTAATGAAATGAATGCCTCAGCAAGAATTCTTTATCCGGCTAAACTCTCGCTCAGATTTGAAGGACAGATATACAACTTCTTGGATAAACAACAGCTTAGGAACTTTGTAAAATCAAAACCAACCTTAAAAGAAGGACTGAAAGATCTACTATAAGACGAGACATAACCCAAAAGAACAACCAACCTATTCAGAAAGATGGCACAAAATCCCATGACAATAATCTCTCTCAATATCAATGGTCTAAATGCACCAGTTAAGAGACACAGAGTGGCACAATGGATCAAAAAATTGAATCCGACATTCTGCTGCCTTCAAGAAACACACCTGAACAATCGGAGCAAAGACAGGCTCAAAATAAAAGGCTGGAAAACAATCCTTCATTCAAACAACCCATCCAAAAAAGGCTGGGGGTAGCCATACTGGTATCCGACAACATAGACTTCAGGCTGAAGAAGGTCAGAAGGGACAGTGAAGGTCACTTCTTAATAGTCAAGGGATGCATATATCAGGAAGAAATCACGCTATTAAACATATATGCACCCAACGGGGGCCAGCAAAATACCTAAAACAACTACTAATAGACTTCAAAGAAGACATTGACAGCAACACAATTGTAGTTGGAGACTTCAACACTGCTCTATCAACCCTGGATAGATCAACAAGATTGAAACTTACCAAGGAAATACTGGCCCTTAAAGAAGAGATGGAAGAAAGAGGGCTGGTAGACATATACAGGGCATTTCATCCCCAAAAAGCTGAATACACTTTCTTCTCCAGTGCCCATGGAACATACTCCAAAATAGATCACATGCTGAGCCATAAATCATACCTCCATAAAATCAAGAAGATAGAAATTGTGCCAACTACTTTTTCAGACCATGAGGCACTGAAAATAGAAGTTAATTGTACACAAAAACGGAGACCAATACCAAGTACCTGGAAACTAAACAGCTCACTGCTGAACAACCAGCAAGTCATAAAAGAAATCAAAGAGGAAATCCAAAGATTCCTGGAAACAAATGAGACTGAAGACACGAATTACCAGAACTTGTGGGATACAGCAAAAGCAGTGTTAAGAGGCAAGTTCATAGCTCTTCAAGCATTTATCAGAAAAGAAGAAAAAGGCCATCATAAACAGTCTGACTTCACAACTTAAGATCTTAGAGAGTGATCAACAAAAGGAGCCCAACCCAAGCAGAAAGAAAGAAATAATAAAACTTAGAGCAGAAATCAATGAGATGGAATGTCAAAAAAACAATCCAGAAGATCAACGAAACCAAAAGCTGGTTCTTTGAAAAAAATAAACAAGATTGACAAACCACTTGCAAGACTTGTAAGAAAAGGAAAAGAGAGAACCCAAATAAATAGAATCAGAAATGAAAACGGGGACATCACAACAGAAACCACAGAAATTCAAAAGATCATCAGAGATTACTATGAGAGCCTGTACGCCACAAAACAAGAAAACCTAGAAGAAATGGACAAATTCCTGAATTCCTATAGCTTCCCAAGTCTGCAACAAGAAGATTTGGAATACCTCAACAAACCTATCTCCATCAAGGAAATAGAATCAGTAATCAAAAGTCTCCCCAAACACAAAAAGCCCAGGTCCAGATGGATTCACCAGTGAATTCTACAAAACCTTTAAAGAGGACCTACTCCCAATTCTTTTTTAAGCTCTTCCAACAAATTGAAGAAACAAAAACACTCCCAAATAGCTTTTACGAGGCACATATCACCCTGATACCCAAAGCAGACAAAGATGCCACAAAAAGGAAAACTACAGACCAATCTCCCTGATGAATACAGATGCTAAGATCCTCAACAAAATACTAGCAAATAGAATCCAAAGAGTCATCAAAAAGATTATACACCATGACCAAGTGGGATTCATCCCGGGAATGCAAGGATGGTTCAACATTCGCAAGTCAATCAACATAATACATCATATCAACAAAAAAGAAAAATAAAAACCATATGATCATATCAATAGATGCAGAGAAGGCATTTGACAAGATTCAACACCCGTTCATGATGAAAGCTCTCCGTAAAATGGGGATTGAAGGAACCTTCCTCAAGATAATCCAGGCCATCTACTACAAGCCCACAGCGAGCATCATTCTCAATGGGGAAAAACTGAAAGCCTTCCCCTTAAGATCAGGGACAAGACAAGGCTGCCCACTCTCACCACTTCTATTCAATATAGTACTGGAAGTACTTGCTATAGCAATCAGGGAAGAAAAAGACATTAAGGGCATCCAGATAGGAAGGGAAGAAGCCAAGTTATCACTATTTGCAGATGACATGATATTATACCTGGAAAACCGGAAACTCTCTACCAAGAGGCTCCTAGAAATAATACATTCCTATAGCAGAGTAGCAGGGTACAAAATCAATACCCAAAAAGTCAATGGCCTTCCTATATGCAAACAGCGAAATAGAAGAAAGGGACATTAAAGAAACTATCCCATTCACAATTGCGCCGCAGAAAATCAAATACCTAGGAATCAGTTTGACAAAGAATGTAAAGGATCTCTACAAAGAAAACTACAAAACGTTACTTCAGGAAATAAAAGAAGACCTGAGGAAATGGAGACATATTCCCTGCTCATGGATCGGAAGGATTAACATTATCAAAATGGTAATACTCCCTAGAGCTTTATACAGATTCAATGCGGTCCCTATAAAGATACCCATGATGTTCTTCAAAAGAAATTGAACAAACACTCCTGAAATTTGTATGGAATAATAAAACTCCACGAATAGCTAAAGCAATCCTTGGGAAAAAGAAGATGGGAGGTATCACTTTCCCCAACCTCAAGCTCTACTACAGAGCAGTTGTAATTAAGACAGTGTGGTATTGGTATAGAGACAGACCTGTAGACCTATGGAATAGAACTGAGTATCCTGAAACACACTCTCAAATATACAACCACTTAATCTTCGATAAAGGAGCAAAAAAATATTAAGTGGAGCAAAGAAAGCCTCTTCAACAAATGGTGCTGGGAAAACTGGGCAGCTACATGTAAAAAAATTAACTTAGACCTCCTTCTAACGCCATGCACAAAAGTCAGATCAAAATGGATTCTAGATCTCAACATCAGACATGAATCTATAAGGTACATCGAAGAAAACATAGGAGAAACGCTCTACGACATCGAAACGAAAAGTATCTTTAAAGATGACACACCACTTACCCAGGAAATGGAAGCAAAGATAAACAAATGGGATTATATAAAACTAAAAAGCTTCTGCACCTCAAAAGAAACGGTGACCAAGATACAAAGACAATCCACAGAGTGGGAAAGTATATTCACCCAATACCCATCTGACAAGGGGTTAATATCCAGGATATATCAGACACTGGTAGCACTCCAAAAGAAAAAAAACAGCCAACCCCATCAAAAAAATGGGGAGAAGAAATGAACAGAAGCTTCCAAAAAAGAAGAAATTCAAATGGCCAAAAGGCATATGAAAAAGTGTTCTTCATCTTTAATCATCAGGGGAGATGCAAATCAAAACAACAATGAGGTACCATCTCACACCACAGAGACTGGCACACATCCAAAACAGCAAGAACAACCGGTGCTGGCGTGGATGTGGGGAAAAAAAGGGACTCTGATCCACTGTTGGTGGGAGTGCCGACTGGTCCAGCCCTTCTGGAAAACAATATGGGCATTCCTCCGAAAACTAGATATTGAGCTCCCATTTGACCCAGCAATAGCACTCCTGGGAATATACCCGAGACCAAAAAACACATAGCAGAAACACTATCTGTACTTCTTTATTCATCTCTGCGCTATTCACTATAGCTAGAATCTGGAAACAACCTAAATGCCCGAGAACAGAGGACTGGCTAAAGAAACTGTGGTTCATCTACACTATGGAATACTATGCGGCTGTCAGAAAAGATGACATTATGAAATTTACCTGCAAATGGATGGACATGGAGACTATCATGCTGAGTGAAATTAGTCAGAAGGAAAAGGATAGATATAGAATGACTGCATTCATTAATACAACATAAATAGATACCAGTGTTTTACTAAATGTGGGAAATGGTAATGGCAGATTAAAACTCACCATTGAATATACACAAAGAGACTTAATTGATAAACTCTAAATACCTGCAGGACTAGCCACAATGTGTAAAATAAGAGGGAGAGAGATGCAGAGACAGAGAGAGAGAGAGAGAAAGAGAGAGGAAACTGGGGTACCTGCTATTAAGGCAACATGGGTGTGGGCGGGAGGGTGGGGTACATTGGTGGTGGAAATGGGGCACTGGTGGAGGGATGGGTGCTGGTATACTGTATTACCAAGAACCAATTATGATCACCTTTGTAATTGTATGTTTCACTGTGGTATAATAAAAAATTAAAATAAAAAAAAAAAGGCAGGTTGGGTTGGGGGGAGGTTGGAGGGAACACTGGTGGGGGAAGTTGACAGGGCGGTGGGACTGGTGCCGCAATGTAGTGTGCCAACACTCAACTATGAATAACTTGTAAATCACAGTGTCTGAAAAAAGCTGTTTGAGAATCTTATCAAAATATCAATTTCCTAAGTATTTAGTACACAATATTATATGAAAATTATATGGGAATAAACTAACATACTGCAAATCAGCATCCATTTAAGGTCTGAGACTACACTTTTGTGAGGTTTTTGTGGAACCGCCCTACTTTTTTCATATTGGAGAGGACGGGTTCAGATTTCATGTATCTGCTGTGCAGCTGAGTGTAACGAAACCAAAACTATCTTGCAGAAGGCCACCCTCAACTGAAAAATTGTACAGGCTACACTAGCCTGGGTACAAAAAGGCAGTTTGTTTACAGTAGTGATGTTTTCGAGTATAATTTTTGCTTTTTTTTCTCACTTTGCTGTTTTCCATTATAGCCAAAAGATCAAATAAAATAAGGTGCCATTAAAAACAAAAACACAGAGCCTTATATCTATCAAAAATTAGTCTAGAGCCACAGTGATAGTCCAGCGGAGTAGGGTATTTGCCTTGCATGCGGCCGATGCAGGTTCAGGTTTGATCCCTGGCATCCCATATGGTCCCCCAAGTGCTGCCAGTAATAATTCCTGAGTGCAGAGCCAGGGATAACCCCTGAGCATTGCTGGATGTGACCCTCCCAAAAAATATTAGCCCAGGAGCTGGAGAGATAGTATAGAGGGAAAAACACTTGTCTTGCACATAGCTGCTCCAAGTTTATCACCAACATCCCTAGGAGTGATCACTGAGCACAGAGCCTGGAGTTAGCCCAGAGCACTATGGGGTATGCCCCCCAAAACATACCCAAATATTGACTCAATAATTTGATTTTTAACTTATGCTAAAGTTCAGAGAAGACTTTCACTTCATAGCGATAAGGCTTTAAAATATAAATCATTCAAAGCGCATAAAACACAAAGTGAATCATTTCCATAGTCTTTAATATAATGCTTTAGCAGCCAGGATTAACACTTTGATCTATGGGGACCGGAGCGATAGCACAGTGGATAGGGCATTTGCCTTGCACATGGCTGACCCGGGTTCAATCCCCAGCATCCCATATGGACCTGTGGCACTGCCATGAGTAATTCCTGAGCAAAGAGCCAGGAATAACCCCTGAGCATCTCTGGGTGTGACTCAAAAAGCAACAACAACAACAAAAAACCTTTGTTCTATGAAACTATGTACTATACCTCTCATCAGTTCAACTATCTGGCTTAATCTTGCTTAAGATAAAAGCTTAAAACTCATTATGTTCACAATTTCTGTAATGATCATTCTTTCCTCCCTGGTACACTGAAAGTTTTCCAAAGAAAATCACGAACTATAAATATGCATTTTCTTCTACATAATTATTATAGTATGACATAGTAAGAAATCATATCAAAATCCCCAAAGCAAGTATTCTTAGATTGTCAAGTACAAAAATGGAAACATTAAAGAATTATAACTTTCTCTTCATTCCTCAGCCCTGAATACATTCCCTCCCTGAGACCAGATTTCAGCATTTATAGCTTTGAGCTCTACCACTAAGAGGGAAAGTTTCTAAAACCCACTTCTACATTGAATTATCTAAATAGTATCTTCAAGTAAAATTTATTTAATCTGTTTTCTAAATGTCTAGTCATAGAAGAAACTATCTCTAACACTTTGATTGTGTCCAATTTAAAATGATTGTAGGCATTTAAGCTCAAGAGGCTTTCTGAGAATTTCAGGAAATTCTAGTTTTTTACTAAGGCCTACAGTTTCATGACCTGCAAATGTGAAGGAGAAGAAAGGGCAGGGATCCACAGAATGAAGCAGTATTCCGGCATCTGCCTCTCGTTCAAATAAACAAACCAAATACCACCTTTTAGGGGCAGTGAAGAACATAGTGGAATTGTTTTTGTTTTAATCACTATTGAAAAGATCTTTGAAAGGCTCACTCACTTGGAAGAACACTGGTTTTCTAATTCTTTTTTGGGTCACTCCCGGGGATTCTCAAGGGTTCCTCCCTGGCTCTGCACACAGGAATTACTCTTGGGGACCAGATGGGATGGCTGGGGATAGAACCTGGTTCAGCTGCATGCAAGGCAAATGCCTTATCCATTGGGCTATCGCTCCAAGCCCAGTTTTTCTGATTCGTTAGCTGACTCATTCAAATTAAACACGTAGCCATGAAATTGGGATTAGGCTTTGAGATAGAATTTCATACCAGAGGGAATAGTCTAGAAAAGTTTCAGTTGCTATTACTTTCTATTTGTAATTAAGAGCTGTATATTTGCCCAATGCAGTTCAGAGAGCAATGTGCAGAATACTTACTTTTTAGATAATTCCATGGATATTTGTTCCAAAGAGCATCCCTTTGTTTCAGGTATAAACAGAACAACAAAACCCAGGGATGCAAGGCTCATAATTGTATATATAAAACACACCCATGGTAGGCCAATGAGATCTGTAAATGAGAGAAGAAATTGGTATTTTGCATTGCATTTGTGAATAGTAGATAGTTCTTGAAGCACATATACAGGCACATGGAATTTGTAGGGTCCAAGGAAATGGCAAGCACAAATTTAAAATATTGCTCACCACTGAAAATTTAAGTTTTAGAAGTTTGCTTGATCTTTCAGGTAAATTGCACTCTTGTAACTTTCACAATTTTTTTTTATTTTTGGGTCACACCGGCGATGCTCAGGGGTTACTCCTGGCTCTGCACTCAGGAATTACTCCTGGTGGTGCTCAGGGGACCATATGGGATGCCAGGGATCGAACCCGGGCCAGCATGGGCCAGCCGCGTGCAAGGCAAACACCCTACCCACTGGGCTATCACCCTGGCTCCAACTTTCACAATTTAAACCCAGCACCATCTACTTGCCCGCAGATCAGGCTCTTCTTTTCTGAAATGCAGCATGTGTTTGCTGCAAAAAGAGAAAACTCTAAGCCACACAGAAACTTAGAAAGTAGAAAGTTAAGTATCTCCATCCTCTGCTCACCCTTGACAATAAAAAGGAAATGTTTTTGTAGTCATTTGAATATTAACTAAAACAGAATTGGGAGGCCATTGAGTGTTCCCACACCATGACCAGGCATATCCAGGTATGTTCCGAGATGACCACCTGTGAGAAAGACTACTGTTCCCTAGTCAAAACCGACATTTTAGCAAGCATTATTTATTTATTTATTTATTTATTTTTATTTTTTTGAATTTTATCATACCACCATGAGCATGACAAAAGTGTTCATATTTGGGTTTCAGTCATACAGTGTTCCAGCACCCATCCCTCCACCACTGTTTCCCTGGTGTTTCATCTCCCACCACCAACGTCCCATGAAGGAACCTGCAACAAGCATCATTTTTTAAATGAACTTTCCACCAATTCAAAGTGTACTACAGAAAATCTGATTTGCTTTAAGGTTTCCCGAGCTATCAAATAGTCTTCTTTTATTAAATACAGGAAAAAAAGATACACATGACAACCCTTTAATATATGTTCTGTATTATAATCCATATATAATCCATAGTCTGGAAGGGAAGGAAAAGAGAAAGAGAGAGAAATGGAAAGAAATAAAGAACCTGCCATTGAGGAGGGCTGGGGGAGAGGGGAGGGAACCAGGGACGTTGGTGGTGGGAGATGGGCACTGGTGGAGGGATGGGTGCTGGAACACTATATGACCAAAACCCAAATATGAACCTTTTAATTGTATATATTTGTAATTGTATATTTCACGGTAGTATAATAAAATACTTTAAAAAGACAGTCTGCTTTTTTTTGTCTATATAGATGCTCCTGATCTGACAACAAGGCAGTAGTCAAGTGCCTTGTGCGTGTTCCTCAGGACACTATAGTTCTAATAGTTCTAATATAATTCAATAAAACAAAATAGGTGTAGAGAACTCTTCAACCAGGTCCCTGTCATTCAGGGAAGACACCCTCCACTGTTACTCTTGGGGACCTCCATTGTAGTCATTTGTTTTTTGTATGTTGGGCATTGGAAAGATGTATTTTATCAGGTGGACTTTCCTGGGTATGAGCTAACTGTTCTTTCTTCTAACTTGAATAAATCACTTCCTTGAGGTGTTACAGGTGTGGCTGCGGTGCTCAGCTGCGTCGGCAGTTAGCAGACAGGGGAGAGGCTTGTCTACACCCAGGGCTCTGCCCCGGGAGCACTGGATGGTTGATGCTCTGGCATAGAAAAAGACTGGGCCCCCTGGGATGAACTCAGAGCCACAGCAGAGCCTGGCAAGCTGCCCGTGATGTGTTTGATATGCCAAAAACAGTAATAATAATGGACCTCATTCCCAACAAATAGAGATGTTACTGGTGCCTGCTTGAGCAAATCGATGAACAACGGGAATACAAGTGATACAAGTGATGTTGGCAATACTTTACCATTTTAGTAG
The DNA here is from genome assembly GCA_021461705.1 of Cryptotis parvus. Classification (NCBI taxonomy): domain Eukaryota; kingdom Metazoa; phylum Chordata; class Mammalia; order Eulipotyphla; family Soricidae; genus Cryptotis; species Cryptotis parvus. The sequence continues at coordinate 10,254 of JAJIBD010023458.1, forward strand.
CTATCATCCTATCTCTCTTGTTCTTGAATTCAGAAAAACATGGTTCTAATGAAAGACAACGAGCTTGCTAAGGTAGAAATGGAAGAAGCAGGACCATCAAGGTGATGGCGCTCTCCTGCCAGACTCAATTTTCCTCTGACTACTTCTGGTTATACTACAATTTCTTTGTAGTTCCTAGTCAAGGTCACGGTCCATTAATTGGTGAGAAGTGGTCCCCTCGCGTACTTGAGACAGCCATCTGCATTGTTTTGTCACTCCTGGCTCAGCAGTGGAAAGTCAGCATGACATGGAGTTCTGAGCAGGAAGGTGTCACTTTTTGTGGTTGGTTTGTTCAAAGGCTGGGGGGTCAGACCCAGCAATGCTCAGGGGTTATTCCTGGCTCTGCACTCAGGAATTATTCAAAGGCTTAGATTCATCATAGACTGGAGGAGTGCAGATTAACACCAAAGTCACAAACGACTTGGTCTGCTGGGAAAACTGAAGCAGTAGTCCTTTAATTCAATTCTGAGGTGATATTTTTTGTCAGTGCAGCATAAGAAGGGGTGCATCACGTTAACCACTTGTCAGTCCATTGTGCTGAGGAAAGGAGAAGCAGGAAGACTTCTGCAGTTCTGGCAGTTTTAATTAAACTTCGGGGCTCTCTGTGCTTTGCTTGCTGCTGGCACAGGGATTTTGCTCAAGTGAATGCTTAATAAAGTGCCTGTGGAATTGGTTTTTCCCTTCTCTAGTCATAAAATTAAATTATAGAAAGTAAACAAAAAAAAACAAAAAGTCATCTCAAAATTGATCCCATTCTGTGGAAACACTGCACATGTGCACATGACAGGAACTCACCACGTGTGTGTGTATGTGTGTGTGTGTGTGTGTGTGTGTGTGTATGTGTGTGTGTGCGTATGTTTTGCTTTTTTTGGGTCATACCTGGTCATGCTCAGGAATTACTCCTGGCGGTGCTTGGGGTACCATGGAATGCTGGGGATTGGACCCTGGTTGGCGCGTGCAAAGCAAATGCCCTCCCTGCTAGAATATCTCTTTGGCCTGAAACTCACCATTTTTTTCAGGGATTGTCACTACACTGGGAGTTGCTTCTCTCTGTCAAAAAGTAATCCTCACTGTGGTGCTGTTATTTATTGGAATCATTATTTGATCATTCAGATGATCAAAAATAATATTTCTTTTGTATTTGGTTTTTATCCACAGCTCCCCAAAGTCTTAGAATTTCCAAAATATGGAGAGTGAATAAAGGTATATTTCTTATGTTCATCTGAATAATTTAAGGGGAGTGCCAGTAGTTGGGCACCGGTTACCCTGTGGTTAGAGGGTTAGTTGGAACTTCCAGTCCCATACCATGACCTCTCAGGAGAGGTGAGAATATAGAGGGGATGAGGTTGAGTTAAATTGTCAAAAGACAGTACAGTTATCATCAATGCCATAAAGCAGGCTCCTTACAACTCAGGAAAGGTTCTGAGAGCTTCCTGTTGGGACACCAGAACACCTGCATGTGCTTCTGTGCTATGCTCCAGGTCTCATAAGGACAGAAACTTCTTTTTCCCCAATCTTTTGTCCTATGTATTTTTTGACTGTTAGTTCATAACCTTTAGTATCTATGTTAGATCAGTGAGTCTAGTGAGCAAGTGGCTTCCCTCACGCTTCTCTGAGCATCTTTAGCAAGTTAATTGAACCTGAGGAGGAGGTTCTAGGATTTTCTGATTTATGAAACGGTTTATCAGAAATGAACTAAGTCTAATTATAATTATGCTGTGTAACCAAAGAATCTTGGCTTTCAAAGGCACCTGAAGTCTGAGGTTCAGCTGTGGAAACGTCCCATAAATAATTGATTCCTCAGAAACATAGGTTACACCCTGCGCCGCAACTGGGCTTTTTCAATTGGAGGGAGATAATAGGAAATGAATATTGAACCTGACCAAGTGTTGCTTTCTCCAGGAAGACAATGTCAGAGTTGAGTTCTCAGACGTCCTACTAGTGTCTGAGGAATTTTTTGGAGGGTTGGGGGTGGAAGGAGAGTACTGAGGCAGTGCTCAGGGTTTACTCCTGGCTTTGTGCTCAAGAACCACTCCTGCATGGATCAGAGGAACCACTGGCAATACAAAGAATAGATCAGGTCTGCTGAGTGCAAGGCAAGTGCTTTAGCCCCTGTGGTATCTCTTTGAGCCCAGACTGAAAGTTTCTTGTTAGTATGGGGAAGCCTCCACATGCATCCAAGTTACAATGCAGTCCAGGAACCCCCTCAATTCCTCAATTTTCCAGATTAAAATAAAAAACATATGGGAAATACAAAGGTCTGAAGATAGTCAATATGATCCCAATCAGCAAGATTTAACATTGATACATCTCTATGGAACAAGACCCTAATTTTTCATAAAAAATTAAAATGAGGAGGAGGCCTGGACCAGGGGTAAGGTGATTAATCTTACATGTAGCAAACCTGCGTTAGATACCTGACGTATCACAAAGGTGGTGATCCCCTCCCTCAGAGTCTGTGACTCTGTAGGCTGGGGGAGATCAAAGTATATTACATAGAATTAAAAAATAAAAAAGGGTGGGCTGGAGTGATAGTCCAGTGGGGAGGGCCTTTGCTTTGTATGCGGCTGACCCAGGTTCAATCCCCAGAATCCTGTATGGTCTCCCAAGCACTGCCAGGAGTAATTCCTGAGTGCAGAGCCAGGAATAACCCCTGAGCATTGCTGGGTGTGATCCAAAAAAAGCAAAAAATAAAGAAATAAATAATAAAAGGGGGTATGGAGAAATGAGATGACATTACAAATTATGAAAAGTCTTTTAAATTTATAAAAATTATGAACTATAATAACCACATATTGTAAGTGGTGAGTTTTGCTCATTGTTCAAACCAAGTATACAATTAAAAGACTGTGACCACACACTGGGTGTATGATGCCATAAAAATGTTTTCAAGACATTCATGTATGCTAAGACATTGTGGTTATGTATTTTAGATCATCTTTAAAGAACCATACTAAAATATGATAAAGTTACATTATACCTTGGCTATGACTCAAAACAATTGGACGGGAGAAGAGCTTGTGGGTTACAAGCAAATTGGTAAAAGAGTTCGGTGGTAGGTATATCAGGTTCGTTGCTGTACCCCTTACTCTTGAAGGTGTTTAAAACTGCACACAAGAAAATGTTTTTCAGGTGATTGTGTTTGCCTAACCTTTGTCCAAAGAACACAGTGGATATAAGAGGACAGATAACCAAGAGTTCTTACCAGTCACAGTCAAAAATGTCAGAGAGACCAGCAGATTGATGCCCCAGTTCATGCTAGATGTTAAAGCCATGGCTCGTCCTCTAATTCCACCAGGAAAAATCTCACTGAGCACCAGCCAAGGCACTAGAAAAAAAAGGAAAGAGTGGAACAGTAAAATGATCCAGCACCATTAAAGATGAAAGTCATCTTGTTGATCCTTGCCCCAATCATGCCATTGGTGGTTGGTAGGCAAGGCCATGCCCTTTATCAGAAAAAAGGAAAGTGCTTTCTCTTTACCTCTAGCCAAGTGGGAAGGGTTTAGGAGAAACACGATGAAAGCTTAGTAATGGTCCCAGGAGAGGAAAGAGGGTCAGAAAGTGCAGGGTCTGAGAAATGTAAGGAGGTGGGGGAGGGAGTTGGGCAGTGATGAAGGCACCTGCCCAACAGCAGCCAGAGAGCCAGCATTGGACTACTGCCAAGCCTCCAGGCCCAGCTCTACCTACTAGACATCTGGGTGTCTTTCTGTAATCCTTGTCCTTTTGTCCTTTGCCTTGGAGAAGCCCCTATCATGGCTAATGAAAGAGCTGAAAGTATGACTACTTTTACGTGGCCTTCCTGGCTTGGGGCAAAAGAGAGATGTTTTCAATTAAATAGAGCTCCGAGATCTCATTATTACACCAGACTAAACAGTTGAATTTATAAAGGGACTTCTCTTGGCACTACACTGATCAGAAGACTTTATTATCGGAGGGTGACAGGGAATATTATAGGACCTGTCTGATTGAATTAGAAAGAGGAGTCCAGGAGCAAATTAACTTGCCTTCTAGTCATAGCCTATCTACCCCACTTTGCCCAATAAAATAGCTGTGAGTTCCTACAATGAATTGTTTACTTTGAAGGTCTCATCTCACTTCATCCTCACAAAGAAGTCCTGTAAGAAGCTATTATTAGGGCTAGCAAGACAGTACAGCAAGTAGAGTAGTTGTCTTCTACACAGCTGACCTGGATTTGATCTCCAGCATTCCAAATGTTCCCTTCATCCTGCCAGAAGTGATCCCTGACTGCAGGAGTAAGCCCTGAGCACCGCTGTGGCCAAAAACAAACAAAAAAAAAATCAAAGAAAGAAAAGAAATGATTACTACCCCTCTAATAGAGAAGAAACTTAGTGCTAAAAATTTGTCAATTCTCAGAAGAGAACTGAAGTTTACCATAGCAAATGCTCCAGTAAGATCACAGTGCTCATAAGTGACAGGGATGACTTTGTGTCCTGGAAGAGAGTTTTTGGAACTCAGGTCTTTGAATTTTGGTGCTATCTTGGTAGTGATTCAATAAGTGTTTGTCAATGAACAAATAAAAATGGCATATAAGTATGTTTGATTCCAAGGAAAGAACTCAGGAGCTGTACCAACTCTGACTCATTGCTGGCTAAATCAACTTGTGCTCGAAAGCCAGCATTTATAAACAGACCAGCTGCATCATTCTCGCCCAGAGGAGGTAGTGGGAGGAAGAAGAAGGAGGAAGCCAAGAAAAGACTCCATTGGCCAGCAACTACTTGGGCAAGATTCAAACAGTCAACTGTGTTTCTAAATTTTACAATTTTCCTCTCAGGACAAGATCACAATCTGTAGAGAAAACACCTGCTCGGAGCAACTTTGCTATTTTAAAGTAAGAAAAAATAAATTGAATTACTTAAAAAAGGGTTGGAAACAACATGTTTCCTCTTGATTACCTTATCCAAGTGAAAACTATAATAAGATTACCTTTAAAGGAATGTAAAATAATTATAACCAATAAATGGAATTATTAATGTTCTGTTTAACAGAAAAGCAAAATCAAGATTCTGTTATCTCTCTACTCCCTGTTCCAAAAGATGTTCAGATGAAATCTTTGGTGAAATTATTTTGTGCTTAATGAGATAATGCTCTGATCAGGGAACTTGCAAGCCTGGAAACCTGGCTAACAGTGGAATTATATCTACATGATCCTTGTAAAGACTTTGAATAGCCTGCTTTTGAGTGAATATAAAATAAAATTATGCAGGGTTCTAGGATGTAGTAGAGTACTTTCCTTGCATGTGTGAGAATCAGTTCAACCCAAAGCAACAAAAGAAAGAAAAGAGATGAGAAAAGAAAAGAAGAGAAAAGAAAAGATAAGAAAAGAAAAGAAAGAAAAGAAAAGAAAAGAAAAGAAAAGAAAAGAAAAGAAAAGAAAAGAAAAGAAAGAAAGAAAGAGGAAGAAGGACTGGCACCAACCAGCTGCGTAAATATTTGATGACTTCAGTAAGACCATTATGAGATATAACAATGATAACAAATGGACTTTTATTTATATATTTTCTGATAATTCCATTTGCATTTTGTTGTAACAAGCCATATGAGTAGAATTGTGCCTGCTAAGGGAAGAGACTGGGTGATGAGGAGTGAGAAACTGGAGACATTGGTGAAAGGTCATAAGGCATTGGGATGGGTGTTGGAACATTGAATGCCTAAATACAACTGTGTTATGAAAAAGAAAAAGGAAAAGTAAAACAAACTGCATACCTCATAGTTCAGCCATTAAATCTATACTGAAGAACAGCTCCTTTTTAACAGGGGTATTTTACCTAGATCAGAATGTTATGGAAGAGTCCTTATGACTTTTTGCCACTTGCAATCCATGAAAAGGTAGAGGGAAGAAACACTTTCACTTTCTTTAACTAGAGGAGTTAGCGCGAGTTCTTCTGATTTATTTTCATTCCCACCTCATCATTTCTAAAACCTTCTTGTTCCCCTCCCTTGCCTTTCTTCATGATGACTTCTTGGTATTATTTTGGGGGTTTTATGAAAACCATTGCTGGGGTCATGATGTTATCAGTTATGAGCTGTCTTAGCCAGAGATGAGAACACGTTGATTCTGTTGTTACAGAAAAGTTGTGGACCTAACCACAAGCCATTTCAGAATGAACACTAGTGCTTAGGGCTAGTGCTTTGTGCAACTGTCTTAGGCATGAACAATCCAATATCCATACTGAAAGCCTTTCCTAGGCAGGCATCCAATGTAGCACCTGAGCCAAGTCCTTGAGCAGTTTAACCAGTCAGTGAAAAAAGAACTAGAACATTGAAAATGAGGCTTCCTAGGGCGGAAGCGATAGTACAGTGGATAGAGTTCTTGCCCAGTAAGCAGCTGATTTCAATCCCAGCATCCCATATGGCTCTCCAAGTCCTGCCAGGAGTGATTGGCGAGTGCAGTTCTGGGAGTAACCCCTGAACACAACCAACTGTGGCCCCACACCAAGAAACAGAAAACCGAAAAAGAACCTCCCCTTAGTCTCTGATAGAAACATATTAGACACTGTATCTGATTTTTAAAAAAAATAACATTGCTTTAAGTTTCTTTCTTGATCTGATAAAATAATTTGACAGTTGATGTCTTAGTTTATCAAATATTGGAAAACTGGCTGTCACAGTCATCGACAAGTGTATGACAAGGATGTTTCAATCTTCCAATATGATAAATAAGGAGAATATTATTTTAATAATGGTTTCAGAACTCTAAAAATCACAGGTTTCAAACCCAAAAAAAGTAAAATAAATATCTGATGGCAGTTACCAGAAATACAGATCTTAGAGCAAGACAATGCCAAAATTTATAGGCCTTCACTTTCCCTGGAAAGGGACAGTGTTTCCCAAACCAAAGCAATGGAGGTATATTCCAATCCATTTCAAAGCACACAAATATTTGCTGTGGAAAGTTACTATATTGACATTTATAATAACAGGTAAAATTTTTTCAAAACATCATGTTTTTTTTTCCCCAGAGAGATGACCTCGTTTCTCCCAAGAAACATGTAGTTACTGCTGCGTGCACGCTGGTGAGATGGTGGGTCTGTGTATCCTCGTCACTGCCAGCTTGATGACCGGTCCACAGGGACTGCTTCGTGCTGCTTGTGTGTGAGGCGTGCAGAGAACTCAAGAATCCTGAAGGCTGCAGAGAGCGCAACCACTTCAGCGAAGCAGCCCCGCAAACAATTTTTCTTAACTCCATTCTTTCATGTTTAACCTCATCATTCCAGGTCTACTTTAGCAAATTGTACCATGGTTTATAAACATCAGAGTCTGCACATGTCTGGAAGAAATAACCACACTGCAATGACTAAGGAATTTCTTGGAACATGATATCCATCGACAGTGAAAGTCATATTTCTATAGTGTTAAATCGCCAGAGAAGCCCACCAGAACTTGCTCAGCCCAGGTGAAATCAGCAAGCTGTGTTTATGGCTGCACAGAGTGTTTATTAAAAAAAAAAGCATGATGAATACATTGAAGCATTCATGTAGAGTGGAGGGCACAGACTTGATTAACGAGGAGAGTTAAAGGAAGTGATTTAGCCGTACACATGTCAAGTGTCTTGTTTGTTTCCTTCCTTCTCTACGTTGCTGCCATTACTGCAGCTTTTCCCACTGCCGCTGCCATTGTCCTCCCTGTGTTTACAGGTTTGAGTCCTTAGATGTTCTAGGCACATGTTCCATTTGGCCTGAGCTAGTTCTGATCTACCTGGCATGCTCTGCTAGCTCAAGGTTTCAAAGACTCATGGAGGTCTTAATAGCCTTAGCAGAGAACTCCCTAGCAACTTAGGAGGAAGTTTTATACTTAGGCTGCAGAGCTGTCAACAGCTTGATTGGCCAAGGAACCAATACTTTTCAGGAATAAAGCCACATTTTACAGCTCTTATTGCCTTTGCAAGCAACAGGCAACACACCTGGCTTTCTCTATGCAAAGGGGTAGCTGAAAATGGGAAATAAGAGGGAATTTTCTCACTGCTTTCCAACCAGATGTTTAAATTCTGTATGCATTAAGTTCCCCAACTGAGAAAGTTATGTTTCTTCCAAAAAAAAACTCCACCACAGGCCATGATCTCCAACATCAACAATGATGCCATAACCTTCATTTTTTAAAAATATTTTATACCGCCATTAAATATACAATTACAAGATGTTCATGTTTGAGTTTTGGTTCTACAGTGTTCCAACACCCATCCCTCCACTCGTGCCCATTTCCCATCACCAATGTTCCCACTTCCCTCCCCCTTCCCCCAGCCTGCCTCCGTGGTAGGTTCTTTATATCTTTTCTCACTTTCTCTCTCTCTCTCCTCTCTCTCTCTCTCTCTCTCTCTCTCTCTCTCTCCTTCTCACTTCCCTTTCGTACACATTGTGGATTGTAATATATTCTAGAAAATGACTGGCTTGGGGCCGGAGCGATAGTCCAGCAGGTAGGGCGTTTGCCTTGCACACAGCCGGCCTGTGCTGGCCGGGGTTCGATCCCCGGCATCCCATATGGTCTCCCGAGCACCAACAGGAGTAATTCCTGAGTGCAGAGCCAGGAGTAACCCCTGAGCATTGCCGGGTGTGACCCAAAAAGAAAAAAAAAAAGATTGACTTCACAAGTTTAATGTACTGTGAGGCTGCAAACGGCCGCTTCACTCAAGGAGAGGCCGATGGCAGTTCTCCCCTACATCTGAGTCTGTGCATGGTGGCCGAGAGCCCTGAGGCAGTTCATGGGTGGGGTCACCAGGCCTCCAGGATGGGTCAGAGAGGGGGAATGGGGACCCCAGCTACATCTCCAGGAATGCCTGGTGACTTCCACCTCCGAGAGCTGCCTACCTAGGCTTGAACCTCGGCTGCTCTGCTGAGTTGATCTTGAGATCAGCGCCTCTCTTGGGTGGGTTCTGATGAGCTGTGGGGTCTGGACCACAAAAAATGGTGGCTATTAAGGTGAGCGAGTCTCATTCGGCTGCTTCTAAAGAGGTGATGGGCCCACTCCCAAAACCCATCTTGCCTCCTGGGAGCCTCATGGTCAGTTGAGGTAGGGCAGAGCCAGATGGCAGCTCTCCCCATGTGCCTGAGTCTCTGCTTGATGGCTGATCGCCCTCTTCATTTATTTTTGTTCATTGTATCTCACTTTTTTCAGTCTCTCTGAGGATTGCTCTCTTCTGCCTCCTCTAAAATAAACGTTTTATTCAAGAATATTATCTTGGATTGTTTTTAAAGTCACTGAAATAAGACCTCAAGGCTTGTAATCTTTTCTATTTTAATTATTTCTTGTCAAAACTACACAGAAATAATTTTTTTGCAGGGTGAGGTCCAGTACCAACTTCCTCCACTCCTGGCCCCCATCTACCTGCTAAAATTCTCCATGAACCACATCGGTGTTTAGCTGCAAGGATCTGAGGATCATATTGCTTGGCCTCCAGTGCTGGGAATGACCCTAGGCCACAATGCCAGTGTTCCCAGAGATGTGAGGGTGCCCAGATTTGATTTCTGACCAGACACATACCTCACTATACTATTGTTAGATGTGCTTAGATTTATTTTATCAGGCAGTCCAAATTGAAAGCAAATGACCTGAGATGAGATGGCCAAATTGATTAGGAATTTTGAGGAAAAAAGAAAGGAAAGAGTGTAGAAATAAGGTAGAGAACATCTCCTTAAGTAGGATGTCCAGGAAAGGTAGACAAAATTCTTTTTATATTCTTTTTCTAGGGGTATAGCTGAGTGCTCTGCACTAGTTTAAGACAGGCAATATGGTAGATAAAAGGTGTGGGCAAGAACAGGTTGTTTGTAAGGATTATCTTTTGTAGTATCCTGGGTGCATATCCTGGGCTCATTCTCAGGAAATTTTCTCCCTTGGGCCATTCTTTCTAATTTTATCTGGCCTGTTTTCCTTCTATCCCTGTGTAGCTATATCACTACTCTCCAAGTCCAGGATTTTGTTTCTGTAGTTTTTGGGCTACATCATGGTGCAGTGCTTAAGGGCTAGTGCTGGCTCTGTGCTCAGGAGAGACTCCTGCTGGTGTTTGGGCATCATATACAGGGCCTGCGTTGAGAACCAGAGTTCCCTGTATGCATGTCAAGTACCTTAACCCCTGCACTATCTCTTTGACCCCTTGAAAAATCTCAAAATTGCTGTGTAGTGATAGATCAGTTGATGACATTTCATCCTTCCTTTTGTTGGAGATGAGCTCCAACAAAAGAGACAGACCCACATGTCCCTTGGTGCGGCCACTTTGTGGCCGTGCAATATTTTTATAGGATAATGAATTTTGCATAAGGTTCTTCCCAATTTCTTTCGCATAGTAAAAGTATACATAGTAAACAGTTCTAGACAGGTTTTAACTGATGCCAGTAAGCCTGGCAAGAAGCCAGAGCAAACCACACATCATGCAGTTAGTCATTCTCAACATCCAGACTCCATAGTTCCTCAGAGCTCCATCCAAGAGAAAACCTGATCTTCCCCCTCTAAGTTTCATCAGTAAATGCTCCAGTTGAGAGCCTTCTACTGAAACTATACCATCTACACGATAAAGCCTGTCAAACTACTGTGTTTTATTTACTTTTTATGCCAAAGACTAGTAACTATTACGGACCTCAGTTCCATAACCTGAAGAATGGTTTGGGCTCCTCCTGTCCCTATAGCAAGTAGATGCCCTTGGGTTTCACTTGCTTGTGACAGGACTAATGGAGATGTTACTAGTGCCCACTCGAGCAAATCGATGAACAATGGGAAGACAGTGATACAGTGAAGACAGTGAGCTATTGGAAATATCTAGGTTATAAAAATTATTAGAATAAAGTAATTAGGCTCATTTTTTTCCATGTCAAATGTGCATCAAAATTTTCTGTAATCTCTGTAAAATCATTGAAGTTTCTGTTTTTTGAAATGTGAACCATAATCCTACTAATATTCCCTGAAGATAGCTTGAAGGACTGAAGCTCCTGCTTTCCGTGGAGTCCTGGGATCCAACCCTAGCACCTGATTATCCTTTGGAGATCCAGGATCAGGTCAGGCTCCTGCTTGGCACAGAGCAGTCCTGGTTTGATACCTGACACCTCATATGGTCCCCCAAGCTAGGAATGATTTCTGAACGCAAGAGCAAGGAGTAGCACTTGAGCATAACCAGGTGTGGCCTCAAAACAAAAAAAAACAAACAACAACAAAACAAAAACAAATGGTCCCCTGCATATCTGTGCGCAACCCTGGAGCAATGAACCAGAAGTAACCTTCCCTACCCCTTCCCACCACCAGTCCTGCTGAGTATGGCTCAAAAGCAAAAACAAGATTTTATATAGATATGATTTAACTAGGGAGATGAGACTAAAACTAATTTAATACAATAGAGTTTTCCATTTGTAGGGATATATTATTGAAGGAGTATATAGTATATCTTTTGGCTATATTATATACCTTATATATACTTGTATTATATATATATATGGATATATAATATATCCAAAAATATTCTCCTTTAATAATATAGACTTTTGAACAGCCCTGGAACTATGCTTATCCCAGTTTTCAGACCAGTTTACACTAAAAGAATTCAAAGTGTAAAATGAACAAGAAAGAGACTATAAGCAATAAGAATTTTCTTTCAACTATAGTTTCAATGTCATGCTTCAGATGTTCTTATTTCCTTTTCATGATTAATGTTTCAGACTTCAAAAAATATTATAGTTCTCAATGATACAAATGTTCCTGGGAGAAATACTTAACATTGTGTTCTAGAAAACAATGCAGGAACAAAATAATCCTTGTGCTTCTTAAGATAGCATTAAAATCCCAGCCTCTTTCTTTAATGTCTATTCTGCCCATGTTCATCATTTCCAAGGGTACAAGACTATAACTGAAGTGCTGCATTGAGGAGAAATTTGACAATTGTGTCCTATGGGGATGGCTGCTAGGTAAGAAAGTTGGATATTGACATTTGTCTATGTACTTAGCTATGTCATTCTGGGGGTGGGGGGGGGGGAGGGAAGGCAGTTTCAGACTCTGGTTTTGGTGAGTATTCGGTGCTGTATTCTCTAACTGCAAAGGTGGATGTCGGACAGAGCTAGCTAAGGATTTCTGTTTGATGCAGATATTCTTGTTGTAGAAAAAAATTCATGTGCTATTTTTGTTTACTTTGCATTATTTAATGACTAATACCAGAGGACCAAACAAATCACTGCTTTAATCAATCAAAATGACATTTAAGTTGATTATTGGGGAAAAGGAGAAGAATTGGAAAAGATATTGGTGACAACAGAATTTAATATTAAAAGATTTGGGGGTCAGAGCAATAGCACAGCGAGTAGGGCATTTGCTTTGCATGTGGCCAGCCCAGCGTTCAATCCCCGGCATCCCATATGGTCCCCAGAGTACCGCCAGGAGCAATTCCTGAGTGCAGAGCCAGAAGTAACCCCTGAGCATTGCTGGGTGTTACCCAAAAATGAAAAAAAATAAATGAATAAATAAATAAATAAAAATAGATAAATAAATACTTAAATAAATAAAAGATTAGAAATATCTTAAAGGTGCTCATTGCATTGAAATCTGTTGGGTTAGTGATGCACTGCAGATGGTCCCCAAACACCTCTAATGGTCATACCTGAACACGGATCTAGGAATACCCCTGAGCACTGCCAGGAGTGGCCCCAAGTACCCCCCAAATAAATAAAAAAAATTGAAAAATAATTTTTTTCAATGTTTTTTTCCCTAAAGGTACATTTATCCTGTACGATTGATGGCAAAGGAAGATTATCACTTAGGAAGTCTCTGACAGTGATGGATCTGAGTATCAGGGACGTGAAGCATAAGAGAGAATATGAAGAAACTCAGAAACATTTGCTATACATCTGGCCTGTGAGCCTCTCCAGTTTAAAGCCAGGATGTCTTGGAACAAAGCAGCTAAGTAAACTTTCAAATTAGAACCTGCTGTTCCACAGCCCTGGAATTTTCATAATATCTAACTGTGCAAACATCACATGAACAAATTCTTTCAGAGGGACTAGAATTATTTGGATATAAAATCGAAATTTAAACGTTATGGTAGATGACTCTCCTACTTCCTACTTACACTCATCCTTCAAAAGCACGTTTCAGTTCTGTAAAACCAAATCAAATAAAAAGCCAAGCTCTTAGAGCTCTGACAGTCTTTGATCTTGAAAAAAATCTCATTTCTTGTTTAAGAACAGCGATGAGGCCACTTTAGGATATTGGAGTTGAGAGACAATTCTCCATGGAGCTCAGGAATCTCTGTGTAACTTGTCAACAAAGGTATTCTCTGTGTTTGTTCCAGGCTTCCTTCTAAGGCTTGGAAAAATGGAACAGATGTCTCTTCTGGGGTAGGAGGTCATTTACAATTAATTTACTATTACAGTATTGTTTACTGTTCAGTATATTAGTAAAGGCATAATCTTCAAGAGAGCAATCAGGTGAGTTTACTGTCTATTATAAAAGACTTGGTTTTCCAAAGCTTGGAGTTCCTCCTTTCTAAAACAACCTATTATATCTGTAATATGAGTGATAATATGAGGAAACCTGGTATAAACAATGATTTTTTTCTTGTGATTTCTATTCATATGAGTAATAAGGGTCTTTTCTCTGACCAAGGAGTCTTATTTTTTACTAAAAACTGTGAAACTGTTTTTAGTAAACTACAGACTAATGTGTAGTTTGCAAGTGTACTAAAATCTCAGCCTGCTTACAATTCTTAAACATTTGATTGCTTGTAGTTATTATGATATTATTTTTATACAAAGAAATTCATTATTATTTGTAGTAGTATTAACCATGGGCTTCTCCTTCACATTGGAAGGATTTCATGTGATTTGATTCTTAATCCTGAGGTAATCCATGAAAACATTTCAATAATACCTACAGTCAATAAATATATACCACCTCTAACTCACATGATATTTTCACAATTTCTCTGAAGAAAACCTTAAAAGAATTACCTCAAATCTTTTTATGTAAAGGATCAAGTTTAAATGCATTTAATTTCTAAACCAGTTATCACATGTTAAAGCTAGACTCTTTTTTTTTTTTTTTTTTTTTTTTTGGGTCACACCCGGCAATGCTCAGGGGCTACTCCTGGCTCTGCACTCAGGAATTAGTCCTGGCGGTGCTCGGGGACCATATGGGATGCCGGGGAATCGAACCCAGGCCGGCACAAGCCGGCCGCGTGCAAGGCAACGCCCTACCCACTGGGCTATCACTCCGGCCCCCCAAAAAGCTAGACTCTTTATTTTTCAAGGCTAAGGAGTAATTCTCATACTGAGAGAAAACAGGGTAATTTAGAACATTTTATCTAACTATAACTTTTTAATATACTAAATTTTAGTTAAATTGTAACATGATGCTTTTTCAGTCACCAAATGCTAAAGACTGCCTTACTTTCTCAAACTGCATTCAAATATAATTTTCTCCGAATGCATGGATTTCCAAACCACATTTCTAGTTTTTTACCAAGGAGCTGAGCATATGCAAAGCCCAGACAGAGAAGGGAGCACTTCTATTTAATCACAGAAGCTGAAAGTTCCCGAAACATTTCTTTGATTTCTCTAACAAATATAAACTGAGTCCTAAGTTAGGCTCAATAAAAAAGGACAGTTTTGTGTGAACTAGAACATGTGATCTAAACTAATGATATCAACTCCAAAACATGGTTATTTGAGTGTTTCTCTATCTGTATCGTACTTTCAACCTTTCTCCAAAGTCTTGGGATTTTCTGTAAAACTTGTCTGAGTTTTCAGGAATGTTGTTGACTGCAGGTGATCCTGAATTGGACTGTACTTCAAACTACAAATCTAATCTCTTTAGACTTGACCTGACTGGACTGATATATAGAAGGGTAGCAGCAAGGATTGTGGCATCGTATTTCGACATAAGACGGTGGAATATTTTCTGTGTATTCTGACAAGGCGTAAGCAAAATGCTGAAACTAGAACTGGCACTATCTGAGCTATTTATCTCATGTCTAGACGAGACATTATTAGCACTAATAACCAGGTGTATTATGTCCACGTTGCATACCAGGCTCTGAAGTAGGTAGAGATTTCTTCATTTATCCCCAGATTATACTGTGAGGTAGAAAACCACTGCCTGTCCTCTAGACAAAGCAAAGTGAAAAAGTGAAACCTAAAGAGATTTTATTGATTTGCCCTAAATCCTACATTATATAGCTGAGACTCATGACCAGGCAGTCTGATATCAAAACCTAGATAGAACTGAATCAAACACTGTATTGTACAGCCTCAACAGACTTTCTTGATTGTCTTCTAAATCTTCAAGTTCATGCCCCTATTGAGGAATTTGACCTGATATTATTTCTGTTGGACCTTGTACTCCTGGATCTATCCACTCACCATTTTTGTCATATGAGACTTCAGCCCAAGTATCACCAATACAGAAAGACCTTTTGTAACATCTAATCCAAAAGAAACTGCCTCCAAGAATTCTGGTGCTTTGAAAAATTTCCTTTAACACTCTTATTTCCACTTCAGCTTTGGCACTTTTCTCCTCCTCCTGAAGCTCCATGGGGGCATGGAGTAGACTTCACTCATCCATCCTGAATCGCACACTTTGCATTATGCCCAATAATGTGGCTGCTGGAGGACAAGACAGGTGTATGGACTACAAGAAGAGCTGTCTACCTCTTCTTTTCCTCTTGGTCACTCAAAGATGACTTCTTACTAGGACCCTTGCCTTTCTGGGGAAAGTACTTTATATCACCTGCCATTCTATACCCAGTAGAAAAAAATTATTTTGGTTTTGGGCACAACTGGCCATGATCAGGGGTTACTACTGACTCCGCACTCAGGGATAACTTTTGGCAGTGCTTGGAAGGCTATATATGTTTCGGGGATCAACCTGGGTTGGCTATGTGCAAGCTAAGTGTCCTACTGGTTGTATTATCTATCCACCCCACCACGCCTCACAGAAGTCTTTGTATTTAAAGAGTCCTAATAATTGGGAAAAGGATAGCCATACATAGTGTTCTCTGTTAAAGAGAGTGGTTTAGGGAGAGCTGAAGTTCTCTGTATAGCCACTTAGAATAACTCAGGAGATAGCTTTATGCCTTGGTTTTGGCTCATCTCTGCTTTATATTTGAACTATGACTAGAAGTTTTCATATTTACTCTATGTTAGCACTATGTTAAGAAACTTCAATACCACCCTAAAGGCTATACCATGATGGGAACATTTTCAGTTATAATAAACAGAGTATTTCTGGTTGTAATGACAACCAGAACTGCCTCAGTAATTTAAGACCTTAAACATATTTTGAAACAAAAGATAAATGTGGAAAACAAGGTGTTTATTAAATTTCTAATAAAATTATTGCTTTATTAAAATTCTAGATTTATAATTCTAAAATGCCTACATTAACAATCTGAATGTATATTTTATTGGAATATAGATTCTGATTGTTAATGTAGGCATTTTAGATTTACAGAGAAATGGAAGGTAGAGTTTCTTTTATTAACTTGTTTTTTAAAATGTAGACAATTATATCAGTCATGGGATCAGAGCTGGAGAGACTGTACAGCGAGTACGGTGCTAACCTTACTTGCAGTTTACCTGGGTCTGATTTCTAGCACCACACATGGCCCCCTGAGTACCACCAGGAGTGATTGCTGAGTATAAGCCCAGGAGCAAATCCTGAGCACAGCAACGTATGCTCCCCATAAAAAACAAGGCTTGTGGTACTGAGAAATAGAACGACTATACTCACCACTACCACCATCAAAGTGCTCATAGCCCATTACCAAAGTCCCTCTGACTTCTCTGCTCTTCTTTCCCCACTCTCCTTGGCCCACTGTTTGGTAATCAGTTTTGTGTACCATTGCCAAGAGTTTTCCATTGTTCCATGCTATTATATTAATTCGTCTATCTATATTCCATAAATAGCTACGAATATTTACTGATATCAGGTTTTTGTCTTAACCTGTTTGGTTATATGTTGCAGTACACTGGGACCCAGAGCCTCTGCATCCTGCCTGGAGTTGCCTCCTGCAGGCCACTTTGTAAATGGGGCAGGACAGTTTGAATGTGACAGTTTATCTTACCATGTATTGTATACTGGCTGGTATAAATATTTTCTCTTATGCTGTCACAATCATTGTAGGACTAGCTAGATCTTACCAAAATATTCACCTGGCCACGTTGGATCTCTATGTAATTAGACAAGAGAGAAAAGCTGTTTGCCTGCAAGCAAGCAAGCATAGCTCTCTAATAAGTCTAAAGGCTAATATGAAGTAAAGATGAAACTCTTGTGAAAGCTTGGAGAAATTTATACCTAGCTGTAAGATATTCATTGGTAAAGATAAATGCCCTTCCTCCACACACCCTGCATGGGCCCTTCCAAGGCAGATCTTGGCTGCGCAGCAACATCTCAAAGGACCTAGGTGAGGTCCTGGGAGAAATTCCCTGAGGAGAATAGACCCTGATGGATTTCCATTGGAGCGGGCAGGAATATAGAACTGTAGCCTGCTTTCTTTCTCTCTCTTTTTGGCTCCTCTTTTTGCACCCTTTGTCTTCTGCCTCTTTGCACTCTCCTTTCTGTTCTCCTCCCTGTTGGGCCTTAACAGGCTGTGGCGGACTTCTTGGCCTAAGATTTTAAACTCACACCTAGCCGGGGTCCTGCTAGAAACCTAATTCTGCGATTTTCCTGTTACAGGATTGTATGCCAGAACCTGTGGAAGTAAAGCCTTTTGAAACTTTGCTAGAATCCCACATCTTTCTCTGTCCCCTAGGGCAGAAGGGGATCCCTGACCCTGCTCCTGGACTTTATTGGGGCACACAGCCAAACCCCAACAGTTATGAACCCCTTCAGCATGCTAATAAGCTTATGATAGTCCATGACATCCTTAGAATACTGATATAATAAATACATAAAATAAAACAAATTGATACCAAATATCCTCTCTTGAGTTCAATGTCAGAACAACCATACATTTTCAGTTAGGGAAAGAGAGTACCAGAAAGTAAAATCAATATGGGCATACATTTTAACTTAAAAATAGGAATATTTTTTGGCAGCGGAAAATTATTCTCTGACCCAAGGCAATCAAGTCATGTTGTTCTAAGTCAACTCATATTTAAAAGCTTTAATAAAGATGTGTTAATCTTGCTTTCAATTTTACTTTAGAACGGCAAGTACTTTTTCCTTTATACCTTTATTTGCACAAAGGATTTCCCTCCTCTTATGGGCAATAAGCTCTCTAAATGAAATACCTGAGCAATAATCACATCAAATTATTATGTTTTATAATATTTTAAGATCTGTTATGAAAGTCCTGCCCCTAATAAAAATCTTTAAGCCTCACTGGGTTCATGCAGCTTATTCTGAAGTTCTAGAAAACAACTTCAGTGATTGAATTAGATTTATAATGCAGTATTTTTTAAAAGGAAAGAACAAATAACAGCATAAGTGTGGGCACAAAGTAATAAATACCAGCAAGGAAATGCTACAGTTATTCAAATTTCTTCTTTGCAAGCCTCAGGAGCAGCTATAGTTCTAGCTGACACAAGTAGAATGGCTGCTTGTTTATTATAGATTTGGGATTCTGTCTCAGCATCCTCTCAACTTCCTGCACAAATCTTCAGCTTGGTACTGCAACTGGCAAGATGGAAAAACTACCAGACGAAAGGTTATATCCTTTTCTTAGCTCCATTTTTTACCAGTCCCTAGATTCTCTAGCCCACTAACTTTGCTTTCAGTCTAAGATACAGCAAAAGGACTCTCCCTCATCCCAACTTGCTGGAGCAATAAATAATGGTGCCCCCTCACCACCCCATGAGACAACTTTAGATATTTTCCCTGAAATTCCTAAATATTTTGATTAAAATAAATCCCTGAATGCCCCCTTCTACTTATATCTGACCACTATTAACTTCTCTGAATCTTTTGTAATAGGTAAAATCAGAAAATGATTTTAGAAATAAGGTTCAAGGGAAGGATTGACTGTTCAGTGAAAAATCTCATGACAGAATCTGGCATGAATAGGAGTCTGTCAGTCTAGCATTTCTAGCTTGCTTGATTTCTAGGTCACTTCTTAAAGAGTGTGCTACCTATAAGAAGTTTACTTCCGGATATTTTCTACATGAGAGTCTCAGTTTTAAAGTTTTCTCCCAACTCCCCACATCCCTTAGGAATATTTGTGTATCCTTGAAAGGTTTTCAAGTGGACATATTCAGTGTCACTTAAAGGTAAGTTTCCTTCAGAGTTTATAAGCTATTAACCACATGCTGGTTAGTAAACCAAAGCATTTAAAATATATTAGCTATTAAGGACTAGACTTTGTCTTTATTATAACTTCCATTTATAGCATAGTTAATTTCATTCCAAACACTTGCACGTTCCAAGCACTTGCACTGACCAGTATCTATACTGTGTGAATTAGGTCAGTCATTATTATGCCCAATATATAGATGAGAAATTGTTTCAAGGAAGGTAAATTACCTAAAGATCACATTTTTAGAAAAGCTGAAACTAGAACCCAGGTTTTCTAAATTTGCTCTATACTGAAACACACTAGCATTTCATGCAAATAAACAATTCTAAGAAATGGAGTAAATTCATAAAGAAGATTGACGTTAAAGATGGAAAGGATTAGGGTAAAGTAGCGGGAAAGGAAAAATGAAGACAACAAAGTCTTTGTGTCTCTTGTTGTGTGTGTAGCACAGTGGGGGATGAAGAATCCCAGAAAAAGTATAATAATACCTCAGGGCACTCAAGGCTGCAGAGCTTTGCATTCTCTGAGAAGCTTATGCAACTCTATAGGCTACAATATAAATGGCTCCCTCAAGATGTGATAGTTAGGTGATATGATGGAAAGCTTTAAAAATTATGCTGCTTTCTCCTTAAAGATGGATGAATTAATAATGAAAAGAGCACAGAATTTAGGCCTGGGATCCTAGAGTTTAATCCATGTGATCTCTGAAGAGTTTTTTATTTCTTTGCAATGAAAGGAAAATGCTGGTCTATAAAGATTTCTAATCTTTAGAAAGATTTCTAATCTTTTTATCTTGTAAGGTATTTGACTTCTCTGGTATTATAGAGGCAGGAAGCCATAGAATATTTGTGAGCTTTGGTGACGGAAGGGAAATGATACTTAAGGAATATTGGTATAAAGGATGGAAGGACATGAGAAGGATCTAGAACATTAGAAAACTGCAAGAAGATTATTCCAATCATTTAAAGGGCAGACCGAGGGTAGCAGATATGGGAAGGGGAATAAATATAAAAGGCATTTGTGAGGGGAAAATATTAGAGATTTTAGTCACTGAGAAAATTCCCAGGGCATCAGACTTGAGTGACTGGAAGAATGCTGCCCCGTGGAAAAGAAAGGGAAGTACCCTCATATACAAGGAAAGGTAAATCTGCACCATGCTGCCTGTACTTTGTGTACTATACAGCCTCAAGTGGATAGGTCCAGTACTCACTGGGCAAAAGGGAACTAAAATCACGTGAGATGATAGGAGTGGAGATAATGAGAATCATCAACACAAAGGAAATAATTCATGATGCATAGAAAAAAAGGAATGCTTTTTATAATGCATTAGTGAAAGAGTGTTTTCAGTTTACAGCTAGTGAAACAAATGTTATGAGACATTAACAAAATGGCCTCATCTCTCTTTTAGAAGTAGATAGAATAAAACTGATGTTTTAACAATGATTATTTTGATTAAAAGAAGTGCCTACTATCATTGAAAAGAAAATTTCAGAGCCCTTGACCCTCTGAAATATTTTTCACATCAATTCCCTCAATCCAGAGTCCCTCAGTACAATCAGGGGTTTTGTATCATGTAAACTTAACAGAGTTGAAGCTATATTTCTCAGAGTTCCCTTAACTGTGTAGTTATGAGCTAGAGTTGGCAGGATTTAGAAACTTTCAAGACACCATGAAGGTCTAAGTGGCCCTTCAGACCTATGCTTGAAAAGGGAATACAGAGCCCTGGATACTGTAAGCTGCTATTTTTGTTGTTGTTGGTGGTGGTGGTGGTGATGGTGGTGGCGGTGGGTGGGGGAAGAGCTAGTGTGGCCAGATCACCTCTAACCAAGCAAGAGACATGGTCAGGGTTCCCTTTTGCATAAGGACATGGTTTTTCTGCAAGTGCCTGTGTTTTCAGTCAATGCAATGAGGTACAGATGTGAGCGAGCTCCAGTTTCTCTTCACAGATCCTGTCTAGGATGAGGACAGATCAGTCTGACCTCTCAAGGTCACTTGCCTGTGTCACCCTGCTTTTCTCCAGCCTGGCCTGCTGACAGCCATAGGCTTCCATCCGAAACTGGATGGATGGCAAAAGGCAACAACCTTTGTCTTTTCCCACTAGGATCTTTACTTTCTCAGTCTTTCCCACAATCAGGTGACGTCTAATCCCAGTAAGAAACTTCTTATTCCACATCACCTGTGGGTCTTCTTCCCTGAGAGAATTATTCATATCATATTATTGTCCGGCAGGAATAATAATATGGCGTGAATAATATCAGCTAATCTGCAACCCCGGAAGAGATCCAGACCCATCCACTTCAGACCCTCCTCTGCGCTGCTCGGCTGGCCCCACGTGGAAGTAACCCATTGAGCTGACCTCCTGGTAAGGGGCTCAGCCAGCCCCTGGCAGAGTCCAACATTGCTCCAAGAGTTTGCTCTCATGAGCGGGGGAGAGACCATGCTGGCCGGACTCGGAGTGGAGATTTGGGCCCTGCCCTTTCATCTGCCTCCATGCCAGTTGCCCTGGAAGAGAGAGACCCACCCATACCAGACCCACAGCTCCGTTGGCTAGCATAATGCTGATTTTAGGATAAGGTCCTTCCCAAGAGCTTTCACATTTATACATTGTATACAGTTCTAGACAGCTTCTAATTGATACCAGTAAGCCTAGGAAGCACCAGAGCAAACCACATCATGCAGTCAGTCATTCTCAACATCCAGACTCCATAGTTCCTCAGAGCTCCATCCAAGAGAAAAACCTGATCTTTCGCCTTTAAGTTTCATCAGTAAATGCTGGAGATGAGAGCTTTCTACTGAGAGTATACCACCTACATAGCAGAGCCTGGCAAGCTACCCGTGTTTTATTTATTTGTTATGCCAAAACCTAGTAACAATTACGGACCTCAATTCCATGACCTGAAGAATGGTTTGAGGCTCTTCCTGTCCCTGGAGCAAGCGGATGCCCTTGGGTTACACTTGCTTGTGACAGGACTTATGGAGATGTTACTAGTGCCCACTCGAAGCAAATCGATGAACAATGGGAAGACAGTGATACAGTGATTATTATCCAGACTTTTCCATACCCCACTCTCTTTTAATTGACAACAATTTGTGCATTACACTCTTTCTCAAGGGATTATCAGTAATGGGTGATGAAATTTTAAAGTGCTTCTTAATGCTTTACATAGAAAGAAAGACCAAGAATTGGAACTACTGACATTGAAATCTGAAGACATCGTCTGTAGATTCCTGTTGCCTGATTCTGGGAGCCTCAGCGGCACCCAGTACAACTCAGCTCCATGTGTTAATGAGAAAGAAATACCTAACTTATTCCCTCCTCTGTTATTTTGGTCGTTGTTGCAGCTAAGCTTTAATTCTATGCAGACACTAAATGTGATCTAAATCAAATTCTTTTACTTAAGGAAACATACAACAACGGCTTCTGTATTCTTTTTTATTCTGTTCAGCCTTAGAAAAAATGATTTGCTAAACTGCCAAGGTGAGCCTCCCATTGAAGCTGTCTCTGGCTGGTCAAAAATGCAAAGGGGTTTATTTAATATCTGCATGTGATGGACCAAGGACACACTCTTTCATTCACTCTTCTAGTGCATCTTCCTAAAGAGTACTAAACTAGACAGAATTAATATTTGCTGTAAAGACCAACACAGACTGCCTATTCTTGTCTTGAGGTAAAGAATAACACTGAATTTTGGAAGACCAAAGAATTTTTGATTTATTCGAGCAAATTATTTAACTTCTCTGAGATTCAGTGTCTTTATTTGTAAGACCAGATGAGTAATGCTGCAGAGTAAAGTAAAGCAACAAGAAACAGGCACCTCTTTTCTTTATGATAAACATTTCTTGCATTCTTAGTAAATTCATTATGTTTCAAAAGATTGAAGCATAGAATGTGATGTCATGAGAAAATACTTATATTTTAACATAAATATGTAGGAATAAAGATGTATTTAAGGTAAATAAGTGGAGCAGGAACTACCACCTGGTTTAGCAAGGGATCAAAACTTGTATTATTGGGACCGGAGCGATAGCCCAGCGGGTAGGGCATTTGCCTTGCACACGCGCCAGCCCATGCCGGCCCGGGTTCAATCCCGGCATCCCATATGGTCCCCTGAGCACTGCCAGGAGTAATTCCTGAGTGCAGAGCCAGGAGAAACCCTGAGCATTGCTGGGTGTGACCCAAAAAGCAAAAAAAAACTTGTATTATTGATACATATATATATATATATATATATATATATATATTTCATAAGGTTAAGTTGCTATTTGCTATATTGTACTTCTGATGACTTCAAAAATGTTCAAAAATAAAAAGTAAATATAATGCTGATAAAAAGTGCTATCCGTTTGCTGTAGCTGAATACTGTGTATGCACTATTAGAGACTACGTATTTGTGTGCTCCCAGAAATTTATACACTGGTCTGGGGAGAGAATACAGCAGATAAAATGCTTACCTTGCAGGCATCTGAACCTGAGCTTGATCCCCAGCACCACACATGGTGCGCCAAACACCTCCAGGAATTATCTCTGAACATCAAACTAAGAATAAACTCTGAGCACTGCCTGGTGTGACCCCAAAGCAAACCAACAAAAACATTCATATGCTGAAACATATGAACAAGGTGGTGACTAAATCATAACTTCCCTTCTGATGTTCTATGGTGGGGGCTTTGTAATGCAATTAGATCATAAAGGTGAAGACCTTAAACTGGGATTAGTGTAAAATTTGTGCACTTTGTAAGGAAAGCATAAAATAACTCTCTCTGCCCTTGCCTGGAACACATTGACAAAGACAAAGTGGCCATCCACAAATTAGAAAAAGGGCTTTACCAAGAACTGAATAGTAAGCACTAAGAACTTGGGTTTTCCAGCCTCTGGATTGAGAAATAAATGTTGGCCATTTAAGCACACAATTTTGGGTAATTAGTTACAGCAGCTAAAACTCATTAAGACAAATGTCTCATAGGCAAACACCCCATATAACTGAACCCTGAAATAATATCATAAATCTTAATCCAGGAAATTGTTCATTAATATGGCTGATCAGTAGATTCTAAGTAGCAGGGTCAGGGTTCAGAAACAGAGATCAGAGGCCAACCGCAGTGTATTTACTCTGTTGGCCCATGCTTGGATCCTTACGGGCACATCTGTCAGCTCACATTGGAATCTGTTCTTTGTCTCAAATGCCCAACGTTGCCACAGTTGATTAGGCTAGAGATCAACCTGTACCCCCACAAAGGACTTGGAGCAACAGAATCCATGAGACTTGCTCTTTCTATAGACTGTGTATAAATCGTTATTTAGAGACTGGCTGAATTAGAAGCAGGCATAGACAAAAAAGATGAGGAAGTTGAGTCAGAGGAAAGAGCGTTCAGTTATGTGCAAGACAAGTTATTAATTAACTGAGTCTAAACTTGCTGGTTGTTGAACAGAAAGGAGAAACAGAGATTATAGCTTTATTCTGTTCAACACAATCTTTTTGAACATACAGTATCCATCTTGTTCATCACTATTTCCCCCAACATTTATCAGAATCTTTCAATAATAAGAAGATATTTTAAAAATTGTTATGCAATTTTTTTAGAAAGATGTTGAATTATTTTTTACTGTTAACTTCAATCCAGCATTATCTTTACATTCTGAGACCAACAAAAAGGAATACCTGAAGTTAATATTTGTGTTATTAATATAGTATCTGAATAGCTATTGTTATATTTCCACTCAGTACCTTGTATTGAAGGAGAAGCCTGGACGATGGTGGAGAGTGAGGGGGTGAGAATTGAACAAAGTAGATTTGATTTTGAGGCGTTTAGTTGGTTGGTTTGATTTGGTCTTAGGGTTACACTCAGCACTGCTCAGGGGCTTACTCTTGGCTCTGCGCTCTCAGTGATTCTGATATTTTTCCAAGCCTTAATTTTTATCTTATATTTTCACTTAATTTTTATCTAGTGAAATGTGCAAAAGATCATTCCTTTTCCTACAGAAAGGTTTAGACTTTTGGTTTGAAACTAAAAAGACAAAAGAATCCCACAAAATATTGGCAACTTATTTGAATAACTTCAAGGAAGTTTGTATAAGAGCAGCATCCAGTCTTTACCATTGGAGTAGACTAACTAGATAAATAAATCAACTTGCAGCTATCTCCCTGTAAAAACACCTGTTTAAGGAGAAAAAATTTTACTTCTCATTCTCCTGTTTTACAGAAGAAAGTTATGTATCCTGAGAAGTTACTCTTTGTTATAAAGCATACATAAAAAAATAATTCATCCTCCTTCCCAGTTGATAATTATTTTCTTTGTTATGTCTGAAATGCACCTACTGCTGTGTTTTTGAGAAAATCTAAACATGATGTTTTCTTTCCATCTATGGAGACATTTAAGAATGGGATGGAGGAAATGTTATCCTAGTATACTTTACTTTCATAAAGCAATAATTCACTTGGGCAATAAACATCTTTCAGGTCTGAGATATCTCCAGTCAATCAGTGTTAATGTACTCTCATCTGACAGATAATGGGAAGCTAATCCTTTGATTGATTCAATACTATCCCTATCCAGTTTACAAAGCCGATTGAAGCCAGGCACACTTTTCACATTAGCAGAAACATCAGGAAACTACTATTCTCCCCATATTGCTTCTAATAGATATTTGTAGGAGCTACTAGAGCCGCTGAAAGCTCTGATGGGTCAAATGTGTTACATTAGCCTTTGCAAGGTGGAAGAGGGAAGGAGAAACAAATAAAATACTTACTTGGTCCCAAACCAATGGAAAAAGCAGCAACGTAAAGAAGTAGGCTGGCTAAGGAGAGCCACTTCAAAAAGCCGGGGACTTCCACAGGGTCTGTGACTACTTGGGCTTGAGTTTGGCTCAGTTCAGCAGTTGGTAATGGTGTCAAGTTCATCTCCTTTTCTGCCTCCATGTTATTTTTTTATGGGCATCAATGGGCTTCTGCTGTGGGAAGTGATCACCTTCAAGGACTCTCTAATGGTGTCGTTGCTGGCTGACAGGTTTCCAGGACCATAAGACGTAAAGCTGTCCCAGGACTGGTTGACAGACCCATGGATTCTGCAGATGTCGGTGAAGTTCATGTGGATGTGAAGATTCACAATGCCCATGGTTACCAATGAGGCTGCCATCACTGAAGAGCCAACACAGAGGAAGGTTTTGCTCCCAATGTGGTCAACCAGAAGGGTGGCCGGAATAGTGCTGACCACTTTGACAACACCCACCCCTGTGGAGGCGAGACTGGCTGCCTCATTGCTTTGGAAGCCGACGGACTTCAAAACAGTGGATGCATAGAACAGAATGTTCGGTTGGCCAGTGATTTGTACAAAGAAGACCAACATTAGGCCGATCATTATTCGGTCCTCATGTTGTCCTTTGAGCGAAACAGATCTCCAAAACTATACTGATATTCATCTTTCAGGGAAGACTTTATTACTGTCAGTTCCTCGGTTGTAGCCGAAATACCACGTAACCTCCCCAGAACCTTGCTAGCTGCTTCTTCATCACCTTTCATCACCAGAAACCGGGGACTTGGAGGAAGAAAGTACATGGCAATTGCTTGCAAAATCCCCAAGGGAATGACCAAGCCAAACATGTACTTCCAGCCATGGGATACATTGGCAAATGCATAGTTTGAGATGTAGGCACAAAGAATGCCAACAACAATCATCAGTTCATTGAGGGACACAAGCAAGCCTCTCCGGTGTTGGGGGCGATCTCTGCAATATAGACACAAGTGGCGATGGATGACAGGGAAATGGAGATGCCGATAGCAATGCGTCCCACAATCAGAAGTGTAAGATAAACTGAGGATCAAGACCAGGCTTCCGGAGGCCTAGGAGGCAGGATGACAGCATGATGGCAGCCCTTCTTCCATACCTGTCGATCAGGACCCCTCCTGTGAGAGAGGCCAGCAAAGCCCCAATGAGAAGGGCACTCACGACCATCTCCTGTTCATGGCAGGACAGGGATAATAAGGTTCTGATCTGAAGGAGAGCCCCAGAGATGAGTCCAAGTTCATAACCCACCAGGAGGCCACTAACAGCTGCAGTGACCGAGGACAGGAGAGTCAACATGCTGCAACCTGTGAGCAGAGGAGAAAGAGGGGTCAGTCCTGACTCTTGTTTGACCCTTGATTGAATGCAGGATAAGCCTCAGAATGGTTTTCCAAGGCTTGGAGCAATAGTTCAGTGCATAGGGCATTTGCCTTATGACTTGGGTTTGAGCCTGAGCTCCGCCAGGAATGATTCCTGAGTGTAGAGTCAAGAGTTACCCCTAAACATGCTGGATGTAGCCTAAAAGAAAAAAAAAGGTTTTCCTAGCACAGGGCAAATGCACAGTTGAGTATAGTATAATACACTAATGCCCTAAAAGTGTTGCTTAAAAATATGTATAGGAGCCAGAGAGATAGTCCAGCGGGTAGAGCATTTGCCTTGCACGCAGCCAGCCTGTGCCGGCCTGAGTTCAATTCCCGGCATCCCATATGGTCCCCGGAGCACTGCCAGGGGTAATTCCTGAGTGTAGAGCCAGGGAGAAACCCCTGAGCATTGCCGGTGTGACAAAAAAAAAACATATATATAGTTTAATAAAGTTTAAAATATTTATAAAATGTATATATATTTAATTATTGAAGGTTAGGTCACATATTTACAATGGTTTTCATATTTATAGTTTTCATGCACTCAGATCTCACCTCACTACCACCCAAAGCCCATTTTTTTGGCTTTTGGAATCCTGTGAAGGTGTTGAGGGATTCAAGTAGCGTGAATACCTTCCTTAAGCAGTGGTTAGGAAAATTTGAAAGAACTGTTGTCCACAGTTGCAATGGTGGTGGGTTTGGGGTTGGATATTGAATATTTGTAAAAAATGAACATCTTGGTTAAAATATTGAGTAGAAACACAACACATTTAATAAGATCAATAAATGAAAGCAATAGAACAGATGGTCCAATTCACATGTAACAACCCAGTAAAATGATCATGTCTTTATCAATGCCATTCATAGATATATGTAATAAGCAACATAATTAGTGTCCGCTAAAGGAGCAGGCATTGGGATGTGGGGGTGGGAAATGAAGGTTTTTGTTGGTGGAAAGGGCACATTGGTGTGGGACTGGTACTGGAATATTGAATACTTGAAACAACTGTACTGTGAACAACTTTGGAAATAATGGTGTTCAAATAAAGTTAAAAAATTAAAAAATATAAAGACATAATTGTGTCAGATAAAAGGAGATATAGATGCTGAACAGGAACCAGCAATGCCCATGATCCACTCTGAGGAAAGAGCAAAGGAACATATATAGAGGAAACACAGAAAAAAATTTCATTGTTTGGTTATTTTTGCCTTAAATACTAAGGTATTTTAAACTTTGGGGGTCCTGGTAGAATAAAGGAAGAGGAAGACTTCAAACTATAAAACCTGTGAAGGGGCTTACTATTTAGATGAAGAAGCAAATGAGAATATCGTAACTTTGCAATAAAGTAAAAATTAATCTATGAACATTGTGAATACCACATTGGAAGTACAATCAAATTTAAATTTATCAGCATTTTATACAGCTAGTCAGAAAACATGATCAGTCAAGCACAGGGAGAGCTCTGCCTTGTGTATCTGTGTCTCTGGTTTACGGCCAACAGCCTGGGAGCAGTTGGTGGGTGGGTCCATCAGAGCCTTCCATATGGGACAGAGGTGGGGGGAAAGGAACCCCAGCTCCAACTCCATGGAAGCCCGGTGACTTTAGCTGCAGATACCACCATATCTGGGCTTGAAATAGGCTTCTCTCTTGGGTGGGTGCCCAGGAGAGAGAGCAGGTACTGACCCTGGCCCACCGTCCCAATTGAGCATTGAAAGGAGCCAGAGAAACCCCCGTACCATGATAGCAGCCACTTTCTAGCAGCCACTTTCAATGTCTGGACTCCACAGCTTGTCAGAATTCCACTGAAGAGAAAAACCAATCTCAAGCTTGACTCATCAGAGCCTCACCCGAGAAGTTTTTTTTTTCTGGTGATCTCTTTTCCATATTTCTTTATTGTATGTTGTAACTTTTTATCTTCAGAATGATTTTGTAAGTGCCACTTTACTTTCAATCACACCCTATTTCACATATACCTTTTGTCCCTGTTATCTTTGTATTCTCAGCAACAAATTATTCCACCACAAGGAAAATTAGATCACTTTCTCATATTTGGGTAAGAAAGAAGATTGTACCCCAGGGACCAGAAAATAGTACAAGAGTTAAAGCATTTGCCTTGTGTCCCCACTGACTTTGGGATGCAAATCCCCAGGTCCCCCTAAGCACTGTCTAGCACTGCTGGGGTCATTCCTGAGCACAGAGCCAGGAATAATCCCTGAGCATCTCCAGGTGTGGTCTAACTCCTCCTTCCATGCAAGGAATACATTTTTTAAAAAAGAAAACCGTTTTTAAAAATGTGTGCTGATTACAGCATTATTCACAATTACCAGAATTTAGAAACAGCCTGAGTGCCCTAGGATAGATGACTAGTTAAAGAAACTACGGTATATCTACACAATGGAATACTATTCAGCTGTTAGGAAAAAATGAAGTCAGGAAATTTTTCTCTAAATGTGTATCCTGAGTGAAATGAGTCAGAGGGAGAGGGACAGGTGTAGAATGTTTGCACTCATTTGTGGAATATAAACAAGTAATCCATAATACCCAAGGACAACAGAAACAAGGGCCAGGGAGGAGCTATTCACAGTTGGAAGCCTGACTAAAGTGCTGGAGAAGACAGTTGGGATGGAGAAGGGACCATTATGATAAAGACAGTTGGAAATGACCACTCTGGATAAGAACTGTGTTGCATGCTGTTGGTCTAGAACTGAGTATGATAAGCTGAAAGTAGGGGGAAAGAGAGAGAGACAGACAGAGAGAGAGAGAGAGAGAGAGAGAGAGAGCAGTAAAATACTTGCCATTGAGACAGCTTGGGGGTGGGGTGAGGGAAGCTAGAGACATTGGTGCTGGGAAATGTGCACTGGTGGAGGGATGGGTGCTGAAATAGTCTATGACTGAAACGCAGTCATGAACAGCTTTGTAATGTCTGACTGTGGTTTAATAAAAGAAAATACCAAAAAAAGAATGTTGAATTCTCTTGTATCTCTGTTCTTGTTATTTTCTCTAAGTCTGATGAGTTGTAAGGTGTGTAGGTTTTGGCTATAAGTCTCTGATACTCAGATTGGAGACAGGGTATATTTTGGGGAATGAGACACTTGGGAGGCAGGTTGAGAGCAGGTTTTATGCCACTGTGGACATCATGGGGATACTGGTTAAAGGTATGGGAAAGAGGAAAGAGAAGCCACCACAGCCTTCTCCTGGCTCTTCTTATTTTCTCCTTCTGTTAGATGGGAACCTTCTCTATGTAAAGGAAGATCCCTTGAGGGTATACATGATAGTTTTTCAGTACCTGTATTGCAGACCATAATGAGAAGGAGGAGGAAGTGGAGGAGGAGGAGAAAGATAAGGAGGAGGGGATAAGCAGAGGAAGAAGAAGAAGAAGAAGAAGAAGAAGAAGATGATGATGATGATGATGATGATGATGATGATGATGGAGAAGAAGAAACAGGAGAAGAAGAGGAGGAGGAGGAGAAGGGGTGAGAAGGGGAGGGGGAGGAAAAGAGAAGGGGAGGGGGGAAGGGAAGGGAAAGAGGAGAAGCAGAAGAAGGAGGAGGAGAAGGAGGAGAAGGAGGAGGAGAAGGAGGAGAAGGAGGAGGAGAAGGAGAAGGGGAAGAGAAGGAGGAGAAGGAGAAGGAGAAGGAGAAGAAGAGGAGGAGGAGGAGGAGGAGGAGGAGGAGGAGGAGGAGGAGGAGGAGGAGGTGGTGGTGGTTTTGAAACATTGTATGACTGAAACATAATGATGAGCAACTGGCGATTCAATTAAAAAAAGAAAAAAGGAAGATCCCTTGAGACTCAGGAATCCCGTTTTCTGATGATCTATTGTTCTCTGTAGAAAAAGCCTGGGATGATCCTTGAGAGGAGTATGTGTCAGAGCTGGAGCAAGTCTCCAAACCAACTCCTGATAGCCTCAGGCAAACAGCGCCTGCTAGAGGAGAAACTGGCTTCTGTTTTCCACACTCATCCTCTGACTCACGTTCCAGAGGATACTGATAGACTGGGATGTGTGGGGGAAGTGGTACAGCAAATATCCCGGTGTCTGTCCCTCTGGAGAGCTAGCTACCAGTGCTGATTTAATTCTTCAGATACACATGAAAATTCTTTCCAGAGGAGCTGGTATAAGATTTGTTTACACATCATAATTTTTCAAAGCAAACATGATATGATCTAGCACCTATTTTTCTAAGCAGTCTCTTTTATCTCCCTGGCCCTTCTCCCCTCCCTTCATTGTTGCTGAGGTGGCCGAGTGGCCTGGAATAGCACATTATGTTGTGGGACTTTCTGGGGTTCGCACATCAGGTTGCAGTGCCCACACCCTTGGATCACCGAGGTTTGCAGTTCTTTAGTTGTGGCTTTCGCACATGCTGGCTGAGGGTTGTACTTCCTGGATGAGGCAGTTGCACCATTTTTTGCTTGGGCTCACCAGGGATTGCACCACTTTATACAAACGTTCGCCACATTTTTCTAATGTATGCATATTTTAACATTTTTCTAATGTATGCATATTTTAGCAGTGCTGTGTTGTCAGAAATCTTGGTGCCTCTGGGAATTCCAGACTGCAGAGCTGACAGTCTCAAATTGACCAGTTGCCAGGACTGTGCCTAACTCATGTGGCAACACTGGGAATTTGAACTTGTGACCTCAGGCTTGCAAGGCAGGCCTGCTAAGTCACTGCACTATTCCGCTGGGAACCCTCTGGCTAAATTGTCTTTAAAAGCCTAGAGAGCTGAACTAAGACATTCTATTACCCTATTCCCACATAGGAGGTACCAGCATGTGTTATGTGCTATAGAATTGATCTAAGGTCTTAGTTGTATGCATTTTATTTGCAGGGTGTATCTTCCCCATTATCAGATTAAGGATTACTATCCTGAGCTGGCTTCTCTGCAGTTTCTCACTGCTAAAGTTCGAACAATCTTTAAGCTGACTTTAAATTCGACTGCAACGTGGAAGGTTAGTCCCCAGCATTTCCAAAATAACAGCCTTGCTGACATCTTAAGACTTCTACCACGAGAAATGGTTTCCATAATATTTTTAGCAGATAACAATAATGAACAGTGCCAAAAGGAGTGGATTTTTCCTCCCTGAGTCTGCTTTTCGCTTCTGATGATACAGGTCACTGATAATAATATCTTGTTCTTTATGGATGCTGGAAAGGAGAGAAACTCTAAGAAATCTGGCAGACAGGAGGGAGGAAAGAGAGGAAGCGGCGAGAAGTGAGGCTTCTGCCTGTGCATACACAGGTGGGAAACCTGGGCTGAGAGGCATCCATGAGACCCCCCCAACCCATGGCTGGTGACCTCTAAGCACTGCTGGACCTGAGCAGCACCACTTGTCTCGCCCAAACACTGGAAGCATAGGACCCCATTGTTAGAGAATCCCCAGAAGTGGTCCCCCTGGTTCTTAACCACCTCTGGCGAAGTTCTCAAAAAACGTATTCCCTAATGCTCGTGATGTTTATGATCCCTAGTCATTTGCTCACGGTCTTCCCTTACCAGGCTACTTTTCCTTGACATCCTTGTCCCCTACTCTACACTTAAGTGTCTCAGTGGCAACTGGCTCCTCAGGCTCTGGTATCACCTGTCTTTGACCTCCTCCATCAACCGCAGTTCTGCGGGTCAGCCGCAGAATTCCTTTGAACAGTCCTTTATCGAGATGTTAAGTAAACCTGTTCTATCCCAGACAAGATTACAGCCCAAAGACTGCATGCAAATGAGCAGGGAAACCCACAGCAGAGCACAAAAGCCAGGCAGCCCCCACACACTCAAGACTGCAGCTATAAGCACAATAACCGCATTGTCTTCGCCTCCTGGTGAGTCAGATGAAACCAAATTGGAACGGGTACACAAAGGCCACACACGCTTTTCCACAGTACTGGAATTTCTGCCTACTTTTTTCCTTTCCTCCCCGTGTGCCCATATTACCTATGTGGGACCCACCGAACTTTACTCACCTGCTGACTAAGTCATCGACCACACTGAAAAGCAGGCACATGGAGGGTTATTGTTATTATATGGCTTGACTATGAACACTTTATAAATGCAAAGACCCTTGACTTCATCTTTCCCTGGGGAAAGCTCTGCAGTGCTCGTCTGTCTTTATTCCTGCAGCCCTGAAATCTCCGCCCATCTTTCCAGAATCATCGCAGAGGCCCTGCCCTGTGAAACCACACTATGATGTCGTTTTCTGAACCTCTCAACACAGAATGTGTGTCTTTAGTCTTCCTGGCACATTTTTTTTTAATCCCAGTGAAATATAATTTAATTCTAATTTTATTAAAATTAAGTATGGAGCTATCTTAGAGTTTTTGCTTTTCTTCTCTTTCCTTCTAGAGTTGGGAGATTTAGTTAATGTTAAGTTAGATTTACATTTTTTTTCCCCTTGGACTATTTTTTCTTTTTTTTTTAAGTATTTTATTATACCACTGTGAGATACAATTACAAAGATATACAATTAAAAAGTTCATATTTGGGTTTTGGTGTTACAGCACCCATCTCTCCACCAGTGCCCATCTCCCAATACCAATGTCCCTGGTTCCCTCCCCCTCCCCAGCCCTCCTCCATTGCAGGTTCTTTATTTCTTTCCCTTTCTCTCTCTTTCTCTTTTCCTTCCCTTCCAGACTATGGATTACAGAACATTCATTAAAGGGTTGTCATGTGTATCTTTTTGCCTGTATTTAATGCTCAGTTCTAGGTTGGTATTAGTACCCTCGACAATTGTTAGCACACTGTTCCATTTTCTGTCCTATCCTGGCACATTTTAAGGCACATATTTTGTCTGCTTGCTGTCCCCTATTGGACGAAAAAATACAGAATGCAAAAATCTGACTTTAAGACAGCCACTTCTGTCCTCTGTGCCTGAGGGGTCAGGATGAGGCAGTGATATTAAAATACCCAAGAATAGCAATGTCTGGATGTTTAAACTCCATATAGAAAATAGTATAGAGTTTGTATATAACCTATGCAACAGCCTCCGGAAGTAATTTCTATCTTATTTATAATTCTTAATCAATGTAAATGTGCAAGTATTTTGATTGATTATTAAATAGGAAACATGAAATAATTAAGTGCTTATTGTTCAATGTAAATGCATAATTATGTTTTCATTACCTTATATTGTTTAGGGAATAATGACAAGAGAAAAATCCTGAACAGATTTGTAAAACTTCATCATTGCAGGACTAACTCTGGTATTTGCATTTTCCATTATTCTCTGTCTGAGGCTGGTAGAATTCAGAGATAAAAAGCCTGTGAATATTGAGGCTTCTTCTAATTTTCTCACCTCAAGCCTTCAACACACAGTAAGTGCTCAGTAATTGCTGAGGGAATGAACACATGGATAAATCACAAATGCCCCACCCCAAATACTGATCCTTCTTCCTCTCCTCCCTATTTGCCAACTTGGCGGTTACCATCTGTAATGTTTAGATATAGGGCTTCATATTTATGATGAATAATTTGCATTTAAACAGCATGTTCTAGGAACTGCTATAAAACATTCAGCACTATGATTAGCTAGTTAATACAGCCCTGTTGCAGGGAGCTTAAGTATCTTATTGTGAGTTAACTAATATACAGTAAAGCATTTTCATACTTTATTCAATGTCGTTTCAGCATGCAATTGATTTGCAGTCCTTCACACTCCAAGTTTAGTAGTTGCCTTTCTACGGACTGAGCTTTTAGATTCCACAGTGGTCACCAGGCAGCGATTCTATGGACCACCCGATCACTTGCTGTTTCTGGAAAGTGTCCAGCTCCTTCTCAGCCTGTTGCTTCTTTTGATGCTGTGCCCGTCACTGCATGTCCTGCTCTCTTTCCTTTACAGTTACAGAAACCGGATTCATCTTTGAAGATCCACCTCAATATCCCCTCCCTACAAAGCCTTTCCTGACTTCCTTGCCTTTGATTCTCGTCAGTCTCTCTACTCTCTCTCACTGTTGCATCCATGGCCTCATAGTACCCGGTTATGTTTGACTACCTTAGATTGGGCACACGGAGAACAGAAGTACAAGTTAGGGCTTAGGAAGGTGAGGCACACAGGGCTTAAAGCAAGGGCCAAGCTCATTGAGGGCCTGGCTGCTAAATAAAGGAGGAGCACCAGCTTAATCAGAAAGCGCCTTCACAC
Source organism: Cryptotis parvus (assembly GCA_021461705.1). Lineage (NCBI taxonomy): Eukaryota > Metazoa > Chordata > Mammalia > Eulipotyphla > Soricidae > Cryptotis > Cryptotis parvus. The sequence continues at coordinate 45,769 of JAJIBD010023458.1, forward strand.
AATCTCAGGAATACCTGACTTTCCTTAGGCCGTGAGTATTGCCAGCTTTAAAGGCTCTCTAACCCCTCTTGTACGGTAAATGGAGCGGTAGCCTTTAACTGATCTCTAGCCCCTTTTCCCGGGGAACCCCAATCCAGTGTTTTGCTTACAATAAAACTCAAACAGAAAAAGACCTTCCGTTGTATCTGCTACTGTTTGACCTTTTTAAAACAAAGAGACGGAAACGTTGCTTCCTTTTTTAAGTATTTCTAATCCCAGGTTGGAGGTAGCAATCTTTTCACCAACGTGCTACTGAAATGAATCTTAGCCAAATTCCACTAGTGGAATTTGACTAGAGACGGAAGCACATTGTTCCAACGTGCCTGTCACACTTCCCTGCATTCTGCTTTGACGTTAAATATCCTCTTCCTGCCTGATACCGTTCACCCTTTTGTTTGGTTTCAGGGCCACACTCTGTGGTGCTCAGCGGACTATGGAACCAAGATCTCTGGCGTGCGGCACACACTCCAGTCTTTGAGTTATCTCCTGACCCGCATTTTTTCCTTTTCTTCCTTGGTCCCTTTCTTTTTTTTTTTAATTTAATTTTATTATTTCCCCCCCAAATATTATTACACCATTTTAGACATACAATTGAAAGATGCTCATGTAGAGTTCTACAGTGTTCCAACACGCATCCCAATGTCCCCACCTCCCTCCCCCTCCCGCACCTCAACTACTTGGCAGATTCTGTATGTCATTTCTTTCCTCTTTATATCTCCTTCCCACCAAACCTTCCTGCTCTTCGTGGAATACAGTGAATTAAAAGACATTACTGTTTCACTATTTTAGTGGACCGCACGGCCGCGACCTGGGCTCGAACTGGTCTCGCTCTGCTGATCTGGTCGTGAGGCAGTTTCCCAGCATCCGGACAGCGAAAATGGTGGCTAGTGTGATGGGCGAGTCTCATCCGGCTGCTTCCGGGACTTGGTCCCTTTCTTTATTCTCTCTCTCAATATAAAACTTTCACTAGGATAAGTCTTATTGATATTTCTCCAACAGTGTTTCCCTACCAATTGACTTTTGTTTGGTTTCAGAGTGTGGCCCTGAAACCAAACAAAAAGGGTGAACAGTATCAGGCAGGAAGAGGATATTTAAAGATTTGTTATCATATTGAGTTATCTGCCTATGTGCTCAGGAATAATTATGCTTGGTAATCCTTGTCTTTATTTTCTCCCTTATCTCCATTTTCTTATCATTTTGTATGATAAGAAAAGATACGAACTTTTAGGACTGTATGTCCTAAAAGAGCTTCTCTTATTTATCCTCTACATCACAGATTTCGGGATAATAATTTTGCTCTTGCTACTATAATCTCCTCTCTTCTTTTATTGTTTGTTAGTGGTGAGATGAGGATAGGACTTGTGCCAGGATTGTACTGGTGGTGTTGGGGGCTTGTACTTCATGATGTGGCACTGAGCATAAGGGGAGGTGAGTGGGGAAAGGGGGTATCAAACTTAGAACCTCCAATATGAAGGCAGGTACTCCTGACTACACAACATTCCTGGGCCCTAGGCATCTTCTTTAAATGACCGAAGAGTGTTATTTATAGCTCCCTTCTCAACGAACTTCAAGTCACCCTCTTTTAATCTTAATCTTATCAGCTATCTTACATCTCTTTCTCAGAGTCCTGTTTGCAAAGCTGACAGAGAACAGAAATAATATGCATTTTAAAAAATAAAAATCATATGCTTTTCAACACTTTTTTTCTGTAAAAGAAACCTTAAAATGTACCCTTTGGTTTTGCGTACCACCCACCCCCACCCCACCTCTTAAATCGTAACTGCCACAGACCCGATTTCTCTTTACCCAGCTTCCCAATCAGTTTTGAGATTTGGGGGCTGTAAGAATCCAAAACAGAAACAAGACTTGAAACGTTACGGCACTAATTGTTAAATTCACAAGAAAAACAAATGAGTGTCCTGTCTCCAAGGATTTACACTCCATCCACGCTCCGTGGCTGCCTCCCTCTGGGAAGTGGCTTTTGTCTTCTGTTGGCCTCCATATGTGCAAGGTGTGACCACAGCCTGGAGCATGAGATTGTCCCACAGCCAGACTCCAAGCTTGGTATCGAGAGAAGGCTTAGGGCTTTCCCTTTCTCAAGGAGGGAACTTATCTCACCCGGCAAGATACAGGTATCCAGGACTCGCTGTACCAAACTATGGCCCATAGTTGGGTTAAATTATGACCCATAAGACATAGCTGTTGTTTTAGGCTAAAGACATTTTGAAGGAGTTGGAGGAAACAGCAGATACCTCTTGGAGTCAGCGGGGGGCCGCCCTTTACTTTATGGTGCACTCTACTTGGGGTCACCTGTATCTCAACTCAGGGTGTAGAATTCCTTTCTTTTACTTTATGGGGTTCTCTCATTTCTCTTTGCTCTTTTTTTTTCTTTTTGGGTCACACCCTTGCGATGCTTAGGGGTTACTCCTGGCTCTGCACTCAGGAATTACTCCTGGCGGTGCTCGGGGACCATATGGGATGCCGGGATCGAACCCAGGCTGGTACAGGCCGGCCGCGTGCAAGGCAAATGCCCTACCCACTGGGCTATTGCTCCGGCCCTCTCTTTGCTCTTTTATATTTCCTAAATTAAAAAATATTGTTGCACATAAAGACGTAAAGAAAAAGAAAACAACGAAAGCAAGAAGAAGATCACCTAAACTTTCCTTGCTCCCCACTTCCCAAGCAGGTCATCACTCTACCCTTCTTCAGGGGAAAGTGGACTCATTTCCTTATTCCCAAAGACACAGGGAGTTCCAGGAGCCAAGCAGGTCCTGTTAAATCGTTCACTATTTAACACACATAACCACCGGTCCTTCCCTTACATATTTCTCTCAATCTACCATGAAAACACGCAGGTAAATGGTATTTAGATGTTCACTTCCTTACAAGGACTCCAGTACTACATGAAACTTATGTTAAATATATTTGAATGCTTTAATTGGTCACAGTCAGTTAGAGTCACATAACTAGCAGCAACTCTATGCGAGCTGAGCAAAACTTTCCTCACCTATAAAGATTTACCTTAATGTCTCATTCATTGACTGTTGGGTTTAGGACCCTAAAGCTGCTAGCCTTAGGGCCCAGCACTTTCCCGCCACAAGACCCTACAGGCAGGGCCCAGTCAGTAAAGCATGAGACTGTTAATCTCAGGGTCATGGGTTCGTGCCCCACTTTGGGCACCAGATGTCAGGGGCCCTGGCCAGCAGCCCGCTGGAACAAATGAGGAAGACCTAGATCTTGCCAGACTTCATCCCTGTGGAAAAAAGAGAGGGATGGACTTGAGAGAAACTTTGCCTTGCCGCTACTGCTGAGAAAGGAAAGAAAGAAAGAACGATACCGATGCAGCTGCAGCCAGGAGTTCTGGATAGCAGTACTCCATTTACTGAACACAGGTTAAGCCTTTTATACAATATTTGGGTGGAGGGGAAACAAGCATACATCACAGGGCATTTGCAAGCTCCTGGGCCATTGTAACAGAAAACAGTCACAAATTTAGTATTTGCAAGGTAACATTTGCAAGATAACGATCATTGATTTACATATTCCTGTGATCAGAGTTAGAAGACCAGGCACTTTCTGCCTCACCTTAGCTCGGATAAGTACAGATATTTTGTGTGTAACTATATGACTAGAACTTGTGGGTTCTATGGTCTAATTCTGCTCCAAGGGATACTGAGAAATGAGCATCTGAATTATTTTGTTACCCAAAAGAAGGACCAAAAAATCAGAAGAGAGATGGAATAGCTGTTGGATCTGTAGTGTCTGACCCTCCTTGTCCGCCATGTGATGCAATTAGAACTCCCTTTTGGAGGGAAGAAGAGGAGGAGCAGTTGATGCTCAACACTGTTAAGTCCCATTTCTCATGTCTGGAAGTTACTTTCTATATATGAACCCATTGGACTTGAGAAGGAATATTTTGCTTCTACTTTTAGATTGCCCGATCATGAATAAGAAACATCCTGCCCATGCTATTTAATTTGCCCTGAGCTTTGCATGTCAAGAGCATTGCGCTCAACTCCACTACTTCTAGAATATATGTATAATTCCAATATCTCACTTACACTTTGCTCCTTTGTAGCACAGATTTCATATTTCAAAATCCAAATAAGCTACTACTATCTTATCTAGTTGTTGCAGGACTCCTAAGGGCCGCTGCATCTGCTCTGGATTGCCTCCCGCAAATCACTCCGTAGATAAGGGGGTAGTCTAAATGTGGCAGTTTATCCGACCATGTATGCTGTACTAGCTGGTATAAATATTCTCCCATGCTATCACAATCATCGTGGGACTAGCTAGATCTTACCAGCATATTAGCCTGGCCACATAAGGACACTTAAGTAATTAGACCAGAGAGAAACGCTGTTTGCTTCCAAACAAACAAGCATGGCTCCCTGATAAAATATAAAACTACAATGAAGTAGAGGAGACTTGTGAAGGCTTGGAGAAATATTTAACTGGCATTGGTGTTGATCTTTGGTACAGTGACATGCCATCTCAGAAACCCCCTTCTCTACATTTCAAAGGCATTCCGGCTCAAAACATTAGCACAGTAAAGGCCCTAGGTGAGATGCAGGGAGGGATTACCTGAGGGCATTGGACCCTCCCTGCTTTCCATAACAATGGGAGGAAGGTCTGAGTTGGGGGGGGGTGGGTATAAACTAGCCGGTTCCCGCTCTCCCGGGCTTCTTCTTCCCGGTGGGATCTCGCCTTGTGAGCGTTTATTCCCCTTGGAAGTTTTACACGTGGTGGTCGCCATCTTGGCCTACACGTGGCTGGGGTTCTAGCCTGGAATCCTAAGCATCGGGTTTTTCCTTTTGCTGATTTGTATGCCTGAACCTGTGATAAGTAAAGCCTTTTAAAACCGCATCGGATTCCTGAGTGTTCATCCATTCCTCGCCCGGCCCGGAGGTAGAAGGGAACTCGCTTCCCGGCACTGTCGGGGACCCGGCGGAGAGCCCCGACATCTAGTTATTCCAGGAAATTCAGGAAATGAGAGCTCACAGGAAGAGAAATGATGAAAGGACAAGAAGAATTGAACAGTTGAGTCCCAAAAATTCTAACCCTCTGCAAAGGCAGTTCTAGTTGACAGAAATCCTCTCAGTTAGGGATGCTCAGTGATAGGCTATGGAAATCTTATCTATACAACACTATTTCAGACATTGGGTTCACTCTTTAGGGCTGAGTTCTGATTCTCTGACAAATATAAATGGTTTCGACCCCATTGAAATCTTGCATCTTATCCCATGTTCATGTGAGATTTTTAATACTTAAGACAGGATGAATAAGGAGAACAAATCAGCAGTCATTTAACCTTGGATTGTCTGATGTCCCTAGGATAGAGAGTCTCACTGTGTATGAGCTGTGGAGATCAATGGGCATTTGGGAATTCAGTCTTTAGAAAGGAGACCAATAACCTAGTCATAGTTACTGAACATTGGAAAGAAATAGTAGGTACTAGTCATATTTACATTTTAACGCTTTAAACATAGGCAGACGTGAGAGGGAGAAATTTTTTACAAGTTAAAGGGCTATGGGCTAGAAAAGGACACAGGTGGTAAGGCACTTGCCTTACATGAAGCTGATGGTCGTTTGGTTCCCAACACTAATATGGTCCCCTGAGCACTGCCAGGACTGACCCCTCAGGTCAGGGCCAGGAAAAGTCATCATGTTCTTCATTGTCTGAATCCACTCCTACCTCCAAAGTAAAGTGAACATGAGTTAGTTTTCTCTCATTCCTTTTTTTTCTCTAATAAATAAATGGAAAAACTGTTTGGAGTGTTAATGAGAATTTGAAGTTAATTTTCTGTTTTGATTTGATTTATTTATTTTAGCAATAGTATACTGTTAAATATTGCTATTTTGCATGTGCATGCCCACCACCAGACTGCCAAATTCCCTCCATTATCCCACAGTCCCTACCTGACCCCCCCCCATAGCACCCTCAGACATTACTACTTTTCTGTTCAAAAAGGAGTCTCTGTACTCAGAAAGGCAGAGAATTAAACATCCAGTATGTTCAAATTTTTAATTAGGGAAATGAATAGGGAAATGAAATGGTAAGAAAATAATATCATAAAGCCTGTGATAGGAACGAATTTTGACTTGTGTGTGTGAGAGAGAGAGAGAGACAGAGAGATAGAGAGTCAGAGACAGAGAGACAGAGACAGAACCATAGAGACAGAGACAGAGAGTCAGAGAAAAGGACAGACACACAGAGTGGCAGAGTGACAAAGAGGGCTTGGGGGAAAGAGGCAGATAGATTAAGAGATGTTTGGAAGAATGGCTCAGACAGCCCAGAAAAAAGGTGAAATGGGAGAACAGTTCAGAACATGTTGTTAAATTGCATGGGGAAAGAACAAGGGAAACAATTTTGCTTTAATGAGTTTTTTAATTTTTGCTCCTATTTCCTTCCCCTTTGCTTGCTGAGATGCCTGGGGGCAGTGCATGCTTGTACTAGTCTCCATTAGTGCTCACGAGCACACTCGTGGCCATGGTGCTGGCCTGAAATCACACATTTTTATGGCACAGGGCATCCCTGGTCATGCTGCCAGATATTGCTTGGTACACCGGGGCCGTGTTGGGCATCAAACTCATGGCCTTGTGCCTCTAAGGCAGGTAGGTGGTTTATTGTTATGGTCTCCATGAGACCGAAAGTGTGCAGGTTTTAGAAAAAATTCATTTATAAGGAATTCCCTCTAGTATATTTGACAAAAGAATTTTAAGACTATACCCACCTAATTCTTCACTGCACTGTAGTTTTCTTTAAACTATCTGTAAAAGTCTGGAGAGGGAACTCGATGAGTCAGGTGCAACCTCTTCCTGCAGGGGGCTCAGGTGTGTTATCTGGCATCACATGGTCCCCCAGAGCTTCCAGGAAGGACCACTCCTTGTTCCCCAAGCACTGAGTGGACGAAGGACCACTATCAAGTGTATTCCCCAAACAACAAAACAAAATCATCTGTACAAAATCTGCAAAGGGTTTATATGAGTGAGATTTGAGTATATAAAGGGAAAAGGACTTTAATTCATGCATGAACTAGAGCTGGGATGAGCGGAAAGACCAACTGCAGGGAGTGAAGAGCAAGAATCCAGTGGAAATAGGAAGTTGGTACAAAAAAGCAATCTTGAGCTATGGTGGGTGTGACTGGGGTTGGGTGGAGTGCTGGGGAGAAGAGAATTATGGAGATTTAATCATAAGGTGCTGGAGCTGCATTTTAACATTTTTATTTATTTATTTTTACTTGTGGGGGGGGCAGTTCTGGAAGTGCTCAGGGTTTAGTCCTGATTCTGCACTCAGGCATCACTCACTCCTGGGGGTATTCCAAATAGCATATGTCCCTGGGGATTAAGTCTGGGTCAGTCACATGCAAGGCAAACACCTTACGCTGTATTATCTCTCTAGGCCCTGGAATGGCTTTTATTTAAATATTAAGTAAAGGTGACCCTGTAAAGTTGGAGGATTTTCAGGTATACAGGTCAGATTTTTTGAAGACTGTTTCTACTTCAATCCCTTGCAGAAAATGATATAGCTTTTTTTCTAAGAATTCTTTCTCTGTGGTTCTCAACATCAATCATTTCAAGCCACTCTTTTTGCTTACGAATTCAGATACCTTTGCCATCTCACTCCACTTGAGAGAGAAATGATGTGCTCTTGTCATGCAAAAAATTTTTGAGTTCCCCTGGAGATATTTATTGCTCTCTTTTCCAGAAATGTATATGAGCTATTTAGTGGCTTAAAATGTTCTATGTAAACTTATTGATCTAAGACATACTTTCTTGACCTGTTTTAGTTGTTCTGCTTCTAGAGTGGATCTCTAAAAACTAGCTGAGCCACCTCCAGAGCCTTAGGTATCTACGTTCTTCAACTTAGTGGTCCTGGTCTCTTGCCATTTGGTTTGTCAATAAGCACCTGAGTTTCATAGTTATATTTTGCTCACCACTGGATCTAGAATTATATTTGAATCCTAGTAGGCACTCTAAATTATCTCAATGACTTTCCTCTAGCTATTTTGATTCTTGTCTTTCTGATAAGCCAGGTCTTTCTTTTCAACTGTAATACAGAGTATTATGCTGGCCACATTATCAATTACTGATTTAACAATTTCTGTACTGGCTCTGGCTTGAGCACAGATGGAAGAATAGTTTATCTGAATGGACAGAGTGACTTTTATGAGCATGCTACTGAGACATTTCCTAGATAATATGTGTATTTGCTGACACAGAATGGTGGTACATGTAGTTTAGGCAAGTTGTCCCTGAAGCAAACAAGCAGAAAGAAGGCATAGTTCTCATCTCTTATAAAGGAAATGCTACTTTCCAAACTGATGTAATAGGCTCAGAATTTCAATAAATGTAAGAATATGTATTTTATCAATGGACTTAGAATCTTATAACAAAGAAGACAAGATTCATCAAGGTGACAGAGTCACAGAGTACTTATTGTACTCTGTAACAAGTACCCAAATCCGTAGATCTATTCACATAATGAACCAGAAGTAGAAATCAATACTGCATGGTCTTCCTGGTCAAATGGGAGGAAGTCTGGATTATAAAGTCATAAAGATAAAGTTTTGTTAGGTTAAAATTTCTGTGCTCCCATGTATTATCAGTGCTGTCTGCAGCAGGTCACTTTCCTCTCTCCAGGAGGTCTCTGGGCTTAATGAAAACAGAATCTGGAGTCAGAGTGTCTTATTAGAGAACAGCTAGACTTTGACATGCTTCCTACCTTTCTCTTCCTGCCTCCTTATTCCTAAGAGAAAGATAATAAAATTATCTGCCCTATAAAGTTGTTGTGAGAATAAATAACACAGAAGGGCCTGAACTCTTGGCCATCATGCTGAGACTCAGACGCACAGTGGAGAGCTGCCATCCAGCTCTCTCCTAGTTCAGCTGACCATGAGGCTCCCAGGAGGCAACATGGGTTTTGGGTTTTGGCCCATCACCTCTGTAGGGCCTCAAAAGCAGCCGGATGAGACTCACTCACCATAATAGCCACCATTTTTTGTGGTCTGGACTCCATAGCTCATCAGAACCCAATCAAGAGAGATTCTGATCTCAAGACCAGCTTAGCAGAGCAGCAGAGTTCAAGCCCAGGTAGTTGGCTCTTGGAGGCAGAAGTCACCGGGCGTTCGTGAAGATGGAGCTGGGGGTCCCCATTCCCCTCTCTGACCTGTCCTGGAAACCTGGTGACCCCGCCCACTAACTTCCTCAGGGCTCTCGGCCATCATGCTTGAGACTCACAGGGGAGCTACCATCCGGCTCTCCCTGAGTCGTGTGGCCACTTGCCACTCGCGCGGTACATCAAATAAGTGGAACCAAATCATGTTCTAGAATATATTACAATCCACAATGTGTAAGAAAGGGAAGCAAGAAGGAGAGAGAGAGGAGAGAGAGAGAGAGAGAGAGAGAGAGAGAGAGAGGAGATAAAGAACCTGCCATGGAGGCAAGCTGGGGAAGGGGGACGGAAGTGGGGACATTGGTGATGGGAAATGGGCACGGGTGGAGGGATGGGTGTTGGAACACTGTAGAACCAAAACTCAAACATGAACATCTTATAATTGTTTATCTAACGGTGCTATAATAAAATATTTTTTTAAACAAAGAAAGGCCTGGCACAAGAAGAACTGGGAAAATGTTAGTTGCTGCTCTCTGAACCTCAGTTTCCCTGACTGTGACGTAGGGGGTAATATCACCTCATTGGGTTGTCATTAAGACATGGTAGTATATAAATGAAAATGCAGAAACCATATTAATTGAAGTCATTAATTAGAAAGCTTAGAAAGATTCTGATACATCCAATGGCAAGGTGAATTACAGACTCCATCCAGATGGGACATGGCAGCAATCTCGGGATTGAAGTGATGCATTTGCTACCCCAGGCAGTGGAGCATCCTTGTCCTGCAAGAGCTCAACCAACCCAAAGTTATTATATTCCTAATATAAAAGTCCCTCTAAAATCTCTTTAAGGATGTTTCTTTCTTTGTTCTGAAAACTATGCTGAGTGAATTTGACCTCACGTTCCAAATTGCCTTCACACTCAATAAACCCATTTTGTTGGTGAAATCACTATTGGTTTAAGGTCAACAATAGTAAAAGAAGCATTTGTCTCACAACAATTGTACAACCAAGATTCCTTAAGTCTATGCCAGTGAGGTAAGTTTTATTACAGTGAAGTAAAGCTTTGAACATAATCTCTCTCACTGATAGAAAACGGAGTAAAATGATACTGTTTCCAGGATAACAATGATGCCTTTTCATAGATTTTTTGATTCCTTTATTTTGGGCAGCACTTACAGCATGGATTTTACGTCATAAAAATTTCTTCCTGTGACTTTGACTTTTTACAGGTTAAATTCTTTGAGTTAGAATTTTTACAGGTTACTTTCACAAAGAAAGAGAAATATTTCAGGGGCTGGAGTGATAGTACAGTGGGTAGGGTTATATTGTCTTGCACACAGCTGATCTGGATTTGATTTCAGGCAGCCCAGATGGTTCCCCAGCCTAAGCTCTGTGTACCACTGGGTATGGCACCAAAACAAACAAACAAAAAATCTCAGAACTTCAGTAAAAATGGCTTGGGGGGGCAGAGAGGTAGTACAGTTGGTAAGGAGGTAGTACAGTTGGTAAGGTGTTTGACTTGCATGCAGCCAGTCTGGGTTCAATCCCTCGCATCCCATATGGTGCCCAGAGCACAACGAGGTGGTTCTTGAGTACAAAGCCAGGAGTAAACCCTGAGCACAACGAGGTGGTTCTTGAGTACAAAGCCAGGAGAAAATCCTGAGTAGTGCCAGGTGTGGCACAAAAACAAAACAAAAAAGGGAAAGTAAAATATTTCCTTAGTTTGACGCTGTTCTCTGTGGTACACATTGATTTTTATCACATTCTCTTCCACTTATTCTTAAAAAGCCGTGCACATCTGAGACTGAGACATATTTCAGGCTGATGTATAAATTAAGAATGCATGCAGCATTCAATTACAACTTCCATAAAATATGAAAACAGTGCATTCAAAAGGTTATGATGAAAATAATACCCACAAAGTTATTTTACGAGCCCAGAATCCAACAATGCCAGGCAGGCCTGTTTTGTGTATTTCTGAGAATAATTACTTCCAAGGCAAACACCACTTTAGAGTTCAAACTTACTTTTCACTTACTTAAGGGGGTAAAAATTCTTATAAATCAACCCAAGAACTGTATTTTTCTCTCTAGGCAACTTGGTAGAAAAGCATAAAGAAAATCATTGTATAAAATGAACAAAGGTTCCTAAAATTAGAATTATGTAACCAATTGTTTCTATTTTATTTTTATTTCTACCTAAATTGTATAGAACTATTAGTGTATCACTGGGTATAACTTCCTAGAAAATGCATAAATGAGTCTGCTGTGATAAAGAATAGAAAATGATATCAAACAGACAAAACAAAAATATAAAATTTTTATTTAAGATAAAGACAATGTATTTGACTGAATGTTGGAACTATAGGCTGTGGGGAGAAGGAGAGTTGGGGTTCAGTACTATTAACTAAGATTAAGTTCTTCTGGAGACAAATAGGGTTAAGTTCTTATCCTTACTTAGTGTTTGGTCAAATGGCCCCTTGGAAAAAAGCTCCATGGAGCCTCTCATTCCCTTAACTTTGTGCCCTTTTCCATGGTTTCCATCTCCATGTTGTAGTCAGTTTCATCCTCTTATTCCTAAGGATAATAGTTGACCTAAAAAACCCAGCTCTGCTCAACTGAAACATTTCATAAAACTAGCTCTTGCACATACAGCCTGAGTAAATAGTTGCTTCAACTCTTAGAGTGCCAAGCTAATTAAATGCTTCGGAGTTTGGAGATTTTTTTTAACCCCAAGGCTAAATAGTTTCCTACTTGGCTTCCTACTCTCAAGGAACATTAATTATAAAACCAGATTTGAGAATTAGGTTTAAAAGAAAATAAAGTCTCTCACATCTAAGGTCATTAAAAATGCACTTTGGAGGGTCTGAGCGATAGTACAGTGGGTAGGACCCTTGCCTTGGGCACTGTGGATGTGACCAACTCTAAGTCCTGAGCATTGCAGGATGTGAGCCAGAAAGTCAAAAAAATTCTACATTTTGAAATGGGCTGATTCTCTTTTGAGGAACCCATGTCTTTCTGAGTGTCCGCTAATCGCTCCAGAATTCATTAATCATTGTTTGTTTATGTTTCAGTTATTTCCAGACTTTGAGTGGATAATTATGACTGCAAAAGAGCATCCCTTCCCCCATGTGGTTACAAGGAAAATACCCTGAGGGGTTTCAGGAGGGGTTTCAGGAGAGCTACCACCTCACCTGTTCCTGGCAGTTCAGCTACCTCAGCTTCTCCCAGCACTCGCTTCCAAAGAAGGGTGTTGTTTAAGAGACTTAATGCTGTGCCTGGGGCACCATGTACCCGAGCACACACTGGCTGTAAAACCAGTTCTGGCATGAGCCTTAACCCTGGGGCTGTGTCTTTCTCTGGTTTAGGCAACAGAGTTTTAAATTGAGTTCAATCATGTCCTAAGGGGTCAACTACAAATGTCTATTAAGACTGACAAAATTACAGTCATATTTCTAGTCATAGTTTCTTGCAATGAATTCTGGTTCATTCTTTTCCAGTCTTGGAACAAAGTATTCTTGCCAGTTTGAGAGCGGGTGGTTGAAGCTGAGCTGCCAACACTTTACATTGTACACAATAGTATGAGAGGTGCCAATCATAGACTTAAGCTTTTTTTGTTTTGTTTTCTTTCCTGGCATCTTAATGATTTAATCACCTTGTCCTGGATGGCAGACAATCTTTGTGTTTTAATGTTTTTCTTTGGGTTTTAATTTTTCATATAGGAACAAAGAAAATTTGCAACCTTCAAATGTAAGAGTGCTATGCAAATTATCAAGCATATTTTAATTACTCTGAACTACCAGGATCAAACTATGGCGGTCTAAAGCATACACAAGTTAGACAGAGCATTTGGCAAATATTATTTCATTAAACCTCAGCATTTTCATAAAATGGATTAAATTTAATTTTAACAGGAGAGGTCAAGTAATTCATCTAAACTCTACAGTGAGCTTGCATTAAGCATTCTTTATATAAATATATAATTTCCTTTTGAGACCAGAGAAGTTTAAGACAATTTAGGAAAATCTACAAAGTCATAAAAAAGCCTTCATTTATAATATTATAGTCTATTTTATTCCTCTTACCAGATATAGTCAACTTACTATAATTCATTTATATATATATATATGTGTGTGTGTGTGTGTGTGTGTGTGTGTATGTATATCTAAGCTGATTGAGTTAAGACTTGTCTACGGCCATACCACCCTGAACGCGCCCCGATCTCATCTTATCTCAGAGGGCCTGGTTAGTACTTGGATGGGAGACTGAGTTAAGGACTTCAGGGAAACATTCAGACTTTCTTCTACATGCTAAAGCTTCGTTTAAACTTAAAAAGACAAAAAAAAGAAAAAATAAATAAATAAACTTAAAAGACAATTTATGGCTTATTCATTTGATCATTTCTATTTTGGGGGGCGGCAGACCTGACAGTGTTCCAGGATAACTCCCGCACTCAGGAATTACTCCTGGTGGTACTCAGGGAACCATTTGGTATGCTGGGCATCAAACGCTGTAGCCACATGCAAGGCAAGAGTCTACCTGCTGTACTGTCTCTCCAGCCCCTTACTTCTTTACAAAAAATGATAAATTTCTTAATTATAAATAAATAAATCATAATAAAGTTGAAGTCACTGCATATATTCAACCTTCCCAAACACACATGGCCCCTTTGTGAATTGTGAGTTTCTGTGGTCTCATCTATTGAAAGTCCACTGAGCTGTCCAAACTAAATCAAAGTTAAATAATTATCTGGATAATGATAATTAATTGGAGAGATCCCCTTCGGGACAGTTTCTTTTGACTTTCGTTGTGACAATATCACAGGCTGCTTAGAACCTCTGTTTCAGGAATTGACTGAGAACTTTTGTATTCTGTGCCTTGGCTCCCAATTTTCCTGCTCTGTTCATTAAATGTATAAGCCAGATTGGACACTTAGGGGTAGGGGCAACTCTGGCCCTTGTAAGAATACTGACCATCTTGCAAGATGACCCAGATTTTCCTTCTTGACTAGCCTGGGGAGGCAGAAGTCTGAGTGGAGAGCAGAGTGAGGAAGTGTGACAGTTGATTAATTCTAAGAGGTGCCACTTCAAGCTTCAGTGGCCCTGGGTTCAATTCTACAATCTGAAAAACTCACAGAGAAGCAAGCATATAGATCCATTCCAAGAGGAAAAATAAGTGAGATTATAACATTTATTTATGAAACTCCTAGGTATGTCCTGGAAATGTATTATTTGATTGGAGGGAGTGCAGAGAGAGGTGAGGCAAGGGAGAGAATTGTTGCCATTTGACCTCATGTCATGTTATTATTCCTTCCTATTCCTGGGAAAAAAAGCTAAATGAACTGAAGAAAGCCAAAGGTGTGTACTGAGTTTGTGGGAATGAAAATGTGAACGTTAAAAAAAGAAAGCATTTGATTTAGTAAAAAGAACTGAAATGTGGTTTTGGAGAGATTGCTCAAAAGAATGGCTTGCATGTTTGCATGCAGGAGCCCAGATTCAGCCCCCTGGTACCCCATGTCCTCCTGAGTGCTTCAGGGAGTGACCACTAAGCACTTAGTAGGGAGCAGAGCCCTGCCCCACCCCAGGGCTGCTAGTTGTGGCTCCCAAACTAACCTGAAACATACACACAAAAAGGAAATGAATTAAACATCTAAATTTCACCTCTCAGAGGAAAAATTATGACTCCCCCACCTCAATTTGAAAATGGAGGAGGGGGTTTGGGGACTTCCCATAATGCTCTAGTCCTTTACAAACAGATGTTACTACACTTGATCTTAGCCAGAAAGTCGAGAAGCGATACAAATAGATGTTAAGCACCTAGAAACGATGGTCATTGACTACATAACTATTCATTTTGGGGAATTAATAACTACTTAAATTGCTGATTGCAAAATATCCATTCATCAGGGATGGTCCATTTGTGACAATCATGAAACAAGAGTGAGTTGTTTACACATGTGACCATATAACCCAGCACGCTAAGCCAAATCGAAGAGGTTCCTATAGTAATGTCAACACTATCGGTGACGTCCCTCCTGGCATGGACCTCAGTCTGCGCATTATAACATCTGGACATTCCTGCCCACCAGATTGTGTCCCCATCTCTTCTTGTACTTTGCAATTTCCATACATGTTTTGTCTCTCTCTGTCTCTGCCTCTGTCTCTCTGCTTCTGTCTCTGTCTCTCTCAAACACTCACACACACAGACACACACACACAGACACACGCACACACACATACACAACTGAAACACAAGTAAAGCTTGCTTCAAGCAGGTGACCTGAGCCCCAGCGACCTCCCTTTACCTCTTGCCCAGGGCGAATGCTGGCTGCCGTGGGCGCTCTCGCTGCCATCGGTCTCTGCTGCTCTCCCCATCTGGCTCAGCAGACTAGGGCCCTCTGTGTTTTCAACAGGTACCATGGTCACGTAGAAGTTATAGCCGTCCCCTCAGCACCTCACCATCCCGACTGCCCCTACGGCCACAAGTGGTCACTTTTCCCCCATGGTCGCATGCTCAAGAAGGGTGGGAAAAAGAAAAAGAAAAAAAAAAAACTTCGGGCAAAGCCAACGTGATTTGTGACCAACTTTTGTTTCTATTTCCGAAGGCTTTGCCCTTTACGGTGACACAGGCTGTTGCTATTCCAAGCAGCCTATCACAGGCGGTGGGAGGGCCAAGTCTCCGAGGAGGCTTGTTTTTTGCCTTCAGATGCTGATTTGGAAGCAAGGGGTTAAGGGCTTTGGAAGCCAAGCTCCGACCCGGTGTTTGGTCTTTAGCTGCGGGCAGCGCTAAGATTCCTGCCCCTTTGAAAGCAGAGGCCGGCTAGAAGCCTGCAAATTCGAAGGCAAGCTGAGAGTGACCGCCCAGAGGAGTCACAGATGGTATCCAGTAATCTTGCAGAGAGGAACAGTTCATGCAGACATACCACACGGAAAAGTGTGTCAGTTTTTCAGCAGAACTATTAACCAGAGACTCGTGACACTAGTTTAAACAAAACATGAACGTTGTTTCTGGATTCTACCTGATCTGGAATTTGTAGCATGCTCCCTCTCTCTCTCTCTCTCTCTCTCTCTCTCTCTCTCTCTCTCTCTCTCTCTCTCTCTCACACACACACACACACACACACACTCTCTCTCTCTCCTCTCTCTCTCTCTCTCACACACACACACACACACACACACTCTCTCTCTCTCCTCTCTCTCTCTCTCTCTCTCTCTCTCTCTCTCTCTCTCTCTCTCTCTCTCTCTTGCTGCTGCTGCCCAACATCCAACAGCTGAAGGCCAGACATATACCAACTCAGAATGCCAGTAGACTCTGTCAGCTTTTAAACAGCTTGATATTTTGTAGTATGGACACGTGTGTTATGTGTCCATATTCAGGCACACAACCCTGAATTATACTCAGATTGAAGCTGCCTGCTTGTAGGAGGAGGTGTTTACTCTTCAGAGAGGCGAGATTTATAAGGCCGGTGTCGTGGGTTTTATGTCATACAATGTGAACCAAATCTAAAGGCAAGAAAACAAAATTATTCTGACTTGTGAAGGTAGAGATAGCAAAAGGCTTAGAGTGTGACATGCTACCTTCAGGCCTAAATTTAGTAAATCATATTTCTGAAAAATGTTATGGAAGAAGTAGATTCATTTCAGAAAATCTTTAAGAGGGGGACCAGAATGATAGGAACGTGGGTAGGGTGTCTGCCTTGCATTCAGCCAACCCAGGTTCAATCCCCAGTACCCCATATGGACCCCAGAGCCTGCAGGAGTGATTCCTAAGTGCAGAGCTAGGGGTTTGTCTTAGGGGTAAGTCTTTACCCCTATGCCATGAGCACTGCCAGATGCCCCCATACATGAAAGAAAGAAAGAAAGAAAGAAAGAAAGAAAGAAAGAAAGAAAGAAAGAAAGAAAGAAAGAAAGAAAGAAAGAAAGAGAAAGAAAGAAAGAAAGAAAAGAAAGAAAGAAAGAAAGAAAGAAAGAAAGAAAGAAAGAAAGAAAGAAAGAGAGAAAGAGAGAGATAGAGGAAGGAAGGAAGGAAGGACGGACGGACGGACAGAAAGAAAGAAAGAAAGAAAGAAAGAAAGAAAGAAAGAAAGAAAGAAAGAAAGAAAGAAAGAAAGAAAGAAAGAAAGAAAGAGAGAAAGAGAGAAAGAAAGAAAGAGAGAAAGAGAAAGAAAGAAAACTATTAGGAATAAAACTAAACTCAGGTGAACTAGAATTATAATATAGTGAATAATGCATTTGCCTTATACATGGCTGGCATGGGCTGAATTGCCAACAGCTCACATGGTCCCTTGAATCCAGCCAGAAGCGGTCCCTGAGCAGAGCAAGGAACAAGTAAGCCCTGAGCACCTCTGGTTATGGCAAAAAAAAAAAAAAAAGCCTAGAATTTATGGAGCTCTCTTTATGTGTCAAGATCATACTAAGAACATTAGCTGAAGTAATTCTTTTGGAAACAAGTATCAGGCCATTAACAGGAGAGGTCATGAAGATTGAATGGTTTACCTAAAGTCTCAGTTTGGCAGTGGTAGATCGCAGTCAGCAGTTAGGGAGACAACTGTGTCTATATGCCAGGTCCCGGCATGGTCCTTCTCTAACTTTCTTGGCTTCCTTCTCCTCAGCCCTTATGAAGATGCTATGGAATATGGATTTTGGTTCTAGCCATTCCTCCAGATAGTGAATTTTTAGTTGTGTGTACCAAAGCTGAGTCATGCAGATCTTAACGTCCTCGCTAGGTCGTAATAACCTGCCTTTGGTACATTTCTTTTCAATAGATCTCTCTATTTTACATGCTCTTCTGCAAATCAGGTGGCAAATGAAGAGAGCTGGATTCATTCCACTGGTATTTTTTAAGGCACCTTTTGTGTGTCTGCTTATAGTGCTAGAAAATGGAAGGTCTCCCAGCTTAGCCGAACCTCCTCGTGATTAAGAGATGAGCAGAGTTCAGAATCACACAGATCAGCTTGTTCCCAGGAAAAATAATGCAGTGCAATGAGGCTTTCATTTTATTTATTCTGAGGATGAGTTAAGATTGTAGGAGTTGCAGATTTTATCTGTGCAATATTTCTCATCAGCTCCCCATCTGCGCCTCATGTCCAGTGAACTCTGGTAGAGGATATTTTCTTGCAATGGACTAGTGTTCCCAAGTCCTGTGACCCTGTACTGTTTTTGGAACCCCAAACTGTGGGGGATGTCTGCTGTGACCTTTAATTAGGCAGAAAATAAAACTAATTCTACAGCTAAAAACATTTCATATCCTATTGTTAAAAATATTCCAACAATTCTCATTTCACTTTCCATAGCTGAAAGGACTCTGAAGGTATCAATTAGCAAGAAGTGCCGGCGATAGTCCAGTGAGTAGGACATTTGCCTTGCAAACCGCCAACCTGGGTTTGATCCCTGGCATCCCATGTGGTCCCCCAAGCACTGCCATGAGTAATTCTTGAGTGCAGAGCCAAAGCAACCCCTGAGTATCACCGGGTGTGACCCTAAAAAGCAAAAAAATAAATAAATTTAAAAAATGAATAAATAAATGAACAAGAAAACAGAAGGACAGGGCCAGAGAGATAGTACAAGGGTTAAGGCTCCTTCACTACCCTGATTCCATCTCTGGAAGCACAAGATGCCCCTTGAGCCTAAGCCAAGAGTTGGTCCAACTGTCACCCCTTCAGCCCCCAAACAAACAAAAATTCTAATAAGCAAACAACTGTCTTTATAGCTTTTGGTATCTGATTTCTGTTCTTTGTTCCACTGTTGATGTGACATAGGCCACTGCCTCCCTTTACTCTCTTAATTCATAGAAAGTTTATTTCCATCCAGGCCAGAAGGAAATATTTTACCACCCAAATTTTCTTAAGAATCCCTATACTTCTACATAGCATTTTACCCATTTTAAATAATTTTAAACTAGCAAAAGAGAGAGGAAGGGAAAGAAATAAAGAACCTGCCATGGAGGCGGGCTGGGGAGGGGGAGGGAACCGGGTAGTTGGTGGTGGGAGATGGGCACTGGTGGAGGGATGGGTGCTGGAACACTGGATGACCAAAACCCAAATATGAACTTTTTAATTGTATATCTTTGTAATTGTATATCTCACGGTGGTATAATAAAATACTTTAAAAAATAAATAAATGATTTTATACATGGAGATATTTCATTTGAATCTGTCTTTTTTGCTAGATCTGAAGGTCCGCAAGAGTGTGAAATACATTACATCAGTTCATTGCATATTCTAAGTGCTTGGTACACAATAAATACTTGGTTAATACATGCAAATTGACTATTACCTACAAACTCACTACACTAAGGTCACTAAGGTATTATTAGATTGTAAGTTGTGAAGCAGCTCCTATATCTGTCTCATGTACATGCTCACCTTTCTCTTTTTTTATATTTTATTATACTACTGTGAGATATACAATTACAAAGATGTTCATAAGATGTTCATTTTTTGGGTTTTGGTCATACAGTGTTCCAGCACCTATCCCTCCACCAGTGCCCATCTCCCATCACAGATGACCGCGCCTCCCCTAGCCTGTCTCTATGGCAAGTTCTTTATTTCTTTCTCTTTCTCTCTATCTCTTTCTCTTTTCCTTCCCTTCCACATTGTGGATTACAGTACATACATTAAGAGGTTGTCATATTTAATGTGTTTTGCCTGTATTTAATGCTCAGTTCTAGGTTGGTATCAGCTCTTTTGACAATTATTGGCACACTGTTCCGCTTCTCTGTCTTATGTAGCCTCTGACTCCCACATGTTTGTGATAATTTCCACCTTTGACAAGACCTCCTGATCCATGTTTCATAATATGTACATATATACATATATATGTATATATATATATATATATATATATATATATATATATATATATATATATAAGTACCACTGTGAGACAGGGACGCTGACTCTCGTTGCCAAGGCTTCGAAAATCAGATGGGCTGGACATGTAATGCGATTTGGAGACAACCGCTGGACTAGAGCCGTTACCGACTGGATCCCACAGGATGTCAAAAGATCACGTGGCAGCCCACCTACAAGATGGTCAGACTTCCTTGTTAAGACCCTGAAGGAAGGTTTGAGGCTCTTCATATTCCTCAATCAAGCAGATGCCATTGGGCTACATTGGCACGTGATAGGGTCCAATGGAAATGTTACTGGCGCCCGCTAGAGCAAAATGATGAATAACGGGATTCAAGTGACCAAGTGATATATATATATGTATATATATATATACATATATATATGTCATGCAAATAAATGCATTCATTCTATATCTGTCTCTCTCCTTATGGCTAATTTCACTCAATATGATCCTCTCCATGTCCATCCATTTGTAGGCAAATTTCATAACTTCATTTTTCATAACAGCTGCATAGTATTCCATTGTGTAGATGTACCAAAGCTTCTTTATCCAGTCATCAATTCTTGCATGCCCACCTCTCTTATGCCCACATTATGGGGCAATTGAAAGATCTTACATAAAGATTTTTTTAAATAAATGAGAGATCCACATTATTTAATGCATGAAATTAAATGAATAAACTAACTTTATTAATATCAAAACAGTTCACAACTTCCAACAATATCTAGAAAAATTATAAATTGAAATATGTGCCTCTCTTTTCTTCTTTTTTTTGATTTGCTTTTTTATTTCACCTGGTGGTCATCAGCTCTGCATTCAGATATCAAACCCAGGTAGGCTGCATGCAAGGCAACTGCTTGACACTCTGTACTATCTCTCTCTCTGCACATTCTCTCTCCTGTCTGTTAATCTCTTTAGAACAAGCATTACCACAGATTGTCTCTCCTTCATGGTTTGAGCCACTATCATATGTAAGAGTTGTTCTACACATAAAATGTAAAATAAGCAGTTAACAGATGTGATCTCCATCACCCAAATAATTTTGCTAAATACCATTTTTAGACACTCTGCTCATAGACATTGTTACCATATCATGGTTTGGACATTGACAAGACAGATCAGAGGGAATAAAAAAAAGGGAAACAGCATCGTTTCCTGTGAACATCTATGGCATTTCCCTGAAAAATGTCCTTTAATTCATGTTGTTCTGAGAGAGGAAGAACCCCATCAACACTGAACAGAGGGACTTTTTGCGAGGACTTGGTTTTTGCGAGGACTTGGTTTTATTATATGTTCTTCTCCTTCAAGTTGTAGTTATTAGGACTTTATCAATTATCTTATAGCAGGTCTATTTTCATTGAAATATTTCTCATGGAAAATCATTCAATAAAATAATTTTATATTACTTGTTACAATTCAATGGCTAATGGAATTATCAAAATAATTCTCTAGTAAAGGAAAATTGTGAAAATTGTTCATCTCACCATGGGGTCACTAAGTTTTTGCCTGACAGTTTACTAAGCTGTTTATTGCTCCTTGAGCCTTCTCTGCTGTTGTTTTTATTTGTAGAACTTTGGTTGACTTCTAGGCTACTTATCTAATTTGGTGTGCTCCTACTGGGATGTCAGAATTGTGGAATTTGGAGACATTAGTCCAGGAAGTCCAGGATCTGTTGACTTGGCCGATGAGTTTATGAGGTGGTGGCTAAGTGATATGGTGTGGCTGCTTGGACTTCTGGAAGTACAGGGGGTGGAGGAAAGGGCCGTCTATCCCCACTCTGAGAAGACCACATAGTTTTTGTTAGACTAGACTATTAGAAATGAGACCAGACTCCCCTTGCAATAAAGAAAAAGGCTGGTCTAAATGTATCACTGTCTATCACTGTCTTCCCGTTCTTCATCAATTTGCTCGAGTGGGCACCAGTAACATCTCCATATGTCCTGTTTCATGCTAGTAGAGCACAAGGGCACCTGCTTGCTCCAGGAACATAAAGAGCCTCAAAATCATTCCATCAGATCATGGGAATGAGGTCTATAATTATTACTGGTATTTGGCATATTAAATACGACATGGGTAGCTTGCCAGGCTCTGCCATGCGGGTAGCATACTCTTGTAGTCATCTCTAAATCCAGCATTTATTGATGAACTGCCGGGCTGTGATAGGCTGGACTGCTGGGTGAAGTTCTGACGGAGGGGGTACAGATGTGGAAAATGGAGGCCCTCATGGAGTTGGGGGGGGGGGGTTGTCTGGCTTGTTGCGAGGCTCTGCTGGGGTGGCAGGCCAAGGATGGAACCTGCCATCCCTCTAGGGCGCCTCGTGAGCAGCTGGGCCCTTGCAATAAAGGAAAAGATACCTCTAAGAGTGAAGTTACCTATATAAAGTTGGACAAACTCGTCACATAGATGATAAGTAGCAAGGAGGAGAGAAGTGAGGGGGTAACTGGCCTTAACCACACCAGGAGCTCAGATGTTAACACCTAACTGGGGCTTAATAGTTTGAAGCATGTTCTGGTCCTCTTTCAGAACAACCTGCTAACAGAGGAAAAGGGGGTGCCTGCTATTGAGGCAGACTGGAGGTGGGTGGGAGGAAGTGGGGTACATTAGTGGTGTGAATGGGGCACTGGTGGAGGGATGGGTGCTAGAATACTGTATTACCAAGAACCAATTATGAGCACCTTTGTAATTTTATGTCTCACGGTGGTATAATAAAAAATTTGAGAAAAAAGGACAACCTGCAAACCACATTTTTCCACCACCACAGGTGTTGGTCCAGTCTTGAAGCCATCTGCTGGTCCCATCTTAACAGTTTTCAGGCATGAAAACTGGTGTAAAAATTTTAAGCAGATTAGCGCCTTTGCAGAGAATACTTATGAAGCAGCAGCATTGGGCTGTTACCATTTTGGCAGTTGTGGGATGTGGCTGTGGCTGCCAGTGCTTTGGCAGAGTGATATGGTCTGTACCCCTCCAGAGGGCACCCAGGGATTAAAGTCATAAGACCCAGATCCTGAGAAATTTAGCAGCTTGGGTAGCATCTCATCTGAGATTAGTTGTGAGTCTGTAGCAGGACTGATCTGGAAAACTTATTTAACTTCACCTTATCTTGGATCATAACAGAAGACCTAGATTTTATTTTTTAAAAAGAAAGCTTTTGTAACATAATTTTTATCTATCCCTCTGACCATTCATTAATTTATCTAATATTTTATACAATTCATAGCCAGTTGTAATATTTCAGTCAGTACATATATAATTAACTAGAATTCTTTGTTTAGGTCTTTCTGTCTTTTGAGACAGATCTTATACACTGCAATGTGTCTATTTCCTTCCTTCCTCCTTTCCATTCTCCTCTCTCTTTCTCACTTTCTTTTTCTCTTTATTTCTTTTTTTTCCTTCCTTCCTTCCTTCCTTCCTTCCTTCCTTCCTTCCTTCCTTCCTTCCTTCCTTCCTTCCTTCCTTCCTTCCTTCCTTCCTTCCTTCCTTCCTTCCTTCCTTCCTTCCTTCCTTCCTTCCTTCCTTCCTTCCTTCCTTCCTTCCTTCCTTCCTTCCTTCCTTCTTTCTATCTTTTTTGTTCTTTTTTTTCTTTTGGGCAAAACCTGAGTGTGTATGAGGCTTACTTGTGTGAGTTCCAGGGGTCCTTTTGGTATATTTGGGACTGGTGACTGTGTCCCCTAAGTGATGGAAGAAGGAATGGGACCATGTATTCATTGGTACTCAGTGGCAGTTTAATTCAAGTGAACCCAGTTAGTTATAGAGAAATCATGAAGTTTTGGGGTTGCAAAACAGCTGTGGTAAACAATGAACAGATGTAAGAGCTATTCCTTCAGGAACAATCTAGGAGATCCACATAAAGGCAGAATTCCATCTAGGGGCTACAGCACTTTAGATTCCTTCTAGGAGATACACCCAAGGGGGAATTCTTTCTAGGCGTTTGTTGCTTCCTCATTTCCTTTACCAGCAATCCGTTTAAACAATCATATTAAATTGACTTCTTAATAATATTTCTAGTCATTTTGTATAAACACAGTAAGAAATATAGACTTTTATCTACATATAATATTTATATATAATATCTAAATATAAATGTTTATCTACTCTTATCTACCCTAACTAAGTTTAAAATTACTTCTCTGAAGAGAGAGACAGAGACAGAGACAGAGAAAGAAGAGGCAAAGTGCCTATCATAGAGGCAGGCCGGGGGAGGAAGGAGGGTATTTGGGGACATTGGTGGTAAGAAATGTGCACTGGTGGAGGGGTGAGGGGTGGAACACTTTATGAATGAAACCCAATAATGAACAGCTTTGTAATTGTATATCTCACTGTGGTATAATAAAATTTAAATAAGTAAATAAAATTATCTTTATGGACTCGTGGCAAATGAGTCCATCTTGCTATATTCCCTGCAGACATATTGCTATATTTCCCATACAGTCCTCAGGCCAAGTTAGTTTCTCCTAACCCCAACAGGGTCCTTAATCAGTTGCTTATTTTTGGGTCATGACAAAGTTTGATCCATGACAATGCTTTTTATTATACTTCTCATGGTGCTTAGGCTGTTTCATGTTGAAGCCAGAGTAACTGACTTATGGCTTGGCCTGGGTCCATCCAAGTCCCTCAGTGGGACTCACCTTTTTGGTTGTAAGGAATTAAGTTCAATCTATGAACAACTGAGGCTTAAGTCAGGTAAATAGGACAGATGCCTAGGCATAAATATTTCTATTGACTCCTATATACAAAAGCATATACCCCAATCTGCCTCTATGACAGGCACTTTATCTCTTCTCTCTGTTTCTGTCTCTGTCTGTCTCTGTCTCTGTCTCTGTTTCTCTCCAGAGAGTTAATTTTAAACTTATTTAGGGTAGATAAGAGTAGATAAACATTTATGCTATGCTATGCTTTTTTCTGTGACTATACAGAAAAAAAACTTTAACATAAAAATATTGAAAGGACATAACAGAAAGAGAAAAACAATATTTCACTTACATAATCAAAATCCAAAACCATCAGAAGGTTTAACTTTGTAAGTTACTGTGTCTGATTAGGGAGATATTTGTGACTAACAGACAGGAGAAGAAAGATACAAAGGAGAGGTCAGAGTTAAACACAGAGGATTGGGTGTGCCCTGGTAGGATAGGGTGTGCCCCAGGAGCACTGGAATAGGAGTAATCCAGTATTTACTCCTGGTTCTATATTCAGGGATCACTCTTGGTGGAGCTTTGAGTGCCATAGGGGTGCTGGGGACAGAACTGCAGTTAACTGCATACAAGGCCAGTGCCTTACCCACTGTACTATCTCTCCGACCCCCCCATAAGGCTTCTTCGATTAACACAATTATGAGACTCAGCCTTGTTATTGGGTGAATTGGTAGTTTATTTTGTTTATTGCTGAATAGTATTTCAAGGGCAAATATATCAGAGTTTTGCTTTTGTTTTATTGATGGTTACCTGGATTGTTTCCAGTTTGTGCTATTATAAGAAAAAATATGTACTATTTTAGCACTTTTGCATGAGTCTTGTTGTGGGACATAACATTTCAAAAGCACAGCTGTCCAAGTCCATTTGAATCCAAAACCCACAAGCTTTCTCCTGTACCCTGTTGCTTCTCAGCGGTGCATTCTATTGCTCTCTGTTAATGGAATGTGCTTCTGGAGTTGTAATCCCAAAATGGCCTATTGCAGTGTAAACACAAATGGGGAGCTCTGATCTTCAGAGCAAAAAAAAATTAAAAATCCAGAGATAAATTCAACCCTTTATTAGTCACATTCTAAGAAAATATTCATCATAGTATAAAATTTTATTATGTGCAGAATATTAGTAATCATGCATTTGATTATCATTCCTCTTATTATAAAACATTAAGTTAGTTACATGTGTTCTGATATAAATTGCATAATTAAGAGGATCAGTTTATATTGGAGGTGCAAAGGTGGTGTAAAGCAGTAGTATAGCTAAATACCCAAACCACAGAGTCAACACTAAAATCAAGAGAGCCACGGCCAGCGCCTGGTCATGTCCTACATAGCTCCTAGGGCATACTCGCCATGCAGGCGGCCGTGCCTGCTGGACTCGGATCAAGGATTGAGGGCCTCCCACTCGGTCCCCAGCCTCCAGGCCCAGTGGGAGTGGGTGTGGCCCTGAGCTCCAGCCACCACAGCCGAACGCCACAAGACAGACTCCAGATCTGAGGCTGCGCAGGCGGCAGGGGGCGCGTTTAATCTTAGACTCAATGTTTTTTTAGCATCATGTCCTTTCAGGATCTTTCTCACTTGTACACTTCAACGATCATTCTATTTGCATCAAACTGGAGAGGTTTTGGGGAATGAGGAATTATGATGTCACACTAGAACTCACTATTAAATAATCAGATAGATATATCATACATTATTAGTATCCATAGGACAAGCCATAAAGTGCAATAGAAGAGAGATTGGGAAATACAGGGACATAGACAAAGAGATAGTAAAATGCGCCTGCAATGGGGGCAGGCAGGTTTTGGGTGGGTGTGTTTGGGAATTGGGTGGTGGGAATTGGCACTGGTGGAGGGATGGATTCTGTTACACTGTATTGTAGAGACCCAGTTATGAACATCCTTGTAATTCTATATCTCACACGGTATAATAAGGATTGGGGAAGATGAAGGAGAGACAGAGAGACATAGAGAGAAAGGGAGCGAAGGAAGAAATGCCTGCTCTGGAGCTGGGAGAGGGGGAATGTGGGGACATTGGTGTGGGAATGGGGCACTGGTGAAGGGATGGGTGCTGGAACAATATATGATTGAGACCCAATTATGAACATCTTTGTAATGTTGTTCTGTTGGTGGTAAAATAAAAAATTTAAAAAAAAAATCAAGAGAGCCAAACTTCAATAACCAAACTTAAAAAATGTGCCCTTCAGGATGGCAGGCCTGGCATGGGAGAACTTAGGAACCCTGGCAGAGGGAAGAAGATTTGAATGGTAGGATTGGTGCTGAAACATAGTATATTAAAGCCCAACTATGAATAACTATAAATCTTGGTACTTTAATAAAAATTTTAATTACATAATTGATTATTAGAATTATATAAAGATATAACAATGCAATGTGGTTTTTTAAGTTGAAAAATCAAAATAGAAAATTACAAGACAGCTACTATTATAAAAACATAATATAGAGACTTAGGAGTGTACTAAAATTGAAAATAATATTTTGGAATAGCAAATCATGTGTATAAAAGGTTTTTGAATGTTTTTCTTAAATTATGGTATACTACTAAATTATCTAATTATCAACATGAGAAATCTTCACACTCAAGGCCGTTATGTACTATTAAGAAACAGGTCTTTTCCACTCATATAGAGCAGAAACTGCTTATTTATAAAAAAAAAGTTTTCAAAAAATAATACTCAAAATGTTAAGAAAGGGCAGCTTTTTTTCTAATGTGCACAATAGTGTATTGAGAAAATAGTGGTGCTATTCAAATGCTAACTTTTATAAAATTCTGTAATCTTCTGCTTTGATCTTTGCCTAGTTTTATAATGCTTACCACCCTTTTCTATTCTAAATTATTTCTGGGGCCAGGGAGAGAGAGCAAGAGGACCCTGAGACAATGGTGGAGAGAGGCAGATACTTTGGTGAAGGTATAGCCATGGAGTGCTATATACATGAAACCTCACCATTAATTGGTATTGTAAATCATCATGATTCAAATAAAAAATAAACCTAAAACATTTCTATTTTTTTTCTTTCTCAATGCTGTCAACATTCTCTTGGGTGGAGGGCTTCATAAAAATTATTCATTAATTCAGGTATTCCTTTAGATAGCCCTTTCTTAAATGTCTTTGATGTCACACAAAGTTTCCTAGGTGAAACAATATTTTTTGTTGACTGTGAATTCTGGTTCAACTTCATTACAGTGCTCAGATTCTTGAAGACAACACGTAGAATTTCAAGAGTAGTAGTCATCTATGAGTTTGCTCTGGACAAGGTCATTCTACACATCCTGTGAGAAGTGTGTCTAGCTCAGAGCTAGACTTGGGAGTTGTTCTTGACTACTGAGTCTCCAAGCTTTTGCTATGTGTGCAGAGACAACCATCACAAAGCTAAAGAAGCTTAAGCTTTTATGTTTATCCACTCACCTTGGCCCTTCTCAGACTTGGGAGGGGGTCAGTGATGCATTTATAAGATCATACATTTTTATAAATTTTGAAAACAATAACATTTAATAGTAAATGTTGAAATTTTTAAAAAAATATTTAGTTGAGACTTTCTTTTATTCTGACAGACATCTGCTTTGTCACATTTCCTTTATGTCAGGTGACATTAGAGAAACGTTGGGACATTTGGGATCTGGCTTAAGCACAATTAAGTTGGAAAATATTGAGTTGGGTTTCATTAAGAGTATTTACAGGCATGTCATTATGTAATGTAGTTTTTGATAATTCTTTGATAAAGACAGAGCTCCAGAAATCCACCTACTGCTCACTAGACTAATTCATATTCACATTATCTCTCCTGTAGTAAGATGATGAAAAGGACGAGCTTTGAATTATCTTGGACTGGAACCTGACCTGTGTGCTCCTATCGGCAACAGAAAGTACTATGGTCAAGAGTATGTGGGCTGGGAAGGAGAGCCTGGATTCTTTGTAGTCTTTCTACAGGAAGTACTCTCACAGAAAGACATGCATTCTGAAGAGGAGGAAAACTAGTAGAAAGCTATTGCAGGCCATTCCTGGATTGTAAACATGTTTTTACAATAATTTAATTTTTTTCACTTCAAACTTCTCTAAATGTATTAACTTCACACTAGTAATACAATTTTTTATTCTTAGTTTTAAAAATAGAATCCCCACAAATTCATAGAATTTTGAATCCCACAAAACTTGGATCTGGTCACTGACTATGTTTGGGGGAATAGAATTGCTTCCAGATGACCGGGGTCACATCCAGCCCCATCTCTCAGTCCCAGCACTATTTTCTAATTTCAGGCTACCCCACCCCTTCTCACATGGATGGCTGCAGCTATCTCTACTAGGCTTCTCTGCCTACATTCAAGTTCCCGGAAGTTCATTTCATATATGGAAGCCAAAAATCAGACACTTTGTATGTCTTCCAGTTGACTTAAACTTTTCCCCCAGTGTTGGATTACACACATTTCAGTGCTGCTGGGGCACACCCAATGCTCTGTGTTTAACTCTGACCTCTCCTTTGTGGTTTTCTTCTCCCGTGTGTTAGTCACAAATT
This sequence comes from Cryptotis parvus, assembly GCA_021461705.1. Classification (NCBI taxonomy): domain Eukaryota; kingdom Metazoa; phylum Chordata; class Mammalia; order Eulipotyphla; family Soricidae; genus Cryptotis; species Cryptotis parvus. Next base: position 74,993 of record JAJIBD010023458.1, read on the forward strand.
TCTCCTAATCAGACACAGTAACTTCACAAAGTTAAACCTTCTGATGGTTTTGAACTTTGTAAGTGAAATAACTTGACTTTATGTAAATGAACGAATGGTTTGAGGCTCTTCGTATACCTGAAGCAACCAGATGCCATTGGGCTACACTGGCACGTGATAGGGTCAAATGGAAATATTTCTGGCACCCGCTCCAGCAAATTGATGACTAACGGATGTCAAGTGATCAAGTGATGTAAATGAAAATTGCTTTACTCTTTCCTGTATGTCCTTTGTGTTATTTTTTGTGTTAGAGCAATGTCTTTTTGTATAGACAGAGGAAAAAGGTTGATGCTATGCTTTTGTATATAGGAGTTAATTAACTCTGAAATATATACTCCTGAGAATCTGTCCTATTTACCTGACTTAAGCCTCGATACACCTTAGAGTGACTCTAGTTCCTCACACCCCAAAAAGGTGGGTCCCATGGAGGTACTTGGATGGACCCAGGCCAAGCCCTAAGTAAGTTACTCTGGCTTTGACCTGAAACAGCCTAAGCACCATAAGAAATATAAGAGCATAGTCATGAAACAAACTCTGTCATTACCCAAAAAATAAGCAACTGATTAAGGAACTTGCTGGGGTCAGAAAAACCCTAACTTGACCTGAGGACTGTAGTCTGGGAAATATAGCAAAATGTCCCCAGACAAAGCCAGCCTCTCAGTTCAAAGAGACTAGTTTAGGGGCGGAGCAATAGCCCAACGGGTAGGGCATTTGCCTTGCATGTGGCCAGCCCCTGCCAGCCCGGGTTCAATCCCCTGGCATCCCATATGGTCTCCTGAGCACCGCCAGGAATAATTCCTGAGTGCAGAGCCAGGAGTAACCCCTGAGCGTCGCCGGTGTGACCAAAAACAAAAAAAAACAAAGAAAGAGACTAGTTTAACTTTGACCTTTCTTTTGTGTGTTTCTCCCCATGTGTTAGTCACAAATTTCTCCTAATCAGACACAGTAGCTTACAAAGTAACTTTGCCAGGGTATAGATAAAAGTCTATATCTCTTAATTTGTTTATACAAAATGAGTAGAAATATTATTAATAAGTAGGTTTAATATGATTGTTTAAATGGATTGTTGGTAAAGGAAATAAGAAAGCGATAAGCCCCCTACAATGACTCCTCCCCACTCTTGGGCCGATCTCATAGAAGGAATCTAAAGTGCTGTAGCCCCGAGATGGAATTCTATCCTTAGTGGACCTCCTAGAATATTGTCCCCTGAAGGAAGGGGCTCTATTTGTTTGTTTGTTTTTCTTTTTTCTTTTTCTATTACACCACGGTGAGATATACAATTACAAAGATGTTCATGATTGGGTCTCAGTCATACAGTGTTCCAGGACCCGTCCCTCCACCAGTGCCCCCATTCCCACTACCAGTGTCCCCACATCCCCTCCCACCCACCCCCAGTCTGCCTCTATAGCAGGCACTTTGTCTTTAGGAAGGGACTTTACATCTATCTGTTCATTATTTCTGTCAAAGTTCAATCACCTATTTGTAATTGCTACTCCCAACCCTTTATGATTTTCTCTCTAATTAGTTGGCTTCACTTGAATGAAACTGTCACTGATTACCAAAGAATAAGTGGTCCTGTTCCTTCATCTATTGGTAGGGGGATGGAGGTGGGGGAGACAGTAGTCAGCCCTAAATGCATCATGGGACCCCGCCGGACTCAGGCGCCGGGACTCAGACACTAGCTTTATTTCTTTTTTTTTAAAGTATTTTATTATAACACTGTGAGATATACAATTACAAAGATATACAATTAAAAAGTTCATATTTGGGTTTTGGTCATACAGTGTTTCAGCACCCATCCCTCCACCAGTGCCCATCTCCCACCACCAACGTCCCTGGTTCCCCCCCTCCCCCCAGCCATCCTCCATGGCAGGTTCTTTATTTCTTTCCCTTTCTCTCTCTTTCTCTTTTCCTTCCCTTCCAGACTATGGATTACAGACATACATTAAAAGGTTGTCATGTGTATCTTTTGCCTCTATTTAATGCTCAGTTATAGGTTGGTATTAGTACCCTCGACAATTGTTAGCACACTGTTCCATTTTCTGTCTTACCTAGCCTCTGACTCCCACACATTTGTGATAATTTCCACCCTTTAACAGGACCTGATACAAAGCCATGTTTCACTTGACCTTGGATATTGGTATCATAATATGTACATATATATTTATGTCATGCAAATAAATTCTGTATCTGTCTCTCTCCTTCTGGCTAATTTCACTCAACATAATCTTCTCCATGTCCATCCATTTATAGGCAAATTTTATAACTTCATTTTTCCTAACAGCTGCAGAGTATTCCATTGTGTAGATGTACCAAAGCTTCTTTATCCAGTCATCGATTCTCGGGCACTCTGGTTGCTTCCAGATTCTGGCTATTGTGAATAATGCTGCTATGAACATAAAAGTAGGGATGGTGTTTCCGCTGCGTATTTTTGGCTTCCCAGAGTAGATTTCCAGGAGTGGTATGGCTTGGTCAAATGGGAGTTCAATTTCTAGTCCTTGGAGGAATGTCCATATTGTTTTCCAGAAAGGCTGTACCAGCCAGCATTCCCACCAACAATGGATGAGTGTCCCCTTTTCCCCACATCCATGCCAGCACTTGTTGTTCTTGCTCTTTTGAATATGTGCCAGTCTCTGTGGTGTAAAATGATATCTCACTGTTGATTTGCATCTCTCTGATAATTAGTGATGATGAGCATTTTTTCATATGTTTTCTGACCATTCGAATTTCTTCCTTGTTGAAGTTTCTGTTCACTTCTTCTCCCCATTTTTTGATGGGGTTGTTTGTTTTCTTCTTGTAAAGTTCTACCAGTGCCTGATATATCCTGGATATTAACCCCTTATCAGATGGGTATTGGGTGAATATTCTTTCCCATTCTGTGGACTGCCTTTGTATCTTAGTCACTGTTTCTTTTGAGGTGCAGAAGCTTTTTAGTTTCATGTAGTCCCATATATTTATCTTTTCTTCTAGTTGCTTTGTTAGTGATGTTTCACCTTTGAAGATGCTTTTAGCTTCAATGTCATGGAGGGTTTTTCCTATATTTTCTTCAATGTACTTTATGGATTCAAGTCTGATATTGAGATCTTTAATCCATTTTGATCTGATTTTTGTGCATGGTGTTAGGCACAGGTCCAAATTCATATTTTTTACATGTTGCTGCCTAGTTTTCCCAACACCACTTATTGAATAGGCTTTCCTTACTCCATTTTGGACTTTTTGCACCTTTATAAAAGATTAAATGATCATGTGTTTGAGGTTGGGTGTCAGGATACTCAATTCTATTCCATAGGTCCACAGGTCTGTTTTTATTCCAATACCATGCTGTTTTAATTACTACTGCCTTGTAGTACAGTTTGAAGTTGGGAAAGGTGATGCCTCTCATCTTCTTTTTCCTGAGGATTGCTTTAGCTATCCTTGAGGGTTTAGTGTTTTATACAAATTTCAGGAGTGTTTGGTCAATTTCTTTTGAAGAATGTCATGGGTATCCTTATAGGGACTGCATTGAATCTGTACAGAGCTCTAGGGAGTATTACCATTTTGACAATGTTGATTCTCCCCATCCATGAGCAGGGAATATGCTTCCATTTCCTTGTCTCCTCTTTTATCTCTTGGAGCAGTGTTTTGTAGCTTTCTTTGTACAGGTCCTTTACACTTGGTTAAGCTGATTCCTAGGTATTTGGTTTTCTGTGGCACAATTGTGAATGGAATCGTTTCCTTAATATCCCTTTCTTCTCTTTTCGTTATTTGTATATAGGAAAGCCACCGACTTTTGGGCACTAGCTTTATTTCTTTAGTGAAGTAAAATTATTTTATTGAAGGAAATCTGCTTAGAGAAATGTGAAATGAGAGCAAAAGAGATAGATTAGTGTTCGAGAGAGAACAAAGACCGCTCCAGAAGACTGAAATGACTTTGTTTTCTCACACAGATGGTGTGCATGGTCTGATTCTACCTCCCTTTTAGATTCATCTGCTACTGCATCCTAACATGAAGCCCAAGTCGAGGTTTGATCTCCCAGAATCTACAGTGGCCCAATCAGTCAGTGCCTCCCCACTCAGATCTGTTGAAACATGCTTTTCTCCTCATGGTGGTTGTCCCAAGAGCATTCTTGTACAAAGAACTAAGCTAGAATAGACTTCTCATGCTCAGGGCCAATGTTTGTGAAAGACTGAGTTATAAGAGAGGGAGTGGAAGAGAAAAGCAAAAGAAGAAAGAGTCAAGGGCAAAGAGAAACGGGAAGCGCAACCCAGTGAAGCAAAGAGAGGGTAAAACTATGCCCCTGCAAAAATCTTGGGTTTGGTGTTCTTAAAGGGTTGGCTATGTTTCAGACTTGCTATTTCATATGGAGGAATGAGTGGTCTGATCTATTGTAGCTCTCTTCCCCTTTGCCCATCTCTCTTTGCCGGCTACTCCCGTCTTCTCTGTTCCTATTACCGCCACCTGGGCCAAGGGCCCTCTCAAACTAGCTCCCAGGCCAGCACGTACTTAGAGTATAACCTACTGCCATGACAGTCATCACTGCTTTGATTTACTAATCTGTTCTTCCTGCTGTGTCTGACACAGTGTCTGTGAGGGTGAGCTGTGATGACCACATGTAGGACCACCCCTCCAGGGCCTCGGTATTGAAAATCTGGGCTGGGATGTGGGGGGGAGAGGGGATCTGGAGGCACTGGTGGAGGGAACTTGGCACTGGTAAGACCCTGATGCCATGATACTGTATGTCAAAACGTAAGTATGAGTAACTTTAATGAAGCACGGTGCCTTATTTAGAAAAAAAAGGCAACTCTTGAGTCAGTCACTGAATATTTGATGAAAGAAGTACAAGAGAAAAGGATGGCGGGGAGAGAGTAAGCAATGAGACTTCACATACGATCTTGTGCTTTTCACTGCAGCATATTTTGAGGGCAGATTCTAGGGTTCACTTTGGGTTTCTTTCTGACCATACCACTGACTAGTTCTGAAGCTCCTTTCTAACTCATTTTCTTATCCTTAATGTGGAATAATTACAGCACCCATTTTAATCCCAGTCCAATGAATTTGGGATTCAATGAATGAATATTTGGAAAGTTTATAGAGCAATATCTACAGAGTGTTATACTTAAAAATAAAAACTGCCATTTTTAATGCCTCTGAGGCACACCATAAATTATAGATAATAATAGCAATAATAAGAACATGTTTTGAGAGTAAGGGATTATAAATTCCAATGTTGAATTTTTTGTTTATTATCCACATGACTCCGGGAAACTCAAATACATCCCTCTAGCTTTTGTTTTCTCATCTCTAAGGGAAACATACACTTTGCTTTGTCTAACACTATTAAAGTTTTGCTGAGTAGCCAAACTCTTCCCTTGGTAATATTTTTGCAGTTTTCTTTTGGGTAAAGCAGATGCTGCTTAACTGCTCTGACAACAAAAGTATCCCCTGCCCCTTAGTTACAAGCCAGGGGGTAAGTGGTAACTCTCTGACAGGACAATTAGAAGTTCTGGCCCTGGACTGTGAGTCTTGTTGGGTGGTACAAGGAATGTGAATGGGTACAATAGTTATTCCCAATGGCAGAATCTCTGCAACAGTCTCCCACCCCCCAATAAGATCTTTAGATCTTATATGAAAACTTAGAAACTGCTTTTCCCTAACTGAAATAGTGAGACGGAGAGAGAAAGTATAAAATTCATAAAGTATAAAGCATAAGATAAATATAAAGTATGTCTGTAGTTTTACAAGTTCCAGTTTTGGACAATTTATTCCATGAAATTGTTGTGACCAAAATTGCAGTCCTTTCCCTGTTGGTAAACAGAATGGATACCTTAAAGTTGAATCAACTTTGGTTTAGAAGGAAAAGATTTGATGACAATAATTCCTAATTCATCTTCTAGAGCTTTGGTATCCCTCAAGATGGTAATAGGCATTTGGAAGAATTGAAAAATCTGGTTTGTGTGTGTGTTTGTGTGGGAGGGAGACTTTTTTTGTGTCCAACAAGTATGAGAAACTTTCTCTATAGGACTCTATTTGGTATATCAAAAAAGAAGCATTTTATAAATGAAAATGGTTTAGTGTAGTCACTCTGAGACAAATCTGGGGAGAGGAGAGAGAGGAGAGAAGAGAGAGGGAGAGTGGGAGAGAGAGAGACAGAGACAGAGAGACAGAGAGACACAGAGAGAGACAGAGAGACAGAGAGAGGAGAGGGAGAGATAGAGAACACATGAGATATTCATATTCATTGTCAGGACACAACTTGTGAAATCTGCATGATTTGTGGGAGTGGGATAACCTTGAACCTAAATTTGTTCTTCTATGCCCCCTTTTGATAGATGGAGGGAAGAGCAGGTTTTCGTGTGCAAGGGTCTGTCAGCATCTACTGGGAAGAGCGCACTAGGACAATCCTGGGAGTTGTTCTACTTTTCTGTACCATTTCAGGTGTCCTTTTGTTCAGGAGGCAAGGGTACATGGGCACAGTGCTCAAAAATACATCCATTCATCTACAGAAACTTTATTATGCACCAGGTCCAGGTAAGGTGACAGATAGAAGGAAGAATAAGGCAATCTCTGGAAGAACTGAAGGCTTCCCTCACTGACTCCATTCACTCCCTGACTTCTGACCAGTTTCTTAAACTTTTATTTATTTATTTTTTATTTTTACAATTAAAAAGATATACAATTAAAAAGTTCATATTTGGGTTTTGGTCATACAGTGTTCAAGCACCCATCCCCTGCTTCTTAAACTTTTATATCTTTCCTTTCTCACTGTGAATCTGAAAACTAATGTCTTTGATCTAAGAGTCATTTTTCTTATCACATCTGACAACCATCTTGGCATGGAATATCCAGAAAACAGGTATCATTTGGGAAGAAGAGTTTATTTATAGCCATCTGTGGCTCTTATAATTCTAACTGCAGTTCTTATTGTATTGCATTGCTTTAAGATTTGAGGCTGCACCTGGATCACGGAATTTACCGCTTGTCATTACCCTCGATACAGAAAAATCTTTACTCTGGGTAAGAATTGGGTAGAATTATATAGAAATATGAAGGCATCGTGACCTGAGAGCATGGCTCACAAGAAATGGAACGATTTAGAATTTCTCTAGGATAAAAGGAACATTTCTTGAGGCATCTCTAGCCGTTCCATCCCTTTTCTGCTTTAATCTTCAGAGACTTCTAAGAGGTCATGAAGACCCTTCCAGAATCTGCCCACTGCAGAGCAGCGGTAGCCCTCGGCTGGGCCACTTTGTCACCACTTTGTCACTTCACTCAATTTAATTATATGGCATTTACTGATGAATAGAATCAAAGTAGAAGGGGAAAATAACTCTTCTATAATCCCTGGCACACAGAATTGAATGTACTTTCATAATGTGCTCTCAAAACGCCCTGCTGATTCTGGGGCATTGGAACTCAGTGGATGGACTTTCTAAATCCTTCACTCTGAGCTCTTATGCCACTCATTGGCCGGGTACAAGCACTTCGTGTTTTATTGCTTTATGAACTATTTGTGCATAAGCAAGAACAAGAAGTGCCTGATCTCAGAAAGGAGGGAGTCATAGGACTCATCAATTAATCTGGCTGGGACAGCAGCGTGCTGGCCTTTAAAGGACTTTGTGCCCAAAACTCTTCCAACTTCCTATCAACTAAATCTCTCCCCAAATCCTCAACACAACGACTCTTTTTTTAAAGTATTTTATTATACCACCGTGAGATATACAAATAAAAAGATATACAATTAAAAACTCATATTTGGGTTTTGGTCATACAGTGTTTCAGCACCCGTCCCTCCACCAGTGCCCATCTCCCACCAACAACATCCCCGGTTCCCTCCCCTTCCCCCAGCCCCACTCCATGGCAGGTTCTTTATTTCTTTCCCTATCTCTCTCTTTCTCTTTTTCCTTCCCTTCCATACTATGGATTACAGAACATACATTAAGAGGTTGTCATGTGTATCCTTTTGCCTCTATTTAATCCTCAGTTCTAGGTTGGCATTAGTACCCTCGACAATTATTAGCACACTGTTCCATTTTCTGTCTTTCCTAAACTCTGACTCCCACACGTTTGTGATAATTTCCACTTTTGAGAAGACCTCCTGATATATGTTTCACTTGACCTTGGATATTGGTATCATAATATGTACATATATATTTATGCCATGCAAATAAATGCAGTCATTCTGTATCTGTCTCTCTCCTTCTGGCTAATTTCCGCTCAACATAATCTTCTCCATGTCCATCCATTTATAGGCAAACTTCATAACTTCATTTTTCCTAACAGCTGCATAGTATTCCATTGTGTAGATGTACCAAAGCTTCTTTATCCAGTCATCGATTTTCGGGCACTCTGGTTGCTTCCAGATTCTGGCTATTGTGAATAATGCTGCTATGAACATAAAAGTAGGGATGGTGTTTCCGCTCACGTATTTTTGGTTTCCCAGAGTAGATTCCCAAGAGTGGTATGGCTGGGTCAAATGGGAGTTCAATTTCTAGTCTTAACACAACAACTCTTTTTTTTTTTAATTTTTTTATTATACCACCGTGAAACATACAATTACAAAGGTGTTCTTAATTGGTTCTTGGTAATACAGTATTCTAGCACCCATCCCTCCACCAGTGCCCCATTTCCACCACCAATGTACCCCCCTCCCCTCCCCCGTCCCCCACCACGCCTTAATAGCAGGTACCCCAGGTTCCTCTCTTTCTCTATCTCTCTCTCTGTCTCTGCATCTCTCTCCCTCTTATTTTACACATTGTGGCTAGCCCTGCAGATATTTAGAGTTTATCACTTAAGTCTCTTTGTGTATATTCAGTGGTGAGTTTTAATCTGCCATTACCATTTCCCATATTTTTTAAAACACTGGTATCTATATCCTATTAATGAATGCAGTCATTCTATAACTGTCCTTTTCCTTCTGACTAATTTCACTCAGCATGATAGACTCCATGTCCATCCATTTGCAGGTAAATTTCATAATTTCATCCTTTCTGACAGCCGCATAGTATTCCATAGTGTAGATGAACCACAGTTTCTTTAGCCAGTCCTCTGTTCTCGGGCATTTAGGCTGTTTCCAGAACACAACGACTCTTAATTACATCTCAGACCTACATAATCTAGCATGTAATCTTTAGTGGCTAACAATTTGGTCTTATGCAATCTTTTTTTTTCCCCCTTTGCTCCAAATGATCATTTTGTCTCTTAAACACTTTAACATTATAGAAAGGAAAAACCAAGGTTTGATGATCTATGTCTAAGAAATCAAATAAAAGACTGGGTGATACAAGGATTGCACTTGGGTACAAAAGTTATTCCCAATGATGGAATTCTGCACTAGCCCCCACCCTCAATAAGAAAACAAATAAAAGACTTAATAGATGTGTTCATTCAAAGAGTGAGCACCTTTTAGGAAAGGAGTGACATCCAGATGTCGTTAGTAATCTGTTCTAGAACAATAGAAGAATTTCATTTTTCTAAAGCTCCCTGCCCACACACTGCCCTTTCCAGGGCTCAGGAGAGATGTTCTTTGGTGCAGTTATTATTGAGCAAATACAGATTCCTGATGAGATCATTCTTTTCTGTTCAACTTTGTAATAACATTCACCAAGACTCATGACTTGTACGGACTGAGAGCGGCCCTTAGAGGCTATTGAGCTTAGTGTCTATGTACCAGGTAGAAAAAAATTGACATGAAATAATTTAATAGTTGGCCAGATGATGATTTATTCAGTAATTTTTATTTATAAGGAAATAACTTTATGTAGTGAAATTACCAACTTCATTTGGTCTTTAAAATTATAAAAAAAAATAGCCCCAATTTACTTGTGCTACCAAGCACTGATATGACCTACTATATTCAGATGCAAATCCCACTTCCTCAGCCATGTCAAAGGCCTAAGAAGTGAAAAGATTTGCTCAAGGTCAAGGCCAAGGGCAGGTGAGGCACAGGAAAAGATTAACATCAAGGGCTGGTAAATGTGATTTTCTCCTCCCTTAGCTCTCCGGTCTTCTTTCCTATTTTTTTTCTCTATTACAAAAAATGTGACGGCTTAAAAAATATACAGAAGGCTAGAGAGATAGTATAGCCAGTAAGTCATTTCCCTTGCTTACGACCTACCCAGGTTTGAACCTTGGTACAACATATGATTCAGGATGACCCCACCAGGAGGTATACCTGAGTTATATATATATATATATATATATATATATATATATATATATATATATATATATATATATATATATATATATATAAAACACTGGCTTCCCACATTGCAAAGCACACACTTCGGTTCTCTGAGATAGTTCTCCAGTCCTTGCTTACAGTTAAGTTTGAACAATATCAAATTCTGTATTTTTCAGGGTACAGTATAATGTCTATATTCTTTAAGTATATTCATTATAGCAAGCAACAACAAAGTCAACCTGTGGGTAATGTCTGTTATATATCATAATAAGTCTCAGTGTCAAACCTCACAGTCACTAATCTTTATTTTCCATTAGGAAATATTTAAGCTCATTTTAAGTTCAAAGAACTACTTGAATGAGCATGTTGTGAGTGGGAGTTTGTGGGGGATTTTCACTTCTGAATTCTTCCTGTAAATTAGGAGAGGATAAGTGCTTGGAAGGCAGGGAGCTGAGACCTGAGACCTACAGTTTTCTGGAGCAGGAAATAGGCCCAAATCTTATCTCATATGGGAGAAACTGCAAAAGAGCAACTAGAGCCCTCAAGCCATTTTGCGAAGGTTAACTCCACGAGTACGATTACAGCTATATGGTGTTCTGGCTGAGGCCAAACTAGAGACAGTGAAAGAACTCGTGGGTGCCAGAGACTGTGAAGAGAACAGATGGGGGAAAATTTTAGTGTCAGGGAATTACTCTGTGTAATACTGTAATAGTAAATACGCCGCTTTATACATTGGTACAAACCCATTGTATGTACAACACCAAGAGTTTACTGGACAAACTGTGGTCTTTGTGTAACACTGATGGGTCAATATAGGCCTAAGATTTGTGACAAAGCACTATATTGATAATGGGGAAGCTACTATAGAAATTGATAGAAAATCACTATAATTTTTGCTCACTTTTGCTATAAATGCCAATTTAAACTGAAACATAAGTTTTATTATCAAAATAAACGCTGGGCGGGAGAAATAGTACAATGGGTAAGTAACCCAAGTTTGATTCCTGGCACCCGTATGGTCCCCATATGGTCCCCTGATCTAGGAGGGATCTAGGAGGGATCTCTGAATACAGAGCCAGGAGTAAATGCTGAACACCTCCAATTAAGGTCACAACATTTTAAAAAACTAGAAAATAGTACAAAAGATGACTACACTAGATTTGATCTAACACAGTATGAAGCTGTCTGTGAATGTCTCATAGGAGACGTGAGACTTATACTTCCTGGTTTGGGAAATTGATCTAGTATTGAGTGGACACCATGGCTTTCCAGGGGTTAAAGGTCAGCTTCTCTGGAGTGGTGACACAATTCTTGAAAACAAGTGAAAATTCCCACATTTATCCTGAAAAAGGGCAGATCTAGAAACTGAAAATAAAAACTTCAAAGTGAAAGATGAGATTTGGGTGAGGAAGAAAATGTTCTCTCTCTCTCTCCCTCTCTCTCTCTCTCTCTCGCTCTTTTTCTCTCTCTCTCTGACATTGGGAGAGAAGGAATAAGAGACCAGCATGTGTTCAGGGACCACCTGCCTGAGCCCATCTGTGAGGAGAGTCAGTTCCTGGAGCAGATACAAAGAGACGAGTGACAGTGAAACTCACTTGAAGCCAGAGCTGAGTCCCTGAGCTGAGGACTGTTCCCTGAGACCTTCAGAGAGAGGCTGAAGGGCCTTCAGAGCTTGCAGGTCATTCTTGGTGACTTGACTCTCTACAGATTTGTGACAGTGCAACCTCTACAACGCCTTGGGATGCTTCCGCCATGCTCTGCGGCGTGTGATCAGAACAAGGCAGAGAAAGCTACAGCTGGAAGGGGACCCATGTTCATCGCTGCTCTTCCTGCACCCATTATGACCACTCACCAACTGCTCAGGGCCATGGGCGATTGGTGAGTCGTGGGTTCTTTTCTGTCTTCACAGTTTTATTATGTTCTACATCTCCACTCCCCATTTGGATCCTAAGCAGGAACTTCAAGCTAAATGAAAAGTCACCCCTGCCCTCACTTCCCAGCAGGTACATGTTAAACAGTCCCTGTGCCTGAGAAATGGGTAGCTCTATCCACCAGTGTGGTGCATGAAACTCTTTTAAGTGAAGACCAATTGTGGGGGGGCGGTACTTATTCCTCATGGGGTGAAAGGCAATCACTGTATCACTGTATCACTGTCTTCCCGTTCATCATCGATTTGCTCGAGCGGGCCCCAGTAACATCTCCATATGTCCTGTCTCATGCTAGTAGAGCTCAAGGCATCTGCTTGCTCCAGGAACATAAAGAGCCTCAATCCATTCTGGAATGAGGTCTATAATTGTTACTGGTATTTGGCATATATATCAAATACAACACGGGTAGCTTGCCAGGCTCTGCCATGCAGGTAGCATACTCTTGTAGGCATCTCTAAGTCCCGCGAGCCGGCGCACTGATAGGCTGGTCTGCTGTGTGGAGGTCTGAAAGAGAGAGAAGTCCGGATGTGGAAAATGGAGGCCCTCATGGGGGGTCGTCTGGCTTGTTGCGAGGCTCTGCTGGGATGGTGGGCCAGGGCTAGAACCCGCCATCCCTCCCGGGTGCCTCGTGAGCGGCTGGTCACAGGGAGAGCCAGTAGCAGCTCTGCCCCCATGTCTGGGAGTCTCAAAGGCAATAATGATACCATATAGGCAGCATCCAAATATACTTGGAGATGGAACAACTGAAGTCTAAAAATTCACTTAAATGTGGGAGTCAGAGGTTAGATAAGACAGAAAAGGGACCAGTGTGCTAATAATTGTTGGAAATGGTAATACCTGCCTAGAACTGAGCATTGAATGTAGGTAAAGGGATATACAAGATAACCTCTAATGTATGTATTGCAAGCCACAATGTGTAAGAGGAAGGAGGGAAGGAGAGAGGGAGGGAGAGAGAGGGGGTGGCAAAGTGCCTGCAATAGAGGCAGGCTGGGGGAGTGGGGAGGGAGTCAGGGGACACTGGTGGTGGGAAATGAGCACTGGTGGAGGGATGGGTGCTGGAGCACTGTATGACTGAAACCTAATGAACAGTTTTGTAATTGTATTTCTCACAGTGGTATAATAAAATAAATAAAAATAAAAATTCACTTAAGAACATACCTTTTTCAGGTATGTTCAAATACTGTGTGTATTGCATATAGAACTCACTGAAGAAACCAGGGTTGGGAGACCTGCTCTCAAGGCTGTGGAACCACAGTCTAGAAGCAGCATTGATCTGGCTCTGCTCCGTCCAGCGTTTTATTTGCCAAAGTTCAGACTGATAGAGTGGAATTGGGTTGGAGTGAACAGCAGATGGCAAAAGTCGGTCAGAGCTTGGGTGTTATGACTAGTTTCCTAGGGCTGCCATAATAAGGTGTAATAAATGAGGTGACTGCATGCAGCATGAATTTACTCTCACAGTTCTGGATAGAAGTCACAAATCAAGGTGTTGGCAGGTCAGCCTCTCTCTCTGAAGATCCCAGGGTAGAAAACATGTTTGATTCCTCCAGCATCTGGAGGTTGCTGCTGCCAATTTCATTCCTTGGCTAGTCAGCTCACTTCCAGTGCTCCTTTCTTGTCACTTCTCTCTCTCTCTCTCTCTCAATCTTCCTTCCTTCCTTCCTTCCTTCTTTCCTTCCTTCCTTCCTTCCTTCCTCCCTCCCTTCCTTCCTTCCTTCCTTCCTTCCTTCTTTCCTTCCTTCCTTCCTTCCTTCCTTCCTCCCTCCCTCCCTCCCTCCCTTCCTTCCTTCCTTCCTTCCTTCCTTCCTTCCTTCCCCTTCTTTTCCTTCCTTCCTTCCTTCCTTCCTTCCTTCCTTCCTTCCCTTCCTTCCTTCCTTCCTTCCTTCCTTCCTTCCTTTCCTTCCTTCCTTCCTTCCTTCCCTTCCTTCCTTCCTTCCTTCCTTCCTTCCTTTCCTTCTTTCCTTCCTTCCTTCCTTCCTTCCTTCCTTCCTTCCTTCCTTCCTTCTTTCCTTCCTTCCTTCCTTCCTTCCTTCCTTTCTTCTCTCTCTCTCCTTCTCTCTCTCTCTGTCACAGGGCTACATCTCGGGGTGCTCATGGGCATTGGGAGCCTAAGACATGTCAGGGATTGAAACTGGCTCTGTTGTTGTGTGCGAGGCAAATAACCTACCTGCTGTATTATCACTCCAACCAGATTTCATCCTATTGTATAGCTGAGTAATAATCCACTGTGAATGCATTCTACATTTATTTAGTATTTCGGGACCATACTCAGTGATACTTAGGGATCACTCCTGGCTTTGCTCTCAGTGGTGCTTGGGGAATCATACAGGATAGCAGGA
>JAJIBD010023459.1:0-67080 GCA_021461705.1 Cryptotis parvus
TTTACATGTTCTTAAACCAAGGTTCTCACTAATGAGATCTCTCTTCTATGTAAACACTGATGGAGGGTGTGGCAGTTACAGAAGTCACCTTGACTCTGAATGAGTAACTTCTGATTTATTATTATACATCTACTACGACTTCTATGTTATCTAGATTGGGCACAGCTCCTTTATAAAAAGGACCCAGTGGACCCAGCATGGGACAAGTTAGAATTTACCACCTTGGCTATGTTGAGATTATTGTTTAAGATTATAGGAAGGATCATACTAGTTTGCCCTCAAGCAGGTGAGTGTGATCCTTTCAGTATATGGAGAAAAAGGTATTCAGAATCACCCTGGTGCAGATAATAAATAAGAAGGACCGTCTTGAGGGCTGGAGCGATAGCCCAGCGGGTAGGGCGCTTGCCTTGCATGCGGCTGGCCCATGCCACCCCGGGTTCGATTCCCCATCATCCCATATGGTCTCCTGAGCACTGCCAGGAGTAATTCCTGAGCACAGAGCCAGGAGAAACCCCTGAGCATTGCCGGGTGTGACCCCAAAAAGCAAAAAAAAAAAAAAAAAATCATCTTGTGGATACCATCTAGATCACATGAAGTCCATGAAATTAAGATGTATTACTTTATACCAACCCCCTTCTCTCTCCAGTGTGTTACATAAGAGATAATCTCATAATCTGGGAAGAAGGGATCAGTCCTTGAGTAATCCTTTGTTTATAACTGTAGTAGGGTGTGGCACCACCCTTCTATACTCTTTTACTATCTAGAAGCTGTTTAGAGTTCTTTGTCTACAAGACCCTCCCCTGAAATTAGGATTACTTTGGTGTATACAAGGGTACTGACATGGAGGTACCGCCCCTTTTTGTAGGGCCTCTCTTGGGTGAAATCCTCTCTTTGTAGGACTCCTCAGGTGAGATCCCCTCTCTTTGGCGGGACTCCCTTTCTGGTAGGATCCTCTTTGGTGGGAGACTTGGGCTCTTGTATATGGTCGAAGTTCTGACCAGAGCTACAGGTCTTTCATTATATTGGATTGCAGTAGTAGAGTTTTGTACTATTAAAGACTTTTGGGACCCCAGTGGCTCCCCAACATGTTTCCATTAAGAATTGTCTAGTCCCTTGCTCTGTTTCTTTACATTGCTTATAAAAAAGGTTACCCCATATTTGTCTTTTTTCCTTCTGATTTGCTTCACCTGGCGCAACATCCTCCACTTCCATCCTGACTGCAACACACTGCAAGATTTTGTCTTTTGAATCTGAGTAGTATAGTATTCCATTGTGTATTTATTATCTGCTCATATGTTGTGAGGACTTGGCTTTTCCAGATCTTATGTATTGTGTATAATTCTGTGACAACAAAGGTGTGCACATACCTAGAGCAATGCATCTATGTGCTGATGCCAGTGCATACCACCAGTGGCTCACAAGTTGCAGCCCTGGTCTCAATGTGTCAGGATGTAAATATAAGAATTAAACAGCTGGATTCTTTGTATCCATTTTTTACTGATAATGAAAAATTTTCTAAATTGCCTTACAATTGATATACTCACCATGTCTGTGATATACTCACAGACATGGGCAGAGCTGCTACTGGCTCTCCATGTGCCCAGCCACTCACGAGGCACCAGGGGGTGAATGGCGGGTTCTAGCCCTGGCCCGCCACCCCAGCAGAGCATCGCAACAAGCCAGACAATCCCCACTCCATGAGGTCCTCTATTTTCCACATCCGGACTTCCCCCTCATCAGAACTCTACCCAGCAGACCAGCCTATCACAGCCCAGTTTGCGCGGTCACTTGCAGCTGCGGTTCATCAATAAATGGTGGATTTAGAGATGACTACAAGAGTATGCTATCTGCACGGCAGAGCCTGGCAAGCTACCCGTGTCGTATTTGATATGCCAAAGACCAGTAACAATTATAGACCTCATTCCCATGACCTGATGGAATGGTTTGAGGCTCTTTATGTTCCTGGAGCAAGCAGATGACCTTGGACTCTACTTGCATGAGACAGGACATATGAGATGTTACTGGTGCCCGCTTCGAGCAAATCGATGATGAATGGGAAGACAGTGATACAGTTATACTCACCATAGAATACTTGCCACTGTATCATAGTCTATATTAAGTATTATTAACCTTTTCATGTTTCCCAATTTGACAGAATAGGAGTGTAGTATCATGACTGTTTCCTTTTCCTGATTTTCACTGAGTTAGTTGTTTTGTGATGTATTTAAGGATTTCTACATTTTCTAAAACACAGTTCATTTTAGTTAATATGCATTTCAATTCAATGACTCTTAATTTCATTTATATATGATGTCTTTGAATGAATAATGAATTTAATTTCAGTGAAGTTAAATTGATCAATATTCACCTCTAATTGTTAAAGTAAATATTAAGAGGGGCCGGAAGCGATAGCCCAGTGGGTAGGGCATTTGGCTTGCACACGGCTGGCCCATGTCACCCGGGTTTGATTCCCGGCATCCAATATGGTCCCCGAGCACCGCCAGGAGTAATTCCTGAGTGCAGAGCCATAAGTAACCCCTGAGCATCACCGGATGTGACCCAAAAAAAAGCAAAAAAAAAAAAATTAAGATACAGGTATCAAATTTAAACACATATATATGTTTAAAAACATGTTATATGTTTTAAAACTGTGTTTTAGAAAATGTAGAAATCCTTAAATACATCACAAACACATATATATGTTTAAAACATATATGTTTTCCTGGAACTAATTATTTCAGCATTCACCTATTTCTCTTTTACCATCTCTCTCGGAAATAAGCACACTGTATTTCCCAGATCTTTCTATGGGCAGCATTTTGTTTCATTGCCTATTTGGTTATCTCTGCCAATACCACTCTTTATTTTTCAGCTTTATAAATAGCTTGAATAAACTAAAAACTGCTTCATAAAATTACTTCAGAATTTAAGATGTCATCATTATCGTTATTATTGGTATTCGTGTATCATGCACATTTCTAAATAAATTTTAGTAACTTGTCAAGGTAAAAAGTAAACTCATGCATACAAACTTACTTGGATTTTAATTTTGCTTTGGATTTTATATACACATTTATTTACTTTGAGTCACATCAGGCAATTCTCAGGTGTTATTTTTGGTTGTGCACTCAGTAGCTACCCCTGGCTATGTTTGGGGACTGTGTGGGATGCCAGGGATCCACATTACGCCAGCATCAGCCTCATTCAAGTCAAGTGCCCTACCCATTGGACTATCACTCCAGCCTCTGCACTGGATTTTAATTTTTTTTTTGCCTTTTGGGTCACACCTGGCCATGCTCAGGGGTCAATCTTGGGTCTCCACTCAAGAATTACTCATGGCGGTGCTCAGGGGACCATAAGGATGCCAAAGATCAAACCCAGGTTGGCTGCATGCAAGACAAACATCCTACCCACTGTTTATCGTTCAGTCCCCCTGCACAGGATTTTAAAATAAATTTGAAGAATCAACATCTTTTTAAAAAATTATGAGCAAATCAAATATCTTATTTGAATGTTAATATTCTATGAAATTATATTTTTCATCTAGGGTTTTTATGCTGATCCAGAGACTCACATACATGGGGCAGAGCTGCTACCGGCTCTCATGCCCAGCTGATCACGAGGCGCCCGGGAGGGATGGCGGGTTCTAGCCCTTGCCTGCCACCCCAGCAGAGCTTCGCAAGAAATCAGAGGAACCCCCACACCATTAGGGCCTCCATTTTCCACATCCGGACTCCCTCTCTTCAGAACTCCACCCAGCAGAAGAGCTGATCACAACCTGGCTTGCGGCCGCTTGGTTCATCAATAAATGTTGGAGATAAGAGGTGACTACAAGAATATCCCACCTGCACGGCAGAGCCTGGCAAGCTACCCATGTCATATTTGATATGCCAAAATACCAGTAACAATTATATACCTCATTCCCATGACCTGATGGAATGGTTTGAGGCTCTTTGTGTTCCTAGAGCAAGCAAATGCCCTTGGGTTCTACTAGGATGTAACAGGACATATGGAGATGTTACTGGTGCCCTCTAGCAAATTGATGATGAATGGGATGATAAGTGATAAGTGATCAGTTTCCATACTATTTTGATAAGATTTATATATTCTTTTTATTTTTGGGGAATCTCCAAGCAGTGCTCTGGGGACCTGGGAGCCCAGGATCCTCCCTGGTAAATATCTTTGACTGGACCAGAATGTTCAGTGCACGGAACTGATGATGCAAAGCAAAACCAGATGGTACTAGGGGATGTGGTACTAGGGTTCCACCTCACATCCCCAATCCCTGGACCATTGAACTCCACCCCATCTTGGCTCCACTCCATCCCCTTGGTTCTTAGAATTTTAATGCTGTTGTAAATTATTTCCTTTACTACTTTGTGTTTAGTAAATTGTGTCCTTTACTACTTTTTTGGCATGCTGGCCATATTTGGAGTGGGGATTTGGGCCCCCCTCCTCCCATTCCTCCACCTCCACCTCCAACCCCAGAAGAGAGACACGCCAGAACCACAGCTCCTTAGGCAATCCCAGAAGAGAGACGATCCAGATCCAACCACTCCAGACACACAGCTGTGCCGCTCCGCCCCATGTGGAAGCAACCCATGGAGCTCCATGATGGTAAAGGGCTCGGCCAGCCTGTGGTGGAGTCCACCATAGCTCCAAGGGTTCGCTCACATGTGGGGGGGAGGGGCCATGCTGGCTGGACTTGGAGTGGGGATTTGGGCCCCTCCTCCCATTCCTCCACCTCCAACCGGGAGAGAGATACGCCAGACCCACAGCTGAGTCTTAGGTGGTACTGGATGTTAGGATAAGGTCCTTCCTAGGATCTTTCACATTTATACACTCTATACAGTTCAAGGCTGGGTCTAGCTGTGGCCCGTCATCCCAGTGAGCCTAACAAAAAGCCAGAGGAACCCCCCACACCAATAGGTCAGTCATTCTCAACATCCAGACTCCACAGCTCCATAGAGCTCCACCCAAGAGAAAACCTGGTCTTTCCCCATTGAGTTTCATCAGTAAATGCTCGAGATGAGAACCTTCTTCTGAGAGCATACCACCTACATGGCAGAGCCTGGCAAACTACCCATGTTTTATTTATATGCCAAAAACCAGTAACAGTTATGGACCTCATTCCCATGACCTGAAGGAATGGTTTGAGGCTCTTCCAGCTCCTGGAGCAAACAGATGACCTTGGGCTACACTTGCTTGCAACAGGACATATGGAGATGTTACTGGTGCCTGCTCGAGCAAATCAATGAACAATGGGAAGACAAGCGATACTAATTTTTGTTTTTAATGCTGTAGTAAATTATTTCCTTTACTTTTTCTGTTGTAACTGCTGCTAATATCTAGAGAAACAATTGACTTTAATAAGTTAGATTTTGTATGCAGCCTTTTGCTTCATTCTCTTGTTTTTAAAGTTTAAATCTAGGTGCTTTGAAGTTTTCTATATACCCAGTCCTGTCATCTGAAAACAGAGCAGTTCTTTTTCTCAAATGTTTATATCCTTCAAAAAATTGTAATGCACCAGACAGAATCTATGTTGCATAAAAATTGACTTAATAGACACACACCTTGCCAGCTCTCTGACACCAAAAACAAACTTTCAACTTTTATATTATAAAAGGAAACTTTACCATTATAAAGGAAACTAGCAGCCTCATTTTCCTGACTTTCATCTGATTAAGGAAATTTACCGCTGACGCAAAATGAGCCATGTTTTCTAATTCTTCCCCCACCCATTATGTTGCAATTATATATTTGTAAAGTTTGCTATGTAAATGCCGTTTGCCTTTCAATGTTAAAGGAGTACATTTCTCTGGCTTGATGTTGACTTGGCCATATGACTGCTTTGACTAATGGGATGGATGTGATTTAAACAAATATTCTAAGCGTGCTTGCACGGTTACTTTCCCCCTATCTTCTATCATTCTGTAAGAGAAAAATGTGTCCAAACAAGCTGCTTGATTGAGCTGAGTGAGAAAATACGTGGAGCAGACCTAACTACAGCACTCAGCCTCATTTAAGTCCAACTAATCTTAGCTAAGTCCATTAGAGTCATTACCTACCCAATGGTAAGTATTATTGGAAGCCACCAAGCATCGCAGTTATTTGTTGTACATTATTTGCAATGAGGGAAAAATACCCTCCTTGATATGTCTTTATTCCTAGCTGGAAAAAACTTTTTTATTTAAAATAAACATTTTACTTTATCAATACTTTATCTCTACTCGGTGAGAAGATAATTTCTATCCTTAAAGTCATTTTATATGCTAATTTATGCTATTTGATTTTAGAATAGTAAAGTTTTGCATTCCTGAATTTGAAATAGAGAACCATCTTAGTAATGAGGTAATGCTCTCCTTGACTTTTTCTTACTAATTGGTGTTTTGAGCTTTATGTATTCTTGTTTTTACTGTTACATATTATTTCAACCTAATTCATGTATTTGCTTGTATACCTTTATTCATAAGAAAGATTTTACTATCAAGTTTCTTTATCATATTGTTGTGATCTGGTTATCTTATCAATACACTTCATTTTTTGCAAGAGTTTGGGTCAGATTGGGTCATTCATTCTTTCATAGGATTGATTATATTCTTTGGTAAAAACATACAGGCCTAAGATTTTCTTTAGGAAATAATTATGAGAATCAGCTGAGTCTAGGTCTTTATATCTAAGAATTAAGCCTTGGTTACTCCATCTGAGTAGAGAGAAATTTGATTATAGGATTCCCCATTCTGAAAAGTGTCAACAGAAGATTTCAAACTTAGTGTCCTTAATTTTCTGATTATACACTTTCAACAAAAAATGTGGTCATGAAGTTCTCCTTTGTCTTTTAGATTTGTTGAAAAGAGTAAAGTAAAATAAAATGAGTACACAGATGTGATATACCTTGAGACTATCCTTTTTGTTTTATTTTGTTTGGCTATACTTGGTGGTGCTCAGATCTTATTTCTGGTTCTGTGCTCAGGGACCATATGGAAGTTCAGGAGAACAAATCTGGTTGACCGTGTACAGGTAAATACCCTGCTGCCTGTAGTAAGTCTCTGACACCCAATTTTCAAAAGTTATTATATAGAATAATGTAATATTATTCTATAGAATAGTAGTTTGTTTTTGGATTATTCTAAAACAAACTGAGCCTATAGTACTTCTGTTCTCTGGTCATGGGCTCTACTTTCTTTTTATGTGTGTGAGCTTCTTCATATTCCATTGTTTTGATGTACCATAGCTAACTGACCTGGCATCATTCCTTCCCTGAAAAAACTCAACTTTTAATTGAGAGTGATTAGTACAGGGAATAAAAGAATAGTTTCACTAGCTCTAGTTTCCCTTGGAAACCCATCAAAAATTTTCTAGTATAAGTATACATGTTAACTAAGTATCAGGAGGTCTGGCTACAATCTATCTCTTAATTCTTTTAAATTAAGGTTACTATAAAGGACATGGCAGTCAGCCTTTCATGTAAAAATGTTTAGGATCACCGCCAATCAAGAGTGAACTGGAGAAACCTTTAGCCTATAGAGTGTGGTATCTGAGTCTAACCTGATATCACCTTCAGGGCTCTCAAAATTTTGTTTAACAAAGGAATCTCATAGGAGGCCTTCTTGTCTCCTGGCAGCCTGGTTGTCTTCTTTGCCTGGGCTGTCTATTTCTGTTTTGCCTTTTCACAAGAGCTCTGTATGTTTCTTCCCTCCACTTCACAGAGGTCTTTCTTACTTCTTTACGGAAGCAGCTGTGATATTTGGAATGCAAGGCCAAACATTAAGAAAAGGGAAATAAACTAGTTATTTAGGAGAGAAACTAATAACTTTACAGTGCTTGGTAATTTCTCCTGTCTCCCTAACCATCAGGCCTTCCATGGTGATAATGACTAATGGTTCGGCAGCTCCCTTTGGGCTCATCCATCACATGGGAACTAAGTTCCCTTTGGGCCCATCCATCACATGTGAACTCAGTTCAGTGCCGCTTCACTTGTGCTATATGTGGCCTCTGAGACTGGAGCTTGGCTGAGCTCCAAGACCTTCTTCTGACTTTCTATCATGGTGTTTTTATATATGATCTACAGGTGTTACTGATATAATTTGTCCAGGAGTTATATATGAGTTCATGCAAAACAACTTAGATCTTCCTAGGGTCAGTAGAGTGCAAAAGAAAACTAAAAATGGAATTACTGATCACTGCATAATAAAATAAGATCCTGGAAATAGCTTTGTGTGCCTGTTACAGATGAGAGCATATGGTTCGCTCTGATTTAAACTTGCTATGGAGAATTAATTTAATTTGGGATGAGAGATTCAGGCCAAAATTTAAAATCAAGCATATTACGGTAATTTTAGTATTATTATAAGAGAAATAACTAAATCTCTTTTGTGGATCTTAAAGGTAAGTAGCTTTAAAGAACCTGTGGAGGGTCTTAGGATAGTCTAAAAAAAAGCAGTTTCTGAATTGAAACTAAGGATGCATTTTAATCGAATTAAATGGAAGTATTTTACTTGTCTAGTTGATTCATTCCAAACACTTTGAACATCTACTGTTTCTACCTTTCTCTCCTAAGACCAAGCTAGATAGATGTATGGGATACAACACCACATATCAGAAAAGAACTGTTACTTTGAAGAATAGAATGTGGTTGTAATCTATAAAATAGATTATATTGGAAATTTCTATTTACCTATCATTATTGCAAGAAATATGTCAAAGCAAGTTAACAAATGACTTTATGTCAATTTTCAATCCCTGAGATTTTATGATTTGCAGGCAACCAAATAAAGACAGAGAAGAAAAAAAGGGAGTATCCACTTAAGAAAAGTAGCCCCCCAAAAGGCTACATATTTATAGGAACAAATTGGCAAAAGAAAAGCAAAAGGCTTATTAGAGTCTGTGGTATATACACAGAGAGTAGTATAGTTCAAGGAAAAGTATATAAAATCTATAATTAACAGTGCAGAGTTTGCAAAATCAGCTCCAAAAAAGTAAGTGCTATAGTATAGTGCTCTGTAACTTTAAGAATTGATATTTTTCTTATGCTAGAGTATCTATAGTGAATGCTATTATAAAGGATTAGCTCATGAAACCAGATCATTAACAGTATTATAAATCATGATGACTAAAATTTAAAAAAATTAAATTAAAGTATTAGTTCAGAATATAAACATGGAAGTTTGATTGACAATAATTGTTGTATGCCCAGAATCCATTGCAGACAACTTTTATTAATATGAATGTGTATGCCTACAAAACCTTATGTGTTTGTGTGTAGGGACAAGTTAAGGTGATGTGCAATAGGCAATAGGAAAAAGTATTGTGAACTGTGAAGCAAGAGAAAGAGCAAACTCTCTTAAAGTACTATGGATTATTGGCCGTTCAATTTGCTTCCACTTTTCTTGACTTGTGGAAAGCAAAATTTTTGACTTTTAAGTTGTCAGAGTCAGTCAACTCTTTTACTTGATTTCTCCGTAGTGTTTGAATTTGCAACCACTAGTCATCAATTTGACCAAACAATTTTACCTTGGGTTCTTCATGTTCTGTTGTTTCTTTTTTTATTTGTAGTTTTTCCCCTGGCTACTTTGTATATTCCTTAAATGTCCTCATTTTGCTTTAAAGCAAATCAGTAAAATTTATAAAAACCTGTATAATTTCAACATGAGTAATTCGCAATATCAATTAAAATAGTTAATATAAATGGAATTTAAAATCCTATTATATGACAGAGACACTAAACATTAAAATTAAAAGTAAAGTCAGAGTTTTATTTGGAAAATGCTGATAGGATTACAAATTGCCAGGCTAAGCACAAAAATTATATAAAGTATACAAAGCACTTAAGAGAGTTATACTTTTATATTGATTGAGAATAGAATTTATAAGGAAAATATAACCCTTATTATTAACAAATACATTGTTCTGCAGTTGATTTATTTTATGACAGACTGCCTGATTAGAATTAAAATTTGCAAGAGCAGGAATATAACTACGGATGAATTAATAATTGCCAGTGATTCACAACTGCAGCAAGTCATGTTAACAGTTTGTTAAAATTATGGAGTCATAACTCAAATAAAAGTATTGGGGATAAGTGATATTATTAATTAGAAGCGTCTTTAATGATGTCTCTTACAACAATGAATTAAACAAATTATTTAGCAAATACTTATTATTCTCCTGTTAGCACCAAAGGTTCTGTATATTATAGACTTTGTGGTTTGTCTAATATAATGCTATAAAGCATTTCTGTTTTTCAGAGCTGTCTCACACAGCATATGCTTGTGAAGATCAGTGTCTTAGAGAAAGTATCTCTTATGTGCGATCATAATCTGTCACTACCAAGAAAACTGATAATTTTCTTCCTGTTATATATAGATGCTAAAAGTAATAAACTTTAAAGTTCAGTGTCTGCATGAAGAAAACGTAAAACAAACTCTTTTGAGACACTTCGAATACTTAAATGTGAAGGAAAGAAAAGCATCATTTTCGATTATATATTCAAAATTTGTGAAACCAGCAAGAAAATGATAAATCACTCAGAAGGGAATGCTGTCAGCAATCACCTCAGCACTTGGCTTATTTTGTAACAGCATATTCTTTAGAAATTTTAAGACTGGTCATATCTTATCATTTAAAAATTAGACCCAGGAGTGAATTCCTGGCATATTTGAACTGCTTATTTTTTTCAATAGAAATAACATAACTAAAAAGGTTTCTAAATTAATTTCTGTAGCTTAATATAAAAAACCAGAGAAGAAATAAAGTAAATGTAAAGTAGCAGTAAGCATCTCATATAAACGTCTATGACTCAAGGTAAAGATTATTATGATAGAGCCTGAGAGATAGGACTAAAATAAAGTCATTGTTTGCCTGCGACTGACCCTGATCTTTCACCTACACTGCATGTGACACATCAAGCAACAGCAGGAGCGATACTTGAGCACAGAACTAGGAATAAGAACTGAGGACTGCAGGAGCAGGAGCGATAGTCCAGTGGGTAGGGCGTTTGCCTTGCACGCAGCCAACCGGTGCCACCTGGGTTTGATCCCGGCATCCCATATGGTCCCCTGAGCACGCCAGGAGTAATTCCTGAGTGCAGAGCCAGGAGAAACCCCTGAGCACAGCCAGGTGTGACCCAAAAAAGCAAAAAAAAAAAAAAAAAAAAAAAAGAACTGAGGACTGCAGGTGTGGGTCCAAGTCCTCACCTCTAAAATAACATTATTATCATAAAATAATTTACATCATAGAATATCATCATTGGTGATGGGAAGTAACTAATACATCTTTTGTATAATAAATAAAATAAATATAGCTCATAGGCACAATGCCCATATTATGTTAAGACTCCAAAAGAAATGACTTTTACAGAAGGAAAAGAGAAGTGTTTTCTAATTTTATTTTATTGAATCTCCATGTGATGGACAACTACTGTTGGAGCCCTCGCTCCGTTTGTCCATTCCCCGCTCGGCTGGCAAAGAACCACACTCGCAATGCAATAACAAACAGGGTTTATTCCAGCTAGCTGGGGCCAATTGCTTCACTGGGACACGCAGGTCCTAGTGAGAACGTCCGACCCTGGGGAGAGGGAAAGAAAGGATTATATAGGCCTTCCAAGGCCGTTACATGCATCACAGCCCACACAAATCCATATAGCCAATACACTTAAAGAAAAGCGTATTTCAAACAGTTCATCCAAAAAAGGTAAAGAAAGTCAAGAGAAATACTTCATCCTAAAAAGGTCATGCAACTTAAAGATAAGAGGAGAGGTCTGTCCTGCTCCAGTCATGTGCTTAACTAACCTTGAGGATGCCCTATCCTCAACAGATAGTAAAACTATACTATCCAGATGACTAGGGCGTGGTTGGGGAATCAAGGTGATCTTGAGCTGTGACTTGTTTATCAAAGCTTACATAGTTGGGGCCTTGGCAGGATCTAACATTCCAACCTTCTCTTGTCTGTACTGAGGAATCTTCCTCAGGACCGCCAGTTGTTCGTTCTACCCAATCGGATGAACCAGGTCTGCCTGCCTTCATCAATCCCCTAGAGATTTCACCCCCTAGAATCTTTAAGGGAAACTGGTCCGAAGGTCTGTCTTCTGTATCTGCTTCCTGCTGACAAAAGGGGCTTGTAGACCCTACCTACAAGGGGTGAAACCTCCTTACTACCTTAAGTTTCAATGGGGCCCAGGCAATGAAAGAAAGTTTGGTTTTTGAAGCTTTCATCATCTGCAAGACAAAGACCAAACCAATTAGGCTAAGGAACATTACTCTGAAATGATTAGACCCCAGAGGAGTAAAAAGTCCCTCTTTGCCCTAGTGAGGGCAGACCTGTTTTAGAAAACATAAATGTACTGTGTCTAGAGTTTTCTAATAGAAACACCAAACCACCTCTTTGGCTTTTTGTACAACATAGAAAATCCTTGGCCCTACACTGAAGGTGTCAATAGGGAATAATAGATACTTTTTGTAGAGCTAGAATCTGATCTTTACAAAAGTTATAGAAACATGGTTTTCTCCCCCCACATATATATATATATATATATATTTTTTTTTCTTTTGGGTCACACCTGGCAATGCTCAGGGGTTACTCCTGGCTCTGCACTCAGGAATTACTCCTGGCAATGCTTAGGGAACCATATGGGTTGTTGGGGGATTGAACCTGGGTCGGCCGAGTGCAAGACAAATGCCCTACCCACTGGACTATCACTCCAGCCCCTGTTTTTCCTTTTTTGCTTTTAATAATTTTTTTGATCTTTTGGGTTGTTTTGGGGGATTCTAAATCATTTGGACTCCTTTATTTAGTCATTTTCTAAGATATTAAACTGTAAATTCAAAGTATTTATGTGGGCCCTTTATTCCTTTTTATGAACACTTGCAGAATTATAAACTTTCCTCTTAACAATTGCTTTAGCTGTGTTCCACAAGTTCTGGTATCTCGTGTTTTCAGTCTCCTTTGTTTCCAGGAATCTTATGAATTCCTCTTTTATTTCTTCTATGACTCACTGGTTGTTCAGCAGTGAGCTGTTTGGTTCCCAGGTGTTTGATTTAGTCCTCCTTTTATTCTATTTTCAGTGCATCATGGTCTGAAAGAATTGTTGATACAATTTCTATCTATTTTATTTTATTGAAGTATGCTTTGTGGCCCAGTATGTGATTTATGTTGGAGAATGTTCCATGTGCACTTGGGGAAAATGTGTATTTGACTTTCTCGCGATGAAAGCCAAGTATATCTACTTGTCCTCTCTCTTCAGTTTCTTCAAAGCCAGTACTTCCTTGATGAGTTTTAATCTTGTTGATATCAAAAGTTGACAAGTCTGTGCTGAACTCTCCAACTGTAATTGTGTTGGAGACATTGACCTTGTCAATGTCCTCCCTGAAGTCTCTTAGAAGTTGTTTTAAGTATTTTGCTAGCCCCTCATTGGGTGCATATATGTTTTGAAGTGTAATTTCTTCCAGATATACATGTCCCTTGATTATTAAAAAATGGCCTTCCCTGTCCCTTCTAACCTCTTCAGCCTGAAATATATGTTGTTGGATTTTAGTGTGTCCACCCCAGTCTTTTGGGAGGAGTTTCTTGCATGAAGAATTGTTTTCTCATCTTTGACTTTGAGTCTGTGTTTGCTCTGACTGTTCAAATGAGTTTCTGGTAGGCAGCAGAATGTTACATTCAGTTTTTTAATCCATTTTGCCTTTTTATGTCTCTTATTTGGTGTTTAGGACATTGACATTGAGAGATTATTGTCATAGGGTTTCATGTCATCTTTATGTAGAAGTTTGCTATGTTTGGGGGTTTTGTCTTTTTGTTTTGGGGATCACACCTGGCAATGCTCAGGAGTAACTTCTGACTCTGCACTCAGGATTTATTCCTGGAAATGCACAGGGGACCATATGGGATGCAGGGAATTAAATCTGGGTTGGCCATGTCAAAGGCAAATGCCCTACCCACTGTGCTATTTTTCTGGCTCCTGGGATTTGTCTTGTCTATTGGTAGTCCCTTTCATCCTTTTTATAAAGTTTATTTTGAGTCTGTTAAGTTCCTGTACTGTTGTCTATCCATGAATTTGTATATCATTCATTCAGATGTTACTGAGAGTTCTGCTCACGATCACGATCACGATCTTCCCATTAATCATCTATTTGCTAGAGTGGGCACCAGTAATATCTCCATATGTCCTGTCTCATGCCAGTAGAGCAAAGGGCATCAGCTTGCTACAGGAACATAAAGAGCCTCAAACCATTATATTAGGTCATGGGAATGACCTAATATAATTGTTACTGTCATTTGGCATGCAAATACAACACGGAAGCTTGCTAGGCTTGCCGTGGGAGGCATATATTTAAACACCCCAAATAAAGCTTTTGATGACCGCGCCAGCCGCGAGCCGGGCGTGATGGGCTGGTCGTGGGTGGAGTTCTGAAGAGAGGGAAGTCCGGATGTGGAAAATGGCGGCGCCCATGGAGTGGGTGGGGGTCGTCTGGCTTGTTGTGAGGTTCTGCCGGGGTGGTGGGCCAAGGCTAGAACCCACCATGCCCCCGACTGCCTCATGAACGGCTGGGCAGGGAGCAAGGAACCGCTCTGCCCCAGTCTAAGAGTCTCTGGACCAAACCTGGGCGGATTGGAGACCCAAGAGTTCTGCTAGAAAAAGTATTATTGGAAAACCATTAATTTCATTTAGTTTTTTCACTATATCACATCACTTTCTTCAGGCTTGGGCAATTTCTTCTGATAAGTGTGTTGTAAATCTAAGGAATGCCCTTTACATGAAACTTACTTCTTTGATCTTACTGCTTGAAGTGTTATGTCTCTATGTATGGGATTTGTCATTCTGATTAGGATATGTCTTAGAGTAGTTTTGTTAGGATCACTTTTACCTGGTACCCCTTGGGTTTCTTGGATCTAGATGCCTGCATCCTCCAGTTCTGGGGACTTTTCAACAATGATGTCTTTCATTGTTCCTACCTCAATGGATTTTCTCCCTGTTCCTCTGGGACTCTGAAGATTCTTATGCTGCTCCTCCTGAATTCATTCAAATGTTCTGTTGCCCACTATTGAGCTATTTTGCAGTCTTATCTCATCTTCTGTTGTTGCCTGAGCACTTTCTGCAGGTCATCCTCAAGCTCACTGGTTCTGTCTTCAGCTGTTGTTATTCTACTGTTGAGGGCACATGAGTTTTTCATTTCATTAACAGCGTGTTTTACTGGTAAAACTTCTCTTTGTAGTTTTCTTATTTCTGCTCTCATATTCTCCTGTGTTTTATTGGTTGACAGTTCTACTGTTTCTTTCATATCTTCCTGTATTTAATTGGATGTCTGTTCCACTGTTTCTTTTAGCTTATTAAATATCCTCACCATTCATCTCTGAATTGTTTGTCAGATAGATTTTATATTTGGCTCTACCTTGTTGAGGCTTTAGGGCTCTTTCTTCATCCATGACTTGTGATGTGTGCCTGCATTTTTTCTCCATGATGCTGTGTTATTCTGGAAGTGATGCCTGCTACTACAATTCTACCCCTAAGAAATGTTGATGTCCTCTCTTGCCTCTCCCCTTTTTTCTGGGCCTCTGTGACTAAACAGGAGTCTTTATCTATGCTGTTGTTTATACCACTTGGGAAGCACTTAGAATATTTTTTGTACCTTTACTATGAGTGAGGAGTGGTGAAGAAATGTCCGACTGCAGATAATGACTCATGTTGCAAAGAATGGTTCCCTCCCTAGTGTTTCCAAGCCCTATCTTCCCTAGCCTAAATCCTCTTGTCCGACTGAGTTTCAGGTGTACCTGTAAAGATAATGACCCCTGTGCAGTGAAGATCAGTCCCCTCACTACCCCCATTATGAAAACATAGGTTCCCTTCCCTGCATTTTCAAGCCCTCTGGAAATAATTTTATAAGGACCTTTAAAAAAATTAATTATTAACAGAAAATGAGTTCCTAATTTTATTATTTGATAATCCAATCCTCAATCTGAATGGAATTTATTTTTAGTTATGTATCAAAGCTCTATATAGCATTGTTTGCCTAAAGTTACTATTTAATGAATTATTTATGACTAGTTTATTGCATAGTACAGAAATGACTTTAAAATATGCCATAAAAATTACCTCCCTTTGATCAAAATTTTGTAAGGAACTCTGAAAGTGCAGCTGGAGCAATAGTACAATGTATAGGGTGCTTGCCTTGTATTCTGACACCATGGGTTCAAGCCCTAGTACCCCCATATGATCTCAGGATCCCACTCTAATGATCCCTGAATGCAGAGCCCAGAGTAAGCCCTGAGCACTGTGTGGCCCCTAAACAAAATAAAACAAATTCTTAAATTATTTGATGAGAATAAAGTAACATAAAATATCCTATTAACATTCATATGTGTATGCATATATAATATATATTTATGTATATTCTTGTCTTGAATTTCTTTTCTGAATAAGAACCTCTTATCTGCCGTCTGAGTGATAGTACAACAGGTAGGGTGTTTGCATTTATACGGCCAACCTGGGTTCAATCTCCAACTTCCTGTATGGTCTCCTGAGCACTGCCAAGAGTAATTCCTAAGTGCAGAGCCTGGAGTAACTCACAAGCATTGCTGGGTGTGACCCCAATACAAACAAACAAAAATTTAGAACCTTTTAGCATAAAAGCTGAAGTCAGAGTTTAAGTGAACAGTGAACCAAGAAATAATCTTTCAGAAATGGGACAAAGTCTAGGCAAAAGACTCAATAGGGAAAGGAATTGAGGTATATTTCTAGGAACTCAGGGGAAAAGACCTTCAGGAATGCCTCATGCTAAATTGTCAACCATGGCTTCCTCAGAAAAAGGGAAGTACTTTCAATCATTGTTCTATATAATTGTTTGTGGTAATGTTCTTGTTAAGACAACATTGGAAGAATTTGCACAGTTCAAACAAAGAAGAAAGAAGATACACTGAATACATGCAAATATGGGCATGAAGATGGGGGAAATGCTACCTAGAGGTCAAGTGGATGATAGGCATCTATTTTAGAAGTCCTGATTAAGGTACTTTCCAGAAGTGCTTCATTAAATTCATCAGGCAAGGTGATCATCTACTAATTTTTATAATGTAGATTCAGTATCATCTGAACCTATTGGTCCAGGTTGAGATGTAAAAAATCTGCATTTTGAACAAGTTCTCCAAAGATGGGAGCCTTTGAGGAACCATAGCCCATGTAATTTACAGTGACATGTCAGAATTGAGAAACACGAGGCCACAAGGATTAGGTGTTCAGGTCATCCTGTCCTCTGGTTTGTACTTGACAAATTAATCTCTTCAAAGTCTTGGCCCAGGGTAACCTTTCATATCATATTTACAGAGAGATACTCTGATGACTCAAATGTAGGCTTCCTACAGAGTCTCATCATAGCAGAGTTTTAGGCTGGAATGTGACAATATTTCATAGGGTGGTTGTGTAGTTTGGTGTCTGGAAAGGCTTTTTAGATACAAGCTTGAGAAAAGACTGATGGAGGTGGCAGTGAGATTCACTTGGAAAGGCTCTATCCCTTCTTTATCCTCAAGAACACCATTGCCCAGAGATTGGCACATAAATGAAGTATAGGGTTATTTTTCTTCTTTCTTTTTGTGATTATAAATGTTATAATCATTTTTATAATTATAAATGATAATATAAAAGCAAATGCTCAATGTAAAAAACAAAGACATACTTTACGGAAAGAAGTGGTTTATCCTTCTCCTGAAGCACATTTTTAAAAAAAACTTTTAACATTTTATTTCTGTCTTGTTGTTGTATTTTTCTATTTTGCTTTGATTTTATTTTTGTTTTTTCGTAATAGTTAATGACTCATACATATGGTCAATTCTATAGCAAGCACTGGGTAATTCTTTAAGTAATATATTTTATAGGAAATATTTTTCAAAACCTAAATATACTCATCATATTGCTTAGGTCTGGAAAATACTGGCAGAGTAAATGTGTTTTTAATTTTTTTAGATGTTCCCAAGTGACAAAGACCCTTTGACTTCTCATTTCCAAATCCTTGGAAAGAGAAATTGGAGTCAATCCTTTCCAGGAACCAGGAATCTCTATTTTTAGTCTTTGCTGATTAAGAACACATTATCTAAATAGAAATGAATTTGAACTGAGTGTACCTTTTCCTCCTGAAAAGTACCTCTGGGGTTTCCATGTTACTTTCAGAGTATGTTCTTGAATAGATGCTTGGACAATAAATCACCTTCATTTGAATTCTCTGAGGAACATTATTGGGTCAAGTTAGGCCAATCTTTCCTTGAATTTTGCTTTTTATTTAGTGCTTTTCAAGGAATATTCATTCTGTTAATGTTGAACTTTGAAATGTGTGCCTGTAACAAGAATGATATAGAGAAGAAAATGAGTTATCACTACAAAACGAAAAACAGGAAATGAGCTATTTAGTAAAGTAAAATTCTGCAACAAGGCATATTTAAGTGTAAGAGAATGAGAAATAGTCCAAACGAAAAGCTGATGCTGAAGAGTGAGTGGGATCAGATTTAGACACAAACTTCATAGCAATGGGAAATGGAAGGGATTCAAGCAGAGGAAGATCTTGTAGGGAAGGGATCAAGATCAAAATTGGGTCAGAAGAAGCAGAAAATTTACTATTCATAAAATAAAATGCTGATCTATAAGAATTTTGTAGAAGAGACTTAGAAAAATAAAAATGATCTCAGTTGCAAATTCAGAACTAGGTTTAGCATCTTATACCCCTGATTCTGGGCGAAACATAAAGGAGAAATAGTTGTTGCGTGGATTCAAATGACTAGAACAAATTGTAGGGGCTCTGGAAGCAGGTTGCCACTTTTTCCATAGGGAGGCTTGTGGTTTTGAGAGAGGAAGAACCAACTAAGAAGGGGGAGAAACAAAGCGTCAGCAGGGGACAGTACCTGGATTCAGGGGAGAGTATCTGGATTTCACACATCTGTTTAGTTACCTTAAATCTTATTTCTTTCCTTATTTTTTGAGTCCAAAATGCTCTCTCCCTGCTCTGCAGGTTCTTTAAACAATGACAACTTTCAAAGACTCCAGATGGCGTTGAAAAATCTTGAAAGTCATCCAAGGTGCACTGCAGGCCTTTGTAGACACTCCGTGTGGAGCCAGTCTGAAAACTCGATAGTTTCTCTGTTTGGATTACATTCTGCGATGAGCCGCATGTGTTGCCAGTGTACACACACAAAAACTAAAATTGTAAAATAAACCAGCCCCCACCCTTGTGCAGAATGACAGAAAGGCAGAAAAGACACAGTGAGCTCTTACTGCTCCATTAGCCTTGGGGGCATAATTCTGGGCCCTGTCTGGCCTTGCTGTGGGCAGCATGTAGAGCACACAGAGATCAGAGGAATAACTCATTCCCTGCTTCTCAGATGTCAGATAAGAGCCTTCTCCTTCAGCAGATTTACTGTGCTCAAATAGGAAATTTATTCCCACATGACAACATTGGAAATTTATTAGAAAGATTCATATTCTTAACCATGCCTCATTTTTCTTTAGAACTGTTAAAAATACTGTTATCAATTAACTATAGAAAGTCAACCTTGGGAGCAAATTATGTTGAAATGACCTTACTAGCTACCAGCAAATGCAGCGTAAGCCCTACAGGCTGGGCGGCTTACATAAAGCTGACTTTGAAATTATGTTTTTCTTGGAATAAAAAAGGATTAAAAATGGAAGAATTGTCTTAGGATCATGTGCAGTCATTGGTTTATTGGAAAGAAATCATCCAAAGTTCTGTGAAGGATAAGATTAATTCACTTGTGGATTCACATTCTAGTATAGTGGGGAAGGGAGTTGGAGAATAAAATATTCTCTTGATATGTTGAGTGATTTATAATAACATTATTTGTAATAAAAACTTATTTTTTCAGACTTTCCAGATTGGCAAAGAAGGACTTATGGGTTAAATGTGGGCTTGGATAGAAAAAAAATCTAAGTGTCATATGAATGTTACTGTGACCATGTTTAAAATTAAAAGGAGCTATTTTATTTCTAAAACCATTGCCACATTAGTACAATATATACCTGCTTTCGGCACGAACACGAGATGGCATCATGCTTAGAGTTTGACTCCATTGGCTACCTGACCCAGTAAAATATCCTTGCTTTAGGATGAATTTTCAAGTTCTGAAATGGATGACGAGGTCAGGATTTTTACACTAATTCTAGTGGTTAAGTCAAATAAAAAATTCAATAACAGCCTCTGGTCACCATGGAAGCTGTTTGACTCTAGTTAAAAGTGTCATCG
The DNA here is from genome assembly GCA_021461705.1 of Cryptotis parvus. Taxonomy (NCBI): domain Eukaryota; kingdom Metazoa; phylum Chordata; class Mammalia; order Eulipotyphla; family Soricidae; genus Cryptotis; species Cryptotis parvus. The sequence continues at coordinate 20,235 of JAJIBD010023459.1, forward strand.
GAAATCCTTGAAACAGTCACTGGACATCAAACAGAAAATGTGTGTGAGTGCCGCTTATTTTCCTTCAAACCCACAGCTAGAATTTCAAAGGGATTAGACAGCATGCAGATACAAAAGGGTAGAATTCACACATTGACTATTGATAGGATACCAGGGTGAGCAGAAAATTTTTTGAACAAGAAATTTTCAGCATGATAAAGCATGATGGTTTTTATCATCCAAAGATGATAAAAACCATCTTTGGACTGCTTCCCAATCTAGCAATACATGACTAAAATAGCAAGATGAAAATCAGAGTTTGTCATCAAACTAATAAGAACAGTGTTTTTCTAACTTGGTCACCTGTGCTCCAACTTCACAAATTCTGCAACATCTAAAATCATCTTTATTGCTATTCATTAGTTTTCTTCCATTGACTCACCCCTTCCCATCTCCATCTAGGGGACTCTGACTCCAGAACTCATCTCTTTCAATTAAAAAAGAAAAATAATGTTAGAAGGGGGGGGTTTAAGACATACTGTCCCTGAACTCTCTCCTAAAAGGAATCAGAGGATTAAAGAAAACATAAAACAACTGCAATGTTATTTAGGGCAAAATTATTGATTCTCTTTTATTTATTTGTCTTGGCTTTTGGGCCACACCTGGTGGTTCTCCTGACCTTCTGCTCATCATTCACTCCTACCAGGCTATGTTGATTGAGCACCAGTTAGCGCCCATACAAAGCAAGGACCCTCCATCTTATACTATATCACCAGCCCTCTCACCCCCACTGAATCTCCTTTAAATATGTATCATTTCTCAGATTCTATCCTGTAGCCCACAAGGCACCACCCAACTCCAGATAATACTGGAATGAAAGGAAGCGGGCAATGGGACCATATAGGGTACCAGACTGTTGAGGAACCACTTGGGTCCCCCAAAATGTCAAGGAATGAGTTCTCTTTTACCTCAAGGGTCAGCAACAGATGGAAAAAAATCCACATGTTCAGCACAATTCCAAAAGACTTTTACTTATCATCATTAATTAAACGAAATCTGCTAATACAATCCAAGGTCAGGGGATATCTAAACCTGTAGTTGCTGGCCAAACTAGTCCAACCATGTGCCCAGACTGATATCTTAACCAAGAAGGATGCTTCTTCCACAGGTCAGTCCCTTTACATAACCAAAAGCCCGCCAAAAGTTGAGACCCAAAATTCTTTCTTGTGGATGGGGCTGTTTCATCAAAGATCAACAAACCAGCTTTTAGGTGCAGATACTAGGTGGTGCCACACTTCTGATTCAGGTCTAAATAAATGATAATGCCAGAGCTTAGGCCCTTCCTCTGAGATTATCTCTTCTTACGTGAAACACTGGAGAGAGAGAGAGGGCTCTGGTATAAAGAAATACATATAATGGGGCCAGAGCAATAACCCAGCAAGTAGGGCGTTTGCCTTGCAAGCGGCCGGCCTATGCCAGCCCGGATTTGATCCCCGGCATCCCATATGGTCCCCTGAGCACTGCCAGGAGTAATTCCTGAGTGCAGAGTCAGGAGTAACCCCTGAGCATTGCCGGGTGTGACCGAAAAAGCAAAACAAAACAAAACAAAACAAAAAAGAAATACATATAATGAATGTATATTCATGGGGAGAATCACTTCACAATTTCAGATCATGGCTTCATGAATCAAGATGGTATCTCTAATAACCACAATGTCCTTCTTCCTTCTACTCTGCACCAGGGTAATCTTGAGTTTTCTGCTTCTGTTTACTGAAAAGGTCATGCTGGCTTGCCTGAAGGCAAACTAGCAAGAGCCCTCCTTTGATCTTGGCAGAGCTGATTCTTAAACAGTAGTCCCAACGTGGCCAGGGTGGTCTCCTCCTCCTAAATTCTAATTGTCCTACTCTGGGTGTTAACAGAAATTATGTCCAAACTAGGTAGCATTGAAATAATAGTAGAAATGATATTCCAAGAGTTATTAATTCAGAGTCTGAATTTCAGTCCTGTAACTGCCACACCATCTATCAGTGTTTACACAACAAGAGATCTCTTTAGAATGAACCCTGGCTTAAAGACATGTAAGTAGCTTATAATCAATCAGAAAAGGTGCAGATCTAGCTGTTACCCAACAATGGATATAGAACTGAGGTTGTCCACATGAAGGCAAGTAACCTACTCAATATATTTAAGCCCACTAATCTCTTTTTTTTTCTGATGTAATGCTAGGGATTGGACTGCATATAATTTAAGTGTCCAAAACTGGACATATAGTGTCTCTAGCACTATATGTGTGAATACAAAAATTGTAAATTTATATTTGTTTATACGGGGCAGAGCTGCTACCAGATCTCCCTGTGCTTAGCTGATCATGAGGCATCCTGGAGGGAAGGTGGGTCTAGCCCTGGCCGCTGTTAGTGTCGAAGAATCTTATCTCCTTCGAGAGACAAAGAATCACACAGGAATGCAATGAACAAAACAGAGTTTATTGTGCTGGCTAGCCAGGGTCCAGCTCCCACTTGGACTTGCAGGTCCAAACAGGAAGGAGAGACCTTGAGCCTTTTCAAAAGGCCCCTTATGAAGGCTCCTGCTATCCATTACAATAGAGCCCACCCAGTACACAGCCAATTAGTTTGTAATATCTTATCTCTATCCTATCCACTTAAGGTATATTGCTCCTTAGCCTATGGGTGTGTGGTCAATAAGCAAGTAGGCAGGGCACGTCCCACACATACACAGGATCATCTCCCTTGACCTGTCCATCCAGGCAGGGAATACCTGCCATGAGCCCATCCCGGCCTTGCACGTCTTGCACACGCACCAGGTCAACTTCCTGGCCCTGCCCACATTCTGCAGCCATCTTACTTTTGTCTACCTTATTCTGGGTAGAGAGCATCAACACACAGGGTGGCTAGCGGGCTGGCCCTTACTGATCTCTGTTGGGGAGGAAATCTGAGTCAAACTACTATTCTTTTACTCCTTATCCTTTCAGCCACCATTCCAATAGAGCCTCACAAGAAGCCAGAGGAACTCCCACACTATGAGGGCAGCCATTTTCAACATCCAGACACCACAACTCATCAGAGCTCCACCCAAGAGTAAAACCGATCTCTCCCCAGTTCATCAGTAAATGCACAAACTGAGAGCCTATTACCAAGAGTATACCACCTGCATGGCAGAGCCTGTCAAGCTTCACATGTTGTATTTGATATGCCAAAAACCAGTAACAACATGACCTGAACGAATGGTTTGAGGCTCTTAGTGTTCCTGGTGTGAGCAGATGCCCTTGGGCTACACCAGCACACAACAGGACGTATGAAGATGTTACTGGTGCCCACTCGAGCAAATCGATGAACAAAGGGAAGACAAATAATACAAGTGATATTTGTTTATCTGTTTGCTCAATTATTATTGAATTGTCTCCACTAATGTAAGCCTAGACTATAGGCATTTTTGGTGTTTTGTTCACAGCTATATCTGCAACCTTTGAGTACAGCATGTGTGTTATAGTTGGTGCTAACTAAATATTTGTTAAATTAATGTATATAGTATATGCTATGAGAAAGGATTAGGTAGTGTAAAGATTTTAGTTGGGTCCAGAGATATAGTACATCAGGTAGGGTGTTTGCATTGCTGACCTGGGTTCATTTCCCGGGATCCCATATGGTCTCCTGAGCACCACCAGCAGTCATTCTTATGTGCAGGGCCAGAAATAACCCTTAAGTGTCGTTGGGTGTGACCCCCCAAAAAAAAGATTTTAGTTGACACATAGACATGTATATTTGTAAGGGTCAGTTAAAGTACTATTTGATTGGTGATCCAATAAAAAATGTGTATTTGTTGCCTATAATAATAAAACGTTGGCATGGAGTTTGAGGTGGATATACTTTAATAAGGATGGGAGTGAGGATTTGCTGTTTCTATCTTGTTCCAGCACTGTGGAAGACACTTAGCAGCATACTAAAAACAAAAACAAAAGTAAAAAATAAAAAATAACCCCAGTATCATTGATGTGCCATGTGTCATAGTAATGGATAATCTGAATTCTCCTCATTGAGGGGATGAAATGAACCCACCCACCAGCAACGAATTGGTGCCTAAGTAGGAAAGGGGATCTTTTTGGAAAACTGAATTGAACACTGGTGAGCTGTAGGCAGCTAGAAGCAAAACTTTCCCTAGCATGGGATTCACAAGACATGTTCCAAAGAATGTAACAGTGGGATAATACTGCTTATAGAAAGAGAAAAATAAAGAAGAGAGGAAATTTCGCACCATCAGTACGGACTTCAGTCCAATACTCTGTGTTAAGCCGCATCAGGCAACCTATTATAAAGCATAGATAGGATAATTCTTTACTTTTCCTCAGGCATTTTCAAGACAGATTCCTCAACCAAGCCAACCCCAGTATCCCACAGGGCTTAGGATCCTACAGGCTGATTTTGGACTCCCTGATGTTCTTCTGTGGGCTGCTGGAGACACCTTCCAGATGGCTTTCTTGGGATGAAACACAGACTTCTAGCTCATTCTGAGCAAAGGCATGGAGTCCAAAAGAAATGTCAAGGCTTATGGATAGGTCCTTTGAGAAACCATGCAAGCAGCATCTAATGCAAGGATAGACATTTTGTACAAGAATTGCAGTCTCTATCATTAGCTAATGAAATTACTGATGTGGTAAAAAGGAGAATGAACACATACCAGTACCCACCCTGCTGTAACTTCCAGTGGATATGGATGCTTTGTCTGGTTCTCAGATTCCATGGTAAATAGAAGCAGTTGGATGAAAACGTCTTTGAAGTTCCCATCCCGTTCTCACACTGGCCTTCAGATGTCTGTTACAGGCTTTATAGAGATTTTTCTTTATTCTGAAGGACAATCAGATAAGACCCAGATGAGAAGAATTATCAATTATTGGTAACTTAGAGTTTACAAATGAATGATTTTCATACCTCAATTGCAAAGACTTTAAAGTTTCCTTCCATAATGAGTTCATAGAGAGAAATCGACACACACAGTTGCACATAGTCTGCACACACAGTCTGCACACTGTGTTCATGAGGTTCATGCCCAGCCCATGAGAGAAGAGCCTCATGGTACCGGTCTATTTTATTTTAATTTTGATTCTTGCGCAATATTCTTAGGAATGCTGATTTTAGGATAAGGTCCTTTCCAAGATATATCACATTTATACATTGTATACAGTTCTAGACAGGTTCTAACTGATACCAGTAAGCCTAGCAAGAAGCCAGAGCAAACCACACATTATGCAGTCAGTCATTCTCAACATCCTGACTCCATAGTTCCTCAGAGCTCCATCCAAGAGAAAACCTGATCTTTCCCCTTTAAGTAAATGCTCGAGATGAGAGCCTTCTACTGAGACTATACCACTACACAGCAGAGCCTGGCAAGCTATCCTTGTGTGTTTTATTTACTTGTTATGCCAAAGACTAGTAACAATTATGGACCTCAGTTCCATGACCTGAAGAATGGTTTGGGGCTCTTCCTGTCCCTGGAGCAAACAGATGTCCTTGGGTTACACTTGCTTGTAACAGGATTTATGGAGATGTTACTAGTGCCCACTCCAGCAAATCGATGAACAATGGGAAGACAGTGATACAGTGATACAGTTGTTGTTATTGAATGGGGGTGGAGGGAGGCAACCTGGCTATTCTCAAGCTTTATTTCTGGCCATAAACTCAGGGATCATCCTAATGTGGCTCAGGGAACTGTGGTGTCAGGGATTGACTCTGGTCTTGGGAGTTGCCTTATGCCCTCCATACTATTGTACTATATCTCTGACCCTAATTTTTCATTTATTCAGTGAGGTCACAAGACATTTTATTTTCCCCTCATTTTAGTTGGAATGGAATCTTTATCTAGAGGCAATGAGATTCCTGACTTTTAAATCAAAGCTTGAAATGTCTCAGAGTTGGAGATATTCCTCTTAACTTATTCTGATAATTATTTCATTAAGTATATGGGAACTATATGCTCTCAACCATCAAAATGAATTTTGTAGCAGTGCTGTTTATTTTTAATAAGTTAATAAGTTCTGACAGTCTTAGAAAATACTGGAAGTTAGGACCAGGTCCTTTCCAGGATCGTTCACATTTTTACACTGTATACAATTATAGGCAGGTTCTAGCCGTGGCCCATCATCCTGGTGAGCCTAGCAAGAAGCCAGAGGAACCTCCACACCATGAGGTCAGTTATTCTCAACATCCAGACTCCACAGCTCCTCAGAGCTACACCCAAGAGAAAAGCTGATCTCTCCCCAATGAGGTTCATCAGTAAATGCACAAGATGAGAGCCTACCACTGAGAGTGTATCACCTATACAGCATAGCCTGGCAAGCTACTCATATTGTATTTGATATGCCAAAAACCAGTAACAATGATAGACCTCATTCCCATGACCTGAAGGAATGGTTTGAGGCTCTTCCTGTGCCTGGAGCAAGCAGATGCCCTTGGGCTATGCTATCATGTGACAGGACATATGGAGATGTTACTGGTGCCCACTCTAGCAAATCGATGAACAAAGGGAAGAAAAGTGATACAAGCTGTTTATTTTAATAATTTTCCTGAATTTATCCCCAATACAGGCAAAGGAATAATTGACAGCACCTTCTTCCCTGTCACATCCTGCTGGAGTCTTCCTGAGAATCATAAAACAAAGTTCCCAGGAGATAAAGGTCCAACTATGGACTTCCTCTTCCTTATCAGGCAGATCTGAGGACAGACTAGAGGCAAAATGAGGGTTGTTTTTCTCACTTAGTTTGGAACTGGTGTTTGGGGTTTCAGATGCTAACTTCAGCTGGCCATTAAATAACAAGAGGACATTAGGCAGACACTCGACAGGCTTAGTCTGCTTTCAGTGGTCACATAAAATTGATCCACATGTCTGCTTGGAACACACAGCAAAAAAGATATTGGTCTTTTTTTTATGTACAAAGAAAGAGATTAGGAGTAGCATGGAAAGAGTTAAATATTCATTTATAGGGAGGCAGGTAGAGAAACCTGCTGAGCTCTTTAAACAGTGATTTTTTTTAAAGAAATCAAAGACAGAACTCTCAAGGAAATTTTCTGATGATAGTGTATCTTTCCAAAACCTCAATAAATGAGCATTTCTTCAGTGTTATTTGAATTGTGCTATGGAGGAGATGACCATGAATTAGAATGAAGTTACCTAAGCAGAGGTGAAAGAACTTTGAATAATGGCATCTGGGTTTGATACCAGGATTATATGAGTAGAAGAAAATCTGGAAAGTCTGGTTGGCTCCCATTATTCGGGTTGACCGAGGAGGACCCAGAAAGTAATACTTAGCCATTTGCTAACACCCTTTTTTCTTTTGCTATAGAAAACCCTGTTTAATTTGCATTACATTAATTCAAATAAAAGGTTGTTCACAAATAAAATACTTAAATCTACTTCATCAATACAAATAGTTAACAGACACAGATGTTTTATTTTTCAGTTTTCAAGAGAAATATGCATAGTCAAATGCTAATATAAATGTAATTCTCTTCACATATAAATTATATGCAAATATGTGAAATATTGTAATAAACATAGCTACATAAACTTAAAATTATATTGCTCCTATTATCTTATGAAGGAATCGTCCACTTTTATTTTTTCTTCATCCTCTCTCTTTCAGATCCTTAGAAAGTTGTGAGACAAGCTAATCACTACTACTTTTTGATTCATATTATTTTATACTCCTGAAATTTGCTAGTATTTCCCTAAATAACACCTGTCTATTCTTTGAGGGCTAATTCAAGTCCACATCTGCGATTTTTTTCCTTGTCATTATTTTTCTCATTGTTACTACCAGTTCCAATGGCACGTAGCACATATGGGCTTTCTTCTGTGTCATTCTTTACCATTTACTCCTGATTCATATAAAGGGATAACTACTCAGAGCAAGTGCCTGGTGTAAGGTTAATTTCTTACATATAGAAATTTGGTATCCTTGTAGCCCAGGGAAGTGTTCAAGTCATTGTCTTCCTTTAGTGAAACACTTGATATTTTATTGATGAAAGAGAAGTCACTAGGATTAGTCATTAAGATAGTGTGACTGTCAAGCTCTGGTCCAATGTTTAACTTTGGAGAATGAATTTTATATCTCATCTTTAGAAGTGAGTAAAAAGAATAGAACTCTCATAATGACTTCTGAAATTCTCAGGTTGAAAAGTGGTCATTTTTAGATGGAATAAGATGAGCTCTAAGGAAACCATGCTTGCATTTTGAGACCCAGAACTACAATATTTTGCAGTCAAATGCTCTACCACTGAGCTATACCCACAGCAGAACTACAATATTTTGTCACATTGCTGTCCCTCAAGAGCAAGTCAGAAGTTGGAGGGTTCAGTGGCACATTACTGAGTTGATTATAGCTCTATGTTTTTTCCCTCCCTCCTTCCCTCCCTCTCTTTGCTCCTTCCTATTTCCACCCCTATCTCCACTGTACGGTCTCCAGCCAGGGTTTCTGTTTCTGTTTCTTGATGTGGGAACACTGCTACTAAAATTTTTATACACTATTTTTATCTTGTTAGTTTAAAAAGATCTTGTTTTAAAATCTTTAATACTTCTTTAATATTATGAATTCTTCAGTTAATGTCTTTCTTATAAAAGTTACAATTTGTCTCCAGTTATTTCCAAGTTAGATTCAAAAAGGTAAAATATCTGGATTACAGTAAATGAAACTTCCTAAAATATACATTTTAGAAAACAAAATAATGATTTGGCTTGTGGTAGGGAAGGGAAATATAATTAACTTTTAGATTTTGTGCCTTATTCCTTTTTTCGGATCTCCCAATTATATCAGTTTTCCTTCATGTTCTACCATAAATATGTGCAGGTGTATTATTCAGAAATAGCCTTCCAAGATATCACTGTGTAGGGGCTACTGCTTAATTCATTTTGACCTCTAGGTAACAGACTCCATCAATGTCAACCATCTCAAATCTTTCTTAGAATGGTTCTTTAATTTAGGATTTTATGAAAACAGAAGTCAGATTAGTTAATGATAGGAAAAACCCACAATATAATGAGAAGTCTAGATAGGTTTATCAACATCACTTGATCACTTGATTACTTGACATCCCGTTATTCATCGATTTGCTCAAGCGGGTGCTAGTAATATTTCCATTTGACCCTATCACGTGCCAGTGTAGCCCAATGGCATCTGGTTGCTTCAGGAATACGAAGAGCCTCAAACTGCTCATTCAAGGTCTTGATGAAGAAGTCTGACTATCTTGTAGGTGGACAGCCACATGATCTAGGTTTATTAACATAAGGATAATTTTTTACAGTAATTCATTATGGTCAGAAAGAGAGAGAATTGTTTTAATATATATTTCATCCTCACTAAAAATTTGATGAACAGCCCAATCTGGTGTATGTTGTGGTAGTTGTGGTGTAATACAACTAAAAGCATAAAACAAAATAGTAATTGTTATGTAAGTTTTGATACTTAGACTAAAAATATAATTAAAATAATTTTTAAAAAATTTTTCTCAGCCTGAGTGTCCCCTTCATGTAATCCATGATTTGCTGATTTTCCTGTGTGAACCCTATGACATTTATTCCCTGAAATCCCTATAGGCACAGAAAACTCTGACTACCTATAAGCTAGCTTAAAGTTCCTTCACAAACGGTAGGCCTCGACATCACCAAGCACAGTGAGGGGAGAGTCCGCTGCTTTAGTGAGCTCTGGAAACTGTCTATAATTACCTCCTAGCAAAGTCTGTCTTCTTGTCTTTGCTGACGAACCCTGCACTTTTCTGGCTCTTTAGACTGAGTACACTGTGTTCTCTGGCTGGCTTCTCTCGGGCTCTGCCTTTATGCATTCTGGGTTGAATTTTGTTCTGGTAATCAAGAACGTAACTTTCCGATGGGACTGTGAGCTGAAAATGATCTTTTGCCAGGAAGTGTAAAGTTGGATACTGTGCATTTACTTCTCCTTTGTGTTCTCCACAGAACCCAAAGCATATCTCAGCTGTTATAATTTCTTTAGCATCTGCTTTATCCACAGACTAAAGAAAAATTGCTTTGAAAAAATGCACCCAGCACCTTGCTTACTGAATACAAAATGCTATCAGTTGTATTAGTTGTTGAACTGTTGTCAAATACTTGAAATGTACACTTAGTTATTTCTGATCAGCATTTTTCTGTTTTTATCACTTCATCTCCCTTGTGGATTTCAGTTATTCAAAAAAAAAATTAACTTTTGTCGTAGAGCCAAGAATGAGTTTTGGTGTACTCATATCTTATCCCAAGGAATGCAGTCACTGTTTTGCATGTAGAAATCATGTTTTCATATCTCTAATTCAAGAACAGGGTGTAACTAATTTTTAAAAAATTAGTACATGTATTTATATATAGATGCAGAGATATAGAAATTCAAGTTTGGAGAGTCAGTCCATTCAAATAAAAACATATAATTCATACAAATAAAAGTGTAGAATACTGATGGAAACAATTTTGCTGTCATGAAAGGCAATTTTAAAAAAATAGAACATGGGGCCGGGCGATAGCCTAGCAGGTAGGGCGTTTGCCTTGCACACTGCCAGCCCATGCTGGCCCAGGTTCCATCCCTGGCATCCCATATGGTCCCCCAAGCACCGCCAGGAGTAATTCCTGAGTGCAGAGCCAGGAGAAACCCCTGAGCATTGCCGGGTGTGACCCCCAAAAAAATTAATAAATAAAAATTAAAAAATGGAACAGAATTTGTTTCTGACTCATGCCACATGCTCCTTTAGGTTCCCGGGGTCCTATATCCAATTGTTTTCACTTAGGTTTGCAGACTTATATAGCCACTTCAGTTTCAAATATCATGAGTGTATATAGGGATACAATAATAAAGCAGAGCAGTGATTAATGGCCTCAATCAGAAAGTGACCCTCGTTATATTGCTTATATTTTATTGTTTAAGTAAGTCACATGGTTTCTGAACTCTGAAGGGGAGGGTAATACAAATAAAAGGCTCAGATAGAGAATAAATAGCTGCTTTCTAAAACTGGATTCCCTTACTCAATATTTTATCATTAGTCTCAATTTGTTTCCTCCTGCCAAGTGGTATCAATTCCAGGAAAAGGAAGACCAATCACAGAAATGCCCATAATTTCACAAAAGGAGGTATGTAAGCCAAATTCAGAGTGGACCGGAGCTAAGAATCTGTTTAAAATATCTTTGGTTTAACAGACAAGAATCAAAATTCCAAAGATGCAACCAGGTCTTAAACCAGTGTGTTGTAGTTCTGAAAATCATTTGAGGAGTATGTAGGCTTCTAGGGAAGTCTAACGTACTCCCCATAAAATAAGTTACTGGAAACAGGTTTCCCTTTGGAAGAGACTGCACAGCTGAAGCAAATTCCATGAAGCTGGACAGACAGAAGCTATTTGCTGAAAGCTGACACAGTATACCCTCATGACCCATTGATATCATGGGTTATCTGAGAGGAACACTTTAGGCTTAACAGTTTTGTTGTTTTTGTTTTGTTTTGTTTTGTGTTGTTTTTTCTTTCTTGAGAATCCTTTCCTTTTCCCTTTTGAGCATTTGATATGGGTACTTTGATCATTATTTGTAAACCATGTATTTTTAAGGTTATTTTCTTTAATTTGAACATTTTAAGAAGTATATTTCCCACTAAGACCTGCATGAGAACCTTGAAGATTTTATGTTATGTATTATTATTTGTACTTCAAAATATTTTTAAGACCCCTTGTGATTGCTTCTGTAACCCATGAACTATTTAGAATTGTGAACTTAATTGCCAAATGTTGGGGCTTTCTAGTTGTCTTTATTTTTTGAGCTTGAATTAATTTTCATTGTGGTTAGAGAACATATTCTGAATGAGTCAGTCCTCTAAAATGTACTAAGAGTTATCAAAAGGACAAACATATGGCCTACATTATTATGATTTTATGTATATTTGAAAAGCAGTGTGTTCCCCATTTGTTAGTTGTAGCTTTATATAAATATCAATGAGGTCAAATTTGTTAATACCAGTTTTTAAACTTTTCACATATTGATATATAATAATGATATTTAATTGAAGCATGTAGTTATCACAGGTACAGCTACAAGTACCCTACAAACCTCAGGGAGACCCTAGATGGAGGCCAGCTGAAGGAAGAACCGAAAATCATCTCTGCTGTGAGGAATGAGGAATCCGCCAATCTGTGGTGACTGACACCTGCCTGGGCCATGCAACAAGGAGGACTGCTGCAGAGGGAATGGCTTCAGCCCCAAAGAGGGATGTTGTCACGCTCTGCTCAACCCAGTGGAAGAGACCCAAGGTCACCTGTAGCTCATCATGGAACCTGATCTTCATGGCCAAGCCTGGGGTAGCCCTGACGTGACAGGTAGAGACATTAAAATACCATGATTGGTGTTTGCCTGCTCTGTCTTAGCCAATTCCCAGAACTTCTTAGTAGTAACGGGGTACCCTAAGTGGAGAGTTATCCAGTCTTGCTGTGTTTACGCAAAAGAACAAGTCAGGTTTATAAAGGCATTTGGCAAATTTAAAGCGAAGGTGGAGAGAAAACCATATTTCTATAACTTTTGTAAAGATCAGATTCTAGCTACAAAAGGTAATTGAATAAATGTATGCACCGAAATAGGCTTGATTTAAAAGGTGTGCCCACTTAAAACTGTGGGCAACCAGCCTAGTCTAAAAAAAAACACTCAAGTTATACATGTCATCAGTCCAACCAGGAACATCAGCTAAAAGGCAACGTACTCTAAAGTCTGCTAATAGGCCAAGGGTCTTCAAGTTAGCATCCAAATTGGTTAAGTATTTGTTCTTAGTTCATGAGAACACACAGTCATTTGAAAAGAATAAGAATTCTAACAGCTTTTAATTCTTAAGCCATCATGGTACCAATACCTCACCCAGTGAATATTCCCTCTAAGCCAGAAAACTCTGCAGAAGAGAAAACATGGGTATTGGATTTAATAACCTTAGTGAAAAACAATCGTCCATGGGAAGGGACTGAACAGGATAGTTAAAATGAACTCAACTGTGCTTCATGTGCCATAGATTAATCTTAAGAATTGGCAACTTGCACGGCAAGCCTGGCAAGCTACTCATGTAATATTTGATATGCCAAATACCAGTAACATTTATGTTAGGTCATTCCCATGACCTGATATAATGGTTTGAGACTCTTTATGTTCCTGGAGCAAGCGGATGCCTTTGGGTTCTACTAGCATGAGACAGGACATAGGGATATATTACTGGTGCCTGCTCTAGCAAATAGATGATTAACGGGTGTCAGGGAGTGCCGCGGGGTCCCTGAAAGTGCCGGGAAGCGAGTACCCTTCTACCTCCGAAGCTGGCGGGGAATGGATGAGGACTCAGGAATCCGATGCAGTTTTGAAAGGGCTTTACTAACACAGGTTCCAATATACAATCCAAAAGCAGGGAAAACCTCTGGACTCTGGGTTCCCAGCTAGGCCCCAGCCAGGTGTAGGCCAAGATGGCTGCCACCACGTGTTGAGGCCCAACAGAGAATGGAGAGGACGGAGAAGCAAAACACCAAGGGAAGCCAAAATGGCAAAAGGGGAAAAAAAGAGAGAGAGCTTCTTTCTTCTTACAGCTTCTTTTATAGCTAGGAATCCCCCCAAACTCCCCAGCCCAGCCCATTCTGGGCTGGGCTATCTAGAGATGAAAACAGGAAAACAGCTCCATAGAATGTAGCAACTTCAGGAGGCCATCTGGGCTGTTTACAAGGACCCAGAGCTAATTAAAAGCCTCCCTAGCAGAGCTGGGAAAAGGTATAAGCTAAATGTAACTTCTCCTGGCAGGAAGGATCAAATGCCCTCAAGTAATTTCTCCCAGCACCTCACCTAATATCTTAAGCCAAGATCTGCCTGGAATTGCCTTTATAGGGTAGAGAAGGGGTGTTTCTGAGATGGCATGTCTCTGTACCAAAGACTATACTAATGCCAGTTAAATATTTCTCCAACCCTTCACAAGAGTCTTGTCTACTTCACAGTAGTTTTGTATTTTAGTTGCCTTTGAGTTATCAGGGAGCCATGCTTGCTTGCTTGGAGGCAAACAGCATTTCTCTCTGGTCTAATTACTTAGAGATCCAACGTGGCCAGGCAAATATGCTGGTAAGATCTAGCTAGTCCCACGATGATTGTGGTAGCATGAGAGAATATTTATACCAGCCAATACAGAATACATGGTCAGATAAGACTGCCACATTCAGACTACTCCCCTATCTATGAAGTGACCTGAAGGAGGCAATCCAGGGCAGATGCAGAGGCCTAGGCTTTTAGGTGTCCTGCAACAAATGGGAAGATAGTGATAGTGATTGTTTTACCTTTATTTCAGAAGAGAAGTATATGAAAATCTATAGTCATGATGATAGTTTAATCCTCTTTTGGGTTTGTCACTTTTACATGATATATTTTAAGCTGTGGTACTAAGTACATGTACATTTAGGCTTTTAATAGCTTTCTGATTTATTTTATTATTATAAAATATACATATTTAGTGTTAAATGCCCATACACCATGAGAGCAGTCATTTCCAACATCCCAACATCCGGACTCCACAGCTCATCAGAGCTCCACCCAAGAGAAAAGCCAATCTCAAGACCTGCTCATCAGAGTCCCACCCTACAGCAAAGCCTATTTCAAGCCCAGGTATTCTTGAACCAGAGACACAGATACACAGGTCAGAACTGCTACTGGCTCTCCTAGGCTAAGCTGATCATGAGGTGGGTTCTAACCCTGGCCTGACATCCCAATAGAGCCTAACAAGAAGCCAGAGGAACCCCACACCATGAGGGCAGCCATTTCCAACATCTGGACTCCACAGCTCGTCAGAGCTCCACCCAGGAAAAAAAAAAAAGCAATTCTTTCCCCATTGCATGTGGCTGCTTTGCAGCCATGAGGCTCTTCAGTAAATGCAAGAACTGAGAGCCTTCTACTGAGAGTATACCACTCGTACAGCAAAGCCTGGTGAGCTACCCATATTGTATTTAATAGCCAAAACCCAGTAACAATTATAGACCTCATTCCCATGACCTGAATGAATGATTTGAGGATCTTAGTGTTCCTGAAGCGAGCAGATGCCCTTGGATTACACTAGCACGCAACAGAACTATGAATCTGTTACTGGTGCCCACTATGAGCACAACTAGAATCTGTTAGTGCCCACTAGCAAATCGGTGTAGACAAGTGACACAAGTGTTAAAATGTGGGTGGCATAATTATTCCATCTCCTTTTCTTCTATTTGTATCCTTGTATTGAAAGCTTATTATATATATATATATAGATAATTTTTATGTCACATTGTAAGTCATGGATTAGATAAAATCCATTATTACAAATCCATTATTACAAGATCCATAGATTAATTTTTAGTGTTCAGGTTTGTTTCTTTTAATTTAATATAATTATTGGTATGGTTTGGCTTCAGTCTAATATTTGTTAAATTGTTTTATAAATTATTTCATGGCTTCTTTAAATTCAAATATATATATTTATTAGCCTGTTTTTATATATCTTATTACATTTTAAGAATAGTTTTTATATCCTTTTACTATTTATAACATATTGAAGTATGCACTATTAAATTAATAAAATTTAAAATTTTATAAATAAAAAACAAAAAGCTTCTAGTTCTTGCCATTCTGTTCTCTATTGTTCTCATATAGTTTAATTTACATATACTAAAGATTTTGACCTGGCAGTAGTTTCAATTGCTATCTAACCATACTACCTTTTTGTACTGGTGTAGAAATCAAGCCAGGGGGTTGATTGTCCTCAGGAATTGATAATCAAAATGTTACCAGAATACTTGCCTCAACCTCCAGGGAACTGCAGATTCCTAGTCTCCTCTCTGAAGCTACTATCAAAAAATCTCTAGAAATAGAGGCCCATAATCTGCATTTCAGTAAACATTAAAAGCCATTATGTGTGCATTGAAAACTTTTGCCGTATCACATATTTGGCTACTTACAGAATCCTCAGGAAGAATCAGGACTCCAAACTCCTAATTCATTATTTTCATAATTCATTATATCCATCATCAAAGATCTAAATTACAAATTTAGAAATTTAGCCCTAGTAATAAAATGTTTTACTGTTATGAAACTGTTACTATTTATAAAATTCAAAACAGTCATTTGGAAAATATAAACATTGTGAACAAGATCAGGATGAACCCCAGAATCAGAGGCCATGAACATTCCCTTGATTATAAACTGAGAAAGGCTTGCAGGGATCCTCCCCAGCCTTGACAATAAACACAACGAGCTGCTCTCCTTTTTATTTGGTCTAGACAAATGCTAGGACCTCAGTCCAAACAGAAATTAAAAGAAAAAAAAAGTTTTGCTCTGTGTGTATCTTCAAGCCAGACATATTGGCATGCTTTTAAGCATTTTAGAGTGCAGCTAATATAATTGAATTAAAATATTTGAGTCGCTAGTTTACTAATTAAATCCAAATCTCTGTATAGGCACACTTCAAAATGTTTTTTAGTGGCTTTTCTGCTCAATAAAAATCATACCATGGCAACTGAAGGCCAAATGAACAAAGATGAGATTTTACACTTATGACATTAGGAAAAAATGCAAGATCAAAACATATAAATGAAAGTGGTGAAAGATGAGTGAATCTGAAGATGGGCTTTAAAACACCAATGGGGGGTCGAAAGTGTAGTTTGATGTGGCAGTTAGGGTTCTACATAGAAAGACAGATTACTTGAAGATTTATTATTACTATCAAGGCTGTTGATAACTTACTTGCCAGAAACCAAGAAACCTTGTTTAAAAAGTATTTACAGAATTAAGAATATCAAGTTCCATATTTACTATCTATGAAGAACAATGTAATCAAACTTGTGATCAATTGCAGCTCTAAATTAGACAACTACAGATGTTGTTTACAATAAACTTAATAATGTTGCACATCTTCTATAGTGGAGTTCTAAATACTGTCTGCTTGTCAGGTGTTTACTCCTGAAAAGACGCTTTTGGAGGCTGGGCACATAGTTCCAGGGGTAGAGCACATGTATAGCATATGTGAGATGCTGAGTTCTATCACCAGTACCATACAGTTTTCTAGCCACCCCAACACTGATACCCCTAAGATGATGGCGGAAGGAAGCAGAGACTCTGGTAGAGAGTGTGCTGTTGGAAAGTTCTATGTGTGAAATCCTCTTATTAACAGTATTGTAAGTCATAGTGCTTAAAATGAAAATAATGCAAATGAGAAACGAAATGCAAGAAGAACCATGTTTCTGGAAGAGACACAGAGCTCACGTGGAGAGCTTTAAGTTGATAGGGGGTATTTCACCTCTAAGAGTAGAGGCAAAGCTATGTGGTAAGAAATTATGATAGAGATATAGAGGTTGGTGGAGAAGAAAATTTATTTTAAATCACATTTATCTTCCAAGTGAAGAAAAAAGTCCCAAGGCCATACTCTTTACTTGACTATCAGTAAAAAAACTTGATGGCCTGTGGCTTAAAACATTAATGTTTCTTATATACTTAATACAAGATATAGAGCAAAGGATTTCAAGGTTGAATCCACAGATCAATGTTTTATCAAATCAGATTTAATCTGTATACTCTGCTCTCCTTAGAATGTTTTGAGGATTTTGTTTCTTTTGTTTCTTATTTTGTCTCTAAACTATCGATGCTGACTTTTGTGGTTTGTTCCTGTGTGTGTGTGTGTGTGTGTGTGTGTTGTGTTAATTTTGGGCCCCTCCTGGTGTGCTTAGGATTTAACCCTGGTTCTGTGCTCAGGGATCACTCCTGGTGGGTCTCAGAGAAACACAAATTCCAGGGATCAAACTCTGGCCTGCTGCACACAAGGCAAGTGCTTTAACTACATTTTTTTTTTGCTTTTTTGGGTCACACCCGCGATGCTCAGGGGTTTCTCCTGGCTCTGCACTCAGGAATTACTCCTGGCAGTACTCGGGGGACCATATGGGATGCCGGGGATTGAACCCAGGCCGGCATGGGCCAGCCAGCGTGCAAGGCAAACGTCCTACCCGCTGGACTATTTTCTCTCTGACCAATTGGTGCTCTAAAAACAGACAGACATGGTGCCGGCGATAGTCCAGCAGGTAGGGCGTTTGCCTTTCACGCAGCCGGCCCATGCCGGCCAGGGTTCGGTCCCGGCATCCCATATGGTCCCCGAGCACCGCCAGGAGTAATTCCTGAGTGCAGAGCCAGGAGTAACCCCTGAGTATTGTCGGGTGTGACCCAAAAAGCAAAACAAACAAAAACAGACAGACATGCTTAAAGTATAAGACCTATTATTTGTCAGATTTTTTATTCCTTTTTGTTTTGTTTTGTTTTTTTTTGTTTAGCGGTGCACACATCTTCCTCCTGTCTGTGTTCAGGGATCCCTCTTTTTTTTTTTTTTTTTTTTTTTTTGCTTTTTGGGTCACACCTGGCGATGCTCAGGGGTTTCTCTCAGGGCTCTGCACTCAGGGAATTAATCCTGGCGGTGCTCAGGGGACCATATGGGATGCCGGGGATCTAACCCTGGCTGGCACAGGCCGGCCGCATGCAAGGCAAGCGCCCTACCGCTGGGCTATCGCTCCGGCCCCCAGGGACCTCTCTTGGCAGTGCTTGGTATCCACATGGTAGCAGGCAAAGACCCAGATTAGCTATGTGCTAGTCAAGTGCCCTTAAACCCCCTCTTTCTCTTCTCAAACACATTGTTAAATCATCTTTTATTCTGCACTTTTACTTTTTTAATCATATCAGTGATTAGTGTGAAGGACTGAAACTTCACTCACACTCCATAAATCTTAAGGTTGATATGGAGTCACCAATCGAATTCATTTTTATAACTAACATTCATATTAAGAATGAAAGATTACAATTATCAAAACCAGCATAACCAACATGGATGATACCTGGTATGCTAGAATGAGAATGGGGGGGAGAATTAGCTTGGCAGTGCTGTGGGAGAGAGGAAGGTTCTTTCTGTTTATTCACTTGAGGCAGGTGAGTGCGCAGGCAGGTAAGTGATTGCAGGGAGGTGCTGAGTTTTTATGAAGGGTGGGTGCAAGACCAAATATGCCTGGGGACCTCTTAAAGGTACTGCTTCTTTGTGGTAATCAGCTATTCCTTTAACTTCTAAAAGCTGATGTTTTGCTGTTTTGTCCTTTTGTGAACATAGGAATGTGGCCTTTCACCTGACTTCTTTCGTTTAACCTTATAAGCAAGTAGCTCCAGTTTCATTACTGTTCCGGGACCATTGAATCGAGAGCTGTGGCGATGGGTCAAGAAAGACTGGCATGTTGGAAGACGACTGACTCACATACTCAAAGAAATTAATCTACAGATATTTAACCAAATCTAAGCCAAAGGTTTTAGATTAAGGGTTCAGCTCATCTACTATTTAGACTTTTAGGGAAAAGACAAGATAAAGATATCAGTCCCTGCGGAGAGTTGTTTGGTTTTTGGTTTTTTTTTTTTTCTTTTTTGGGTCACACCGGCGATACTCAGGGGTTACTCCTGGCTCTTCACTCAGAAATAACTCCTGGCGGTGCTCAGGGGACCATATGGGATGCGGGGATCGAACCCGCCGGCGGCGGCATGGGCGCTGGGCCGGCCGTGCAAGGCAAACGCCCTACCTGCTGGACTATCGCTCCGACCCCAAGAGTTGTTGGTTCTTAACTTTAAATTTATCTCATAATTTCTTTTGTGTGTTTCTTCATTATAGTTGTTACATTCACACACATCACCACGATCATAGTAATATCTCATATGTCCTGTCACAGTGTCACCTTTTCACTGGCCTATGTTGTTTTATCTGTGAATATTCCACATTTTATTTTTACCAATTCTATATATCATTGACCAACCCTCATCTGCACTTCAGTCCAGATGTCTTCTGGGTTTTTATCTTCTTTCTAATGTGCTTTTTTTTTTTACTGCTTTTAAGATGGAATTTTTTATTTTAAAAGTCAGTTTTAAGCAATTTATTATGATCGGCCTAGATGCGATTTTCTTAATGTACCTTCTGGTTGACATTTATGCTATGGACCATTAGACGGTATCAGACTTAGAAAATTGTCACCCATTATCTCTTCAAATACTTTTTATGCCCTTTCTACCCATCCGTGCTTCTGGTGGTTGCTAATGCTATTCAACAATGCCTTCATGTCACATTAACATTTTTATGTCTGTTTTATATCTTGAATGGTTTCTTTTGCTTTGTCTTCACATTTAGCAACTTTTATATGTAAAATAGAATTTCTCATTAATCCCATATAGTGAATTTTCAATCGACATTCTATTTCTATACTTATCACTTTAACTTGGGTCTTTTATATCTAACATCTCTTTGTATGTCATTATATCCTACCTTCTTGAACATGTTAAATATTTATGATAAGCTTTTATGTTGTTAGGTACTATATTTTATCCCTCTTTTTCCATTTTTGTATTTTAATATTTGAAGGTTATATTCTGAGATGAAGTTGTAACATTTATAATCTGTTCTTTGATTATGAACTTTGTGATGATGTACCCTAAACAGGCTTTATCACTGGTTTGGGCCTAAATATCTCTCACCATACACCTCCTTATGCAAACATTACTGTGTCTTGGTGGGGATGGAGGTCTTTTGTCTCTGAGGATTAAAAGATAAACAATTCCCAAATTTGTCTATGCCATGAGGCTATTTTGCCTGATTCTTTCTAGTGGCTTCTCTGTCGTTCTTAATTTCCTCACATATATGCACAAGTCAACTTGAGCAAAGTCTTGAACTCGTCTTCTCCATGCTTTATCTTCTCATGCTTCAGACTACCAGGCTCCGATCTGGTTTCTCATTCCTGTTCTACAGTCAGAAAACTTACTTTAGTTTGCGCTATTTATTAGGCACTTATAGAGCTGATTATTTGGTTTCCCTTCTCTTTCTTGACATCACAGTACTGGAAGCTATTGTTTAATATTTTATTACTGATTCGTTTTTTAAATTATTTATGGGAAGAAAAGGGGGAAATCCTGGTTTTGTTTTAATGAAAAACGTTTTTATAGCCATGCTTTTCATGGAACATGCTTATTCTTCCCAGGTAATAGGGTAGCCCTCTGTTTATTCATCTAATTTGTAGTCAGTGGTAGACAGCTCTTTTATGTCAGTATTTCTCAGCCTTCACCTGAAAGCAGCCTCATTCCAACCTTGTTTCCTTCCTTCACTCCCTATCCTACTGGTTGGTGACCCCCCCCTCAGTCCCAAGTTGGGGTTCCCCCATTACCCATTACTGAGGTCTATCACCTGTAGCCCCATTGTAATATCCTGGGGTCCTGCAGAGGGCATGGTTGAGAAACATTGCTCTATAGAATGTCTGAATACAGCCTCCCATTGCTTACCAAGTTAAAAAGCTAAAAGAAGAACATACTACTTTTTAATTTTCTTGGAAAAGAGGCATCGTAACAGAGATGGACCTTGAGAAAAACTAAAGGTTTAGACTGTCTTGAAGGGTGCCCTAGGGAATTAGAACAAAACTAATAATGACTCAGCAGTTAGCATTCAGCTGTCTTAGTTTGGACCAACTTGGCTGTCCTAGACTTTTCAAAGAAAGATACAGATTGCTAAAGGGTATATAGAAAAAACCATGTTCCTCATCATTTATCATCATAGAAATGCAAATTAAAATGATAATGAGATAACATCAGAAAGATCACAGACATGGGCCAGAGAGAACTCACACAGGTCAGAGATACAGTACTGTAACTAAGATGTTTTCCTTGCTTATGACCCACCTGGATCAGACTCCAGCAGAAGTGCTTCCTGAGAAGAGAGCAGGAGTATGCCCCGCACAGTGTGTGTGGCCCCACCCCCAAAACAAGAAAAAGAAAAAGATGGCAAACAACCAATGCTGCCAGGTAGTTATGAAAAAGTACTTCTCATGTTAATAGAAATGTTGTCTGGTTCAGGCTCAATGGAAAACTGTGGGGAATCCCCCAAATAGAGCCATATAATCCAGTGATTCTACTTCTTTGAAGCTATCTCAAAGCACAAAAAACATTAATTTGGAAAAATATTTGCACTCCTATGATCATTGCAACCTATTTACAATAGCCAAGATCTGGAAGCACCCAAGTTCCCCATACAGATGCACAAATAAATAAATTGTGTTTTTTTAATACAATGGAATACCATTTGGTTATTAAGAAACACAAAATCCTGACATTCACTGCTATAAGCAAGGAACTATATAGGGTAGTATGTTGCATAAAGTGAGTCAAAGAGAAAAGGACAAATAGAAATTATCATATTCCTATGTGGGCTATAAAGAAATATAGTAAATGAATAAAAGTTGACTAATAATAACAGATCCTGGAGTCTGCCTATAGAGCTGAGTGTGTACACAGTGGGGGCAGGGGAACTAAGCGAAGTGGCAGATGACTGATGCCACCATATTAGCAGGTGTGCTCTAGGAAAGTTGTATTTCTGAATCATTAATATCAACAGTATTATAAATAGTGGTGTATAATGAATAAAATATGCTTAAAATATTCATCGCTGGGAGAAAATATTTATTTTCAGAGCATACTTTGGATTAGTATAGGAGTCTTTCCAAATTAGTTCTATATATACATTTTTTTTTACAAAAAAAGCAGTTTTAAATTAGTATTTAAATAGAAAACAATGTTAGGTTCATTCTAAAGGGTCACTGTTTCAAGTTGTAGCACCCAGTAATTTACTAAAAATGCCTTCAAGTGTTTAAGTGTCCAACAGTCTTTGTTTTTTGAAGGATTTAATCTAGAAATGACACATAGTAGGTATGTATTAAAATTATTGGTTGATAGACTTAGTCATCTTGATTATATGAAACACTGAAAGTACAAGTACATTGAAATAACTAGATAATTAGTGAAGCAAGTCTTAAGTACACTGTTACTGTGGCTAAGGATGAGTCATATGGGTGGAATTGTAGGGAAACACTTTTTTTTCCCTTGTCTACTTTACACCTGATCTGGAAAATACAATGGTAGATTTAATTGATACATATTTTCCAAACCAGCATATTTTTACAACACTCAATCTTGCTCTCAAAAAGTATTATTGAAGGGGGAGAGAAAGAAAGAGACACAGAGAATGAGAGACAGGCAGAGAACGCAATCTTATCCAAACCAATTTAGCACTATGGGTTTATATTACTTGAATAGAATATGCTCTCCATACTGATACAGCTAAATTGGGAAAGTGAACGGAAACTAGGAAAATCTGAAAGCTTGTGAAACTCAATAATAAGTAAAATTTTTTGAATTTGAAGATCAGGTTGACATGCTCCTATAATATATTCATGGCTTAGATTTATTTATTTAACTATTAAAATTGAAGGAACATTGTCAGATGTTGTTTATATCTTGATAAATGACAAACAGCATTTTCTCCTTCCAAAAAGTTCAAGGAAAGGAGATTGAGAGAGACTAACAGGAAGTAGGTTCATTCACTTTGGAATTCTATTTATAAACAGGCTAAATCAGATAGACCCTGAGGCAGACTGTGATGCCATAAACATATACATTTTAATCTCCTTTTGACAACATCATTTCAGCCATTGTTTGGCTTTATGCATAGAAAAGAGCATCCACTATTTATATTCCTGCCAGTTGGAAAGGCTGGATCTATCTCATCCTAGCCCTGTTATCCAAAGACCCCTACTTTCCAATGACTGACTAAATGAAGTAATGTCTTGTATTGTTATAAGTGATCTTGTTGCCAAAAATTATTTTAAAATTTTAAATTATAAAAAACAGTTTGTAAAAACAAAAATATTAATAAAGTAGAGATAGAATAATACAATATCCGGAAAGTACTGACTATTCATTCTTAAATTATTTGACTTTTGCTAAAAATTAAACTTTGTTATTTTCCATTTACTATAAGAGATGTTGGACATGTGGTTTTGTTTTGTTGGCTAGGTACTGAGGAACTATTCCTGGGTGAGGGAGGGCAGACAGAGACCATATACAGTACCAGGAATTGAACCCAGGCCAGCTGTGCAAACAAAGCACCACTAGACATGGTACCAACCCCCTTCCTCACCAGAAAAGGTAAAATCAAAAACTCTATCCTTTATATCAGGCACTGGCAGAACTTTACAAGAAGAAAACAAACAACCCCATCAAAAAATGGGGAGAAGAAAAGAACAGAAACTTCAACAAGGAAGAAATTCGAATGGCCAAAAAACATATGAAAAAATGCTCATCATCACTAATCATCAGAGAGATGAAAATAAAAACAACAATGGGATATCATTTTACACCACAGAGACTGGCACATATTCAAAAGAGCAAGAACAACAAGTGCTGGCGTGGATGTGGGGCCAAGGGGACACTCATCCATTGTTGGTGGGAATGCCGACTGGTACAGCCTTTCTGGAAAACAATATGGACATTCCTCCAAAGACTAGAAATTGAACTCCCATTTGACCCAGCCATACCACTCCTGGGAACATACTCTGGGAAGCCAAAAAT
Source organism: Cryptotis parvus (assembly GCA_021461705.1). Taxonomy (NCBI): domain Eukaryota; kingdom Metazoa; phylum Chordata; class Mammalia; order Eulipotyphla; family Soricidae; genus Cryptotis; species Cryptotis parvus. The sequence goes on from JAJIBD010023459.1 coordinate 44,685, forward strand.
ACGCAGCGGAAACACCATCCCTACTTTTATGTTCATAGCAGCATTATTCACAATAGCCAGAATCTGGAAGTGCTGTAGAATCGATGACTGGATAAAGAAGCTTTGGTACATCTACACAATGGAATACTATGCAGCTGTTAGGAAAAATGAAGTTATAAAATTTGCCTATAAATGGATGGACATGGAAAAGATCATGTTGAGTGAAATTAGCCAGAAGGAGAGAGACAGGTACAGAATGACTGCATTTATTTGCATGACATAAATATATATGTAAATATTATGATACCAATATCCAAGGTCGAGTGAAACATGTATCGGGAGGTCTTGTCAAAGGTGGAAATTATCACAAACGTGTGGGAGTCAGAGGCTAGGTAAGACGGAAAATGGAACAGTGTGCTAACAATTGTCGAGGGTACTAATATCAACCTAGAACTGAGCATTAAATACAAGCAAAAGGATACACATGGCAACCCTTTAATGTATGTTCTGTAATCCATAGTCTGGAAGGGAAGGGAAAGAAAAAGAGAGAGAAAGGGAAAGAAATAAAGAACCTGCCATCGAGGCGGGCTGGGGGAGGGGAGGGAACCAGGGACATTGGTGGTGGGACATGGGCACTGGTGGAGGGATGGGTGCTGGAACACTGTACGACCAAAACCCAAATATGAACTTTGTAATTGTATATCTTTGTAATTGTATATCTCACAGTGGTATAATAAAATACTTTAATATAAAAAGTATCTAAGCATAAAAAACCTTGGTAGAAACCGAGATGATTGCAATCTGGTCTTAAATGATGGAGCTAGTGATTGACTTTATATATCTGCCATTTTTTCCTTATATTATATATACTATGTACTCTCTCTGGTCCCAGAGAGATATAGTTTATGTGTTTTCCTCAAACACTTTTAATGTTTTTCTAAAAATGTCTTTCTTCATATTCCAATTAGTGGTTCAGAAGGAGCCACTTCCACATTTTCATGCTTAGACACTCCTGTGCCCTCAGGTCTGAGGTATGAGAGGTTAAATTATTTTCCCAAATAAAACAATGTAAAATTAATGAATCCAAGAGTATCAGGATACATACAAGTTGTGATTACGAGTCAACACTTTTCAGGTGGGAAGGGTTATAAACTGTACAAATTAGGGGTGGTTAATGATATTTCTCCTGCCCTTTCCAAAGAAAGTAGAGTCTAGTAAGAAAGACTAAAGTCACTTCACACAGAAAAAATTTTAAAGAAAGAAAAGAGAGGCTAAAGTCATCATGGACATCAGGCTTTTGCCTGTAATCTATATTTGAGATCAACTGTGTGGTGAGTGTATTACAGGCAAATTACATGATGTCCAAATTTGAGGAACTAATATTTTACAGTTAGAGTGAAATTATCAAACCCCATTGGCTCATATTAAACTATTAGTGGACAACTATTTTAAGCCATTTGTAGAGAATAAAGACAGGAAATCTATATGGGTGTTGTTCTTTTAGCAAATATTTATCAACCATTTATTAGAATATGGGCTTTGTGGAACTCAAAGGTGAGTATACCACACTGTTTCTTCATGCAAAGAATCTAATTGGAGAAGCAAAAACAATAAAATTACATCAACAATCAAATATCTGCATGTGGATGTGATAAGTCTATATCAATGCGACCCTCTATTTTTTAGATATTAAAGCAGGGGTTTCCAACTGCTAATCAAGAAGCATTGTGTATTTATAATATAAAAATGTTATTTACTTTTCCAATTCATAAATGTACAGGGATAAATGGAGAGAGTCCACTAAAACCCAGTGACTGCAGTGAGGCAGAGGTAGGTGGAGACAATAAAATTCTCTCTCAGCTGTACAGCTATATCTTCTAGTGCCTATTGAGTTCATAGACCTACTTGGTGGTTAATCCATCTCCCAAAATAATAATCATAGATATACTTAATAACCAAAAATCACTGTATCACTGTCTTCCCGTTCATCATCGATTTGCTCGAGCAGGCCCCAGTAACATCTCCATATATCCTGTCTCAAGCTAGTAGAGCCCAAGGGCATCTGCTTGCTCCAGGAATATAAAGAGCCTAAATCCATTCCGGAATGAGGTCTATAATTGTTACTGTATTTGGCATATCCAAGTACAACACGGGTAGCTTGCCAGGCTCTGCCGTGAAGGTAGCATACTCTTGTAGGCATCTCTAAATACAGCATTTATTGAAGAACCGAAGGCCCCAGCGTGCAAGCCCAGGCTGGATAGCCTGGTCTCTGGGTGGAGCTCTGAGAGAGAGAAGTCGGATGTGGAAAATGGAGGCCCCATGGAGTGGGGTCTGTGTTTGAGGCTCCTGGGGTGGTGGCCAGGCTAGAACCACCATCCCCCCGGGCACCTCGTGAGCAGCTGGCACAGGAGAGCCAGAGCAGCTCTGCCCCAGCTTGAGTCTCTAGTCCAGCATTTATTGAAAAAAGACGGCTGCAGGGTGGAACTCGTGGAGCCGGGCTGTGATAGGCTGGTCTGCTGGGTGGAGTTCTGGACAGAGAGAAGTCCGGATGTGGAAAATGGAGGCCCCTCATGGAGTGGGGGTCGTCTGGCTTGTTGTGAGGCTCTGCTGGGGTGGTGGGTCAGGGCTAGAACCCACCATCCCTCCCGGGGCCTCGTGAGCGGCTGGTCACAGGGAGAGCCAGTAGCAGCTCTGCCCCATGTCTGTGAGTCTCTGGACTGGCATACCTGAGCCGGACTTAAAAAAGACTGCTGCAGGGTGGAACTCGATGAGCCGGGCTGTGATAGGCTGGTCTGCTGGGTGGAGTTCTGACGAGAGAGAAGTCCGGATGTGGAAAATGGAGGTACTCATGAAGTGGGGGGGTCGTCTGGCTTGTTGCGAGGCTCTGCTGGGGTGGTGGGCCAGGGCTAGAACCCACCAATCCCTCCCGGCACCTCGTGAGCGGCTGGTCACAGGGAGAGCCAGTAGCAGCTCTGCCCCATGTCTGCGATCCAAAAATACTTCACATTTAGTTTTTTAACCTAAATAAAAGACCTTGGCCTTCTCAGTATGTTTCTAAATGTCCTTTTCCCTAAACACAATTTTGAATTAAAAAAGTAAGGGACCAGAGAGATAGTGCAGGGGTTAAGTCACTTGGCTTTCATGCAATTGTTCCTTATTTGAATCTCCAGCAGCATTATGGTCCTCTGAGCACCAACAGGAGCAATCCCTGAGCACAGAGTCAGGAGTTATCCCCAAGCCCCAAGAGGTATACCCAACTCCCAAAAATGTAAAAAATGTGAAAATGTAAAAATAAAAATGCTCCATTTTTTGTAGAATGACAGAGATGATTGCAGTCTAAAGTCTTAAATGATGGGGAGCTAGTGATTGTCCTTATATTCCTAGTTAAGTCTCATTTTTTTTCACATAAATGGCAGATAACAGTCAACTATTGCAAACAACCCAGTGAAAGCACCAGTCATAACAGCTGTCAGATATATTAACACAACAGTTCTTGGTATGTGGTATATGACTGCTGATCCAGCAAATATTTGTATCTTAGTGCTCATTAGGGGGGAAGCAAAATTGCAAATTTGAAGATAAGGAAGTCTCAGTAAGAGGCATGTAATCAGACCCATGAGTGAGGGTTTTCAAAGGGTTTTCAAATTTTCAGAGAACACAAAATTCAGGAAAAACACTAAAAAACTGTATGGGAAAACTGACTCATTCAATTTATTTCAATCATCTCTTGCACTTTCCCACTGTAGAGTTTGCATTATCAAAGGACTGACTCTGATAAAGAAATTCATGTTTCATAAGGACTCCAGTGAATAAACTATGCTAAAGAAATTCAGGCTATATATGGACCCCAGAGAACAAACACCATTGCTTTCTTTTTTTCATTTTTATTATACTACTAAATATGTACTGAAGAGGGGTCCGACAGGGTGATACCATTTCACCAAAACTCTTCAGCGCCATCCTCGAGAACATCATGCAACAATTAGAATGGGAAGGAATGGGAGTGAAGATAGATGGTTGGCAACTACACCACCTCCGCTTCGCTGATGACATCGTTCTAATAACACCAAACATTAGCCAAGCGGCACAAATGCTGGCTGATTTCAACCGAGAATGTGGAAAGATAGGTCTACAGCTGAATCTAAAGAAAACCATGTTTATGAAGAATGAACTAGTTCCAGAGGCCCCATTCACTCTCAATGGAACAAACATCTCTGAATGCAACAGTTATGTATACCTAGGTCAAGAAATCAACATGATGAACGACCTAAAACCTGAGCTGTGCAGGAGGAAGAGAGCGGCATGGAATGCCTTCAAAGGCATAGAAGAAATAGCTAAAAGGACAAAGAACCTCCGGCTCCGGGCACATCTCTTTGACTCCACCGTTCTCCCTGCATTAACATATGCCTCAGAGACCTGGGCCCTAGTAAAGCAGGATGAGAATGCTATTCGGGTCTCCCAAGGGAGGAATCGAAAGAGCTATGCTTAGAATATCACGCCTTACTCAAGTGAGAGAAGGAATCCGGAGTTCTGACCTCCGTCGCTATTCCAGAATCAGGGACGCTATCTCGTTTGCCAAGGCATCGAAAATCAGATGGGCTGGACATGTAATGCGATTTGGAGACAACCGCTGGACTAGAGCCATTACCGACTGGATCCCACAGGATGTCAAAAGATCACGTGGCCGCCCACCTACAAGATGGTCAGACTTCCTTGTAAAGACCCTGAAGGAACGGTTTGAGGCTCTTCATATTCCTGAATCAACCAGATGCCATTGGGCTACATTGGCACGTGATAGGGTCCAATGGAAATGTTACTGGCGCCCGCTCGAGCGAATCGATGAATAACGGGATTCAAGTGATCAAGTGATCAAGTGATTATACTACCATGAGATATACAATTACAAAGATGATTGGGTTTCATTCATACATTGTTTCAGCACCTGTCCCTCCACCAGTGCTCTATTCCCACCACCAATGTCCCCAAATTCCCTCCCCAATCCCCCAGCCTGCCTTTATAGCAGGCACTCTCTCTCTCTCTCTCTCTCTCTCACTCTCTCTTCTCTTCTGTTACACATTGTGGTTTGCCCTACAGACTTTTAGGGATTCGCAAAATCCACCTTTACTCTTCATCTCCATTTTCTTATTCTTCTGCTCCTCCTCTATCTTCTACTTCTCCTTTCTCCTCCTCCTACTTCAACTTCTCTTACTCATCCGCCTGCTTCTTCGTCTTCTATATCTTCCCCTAATTCTGTTTCCCCCCCCCCCAATTTTTATTATACCACCATGATATACAATTATAAGGATGTTCATAATTGGGTCTCTGTCATACAGTGTTCCAGTATCCATCCCTCCACCAGTGCCACGTTCCACCACCAATAACCAATCATTCCCTCCCACCCCAACCCCAGCCTGCCCATATAGCAGGCACCTTTTATTTCTCTTCTGTCTCTCTGTCTCTGTCTCTGTCTCTGTATTTCTCTCTCCTCTCTTACACTTTGTGGCTTGCTCTTCAGATGTTAACAGCTTATGATGTCTCTATGAGTATATTCAATAGTGAGTTCTAGTGTGACATTATAATTCCCCATTCCCCATTAACCTCCCCAGTTTGTTGCAACAAGAATGATCCTTACAGTGTATAAATGTGAAAGATCCTGGGAAGGACCTGGTTCTAACTTCCATTATTGTCTAAGACTGTCTTGTGGCTGCTCTGCGGCTGTGTGCCAGTGCAGCTGTGGGTCTGGAGTGTCTCTCTTCAGGTGTTGCTGGTTCTGCTGGCTGGGAGATGGCAGCCACACCCATCAACATGGAGGTGGAGGAATGGGATGAGGAGCCCAAATCCCCTCTCCAAGTCCGGCCAGTGTGATCCCCTCCTCCCGCACATGTGAGCAAACACTTGGGACTATGTAGGACTTGGCCAGGGGCTGGCCGAGCCATTTACTGCCCTCTGGAACTCCGTGGGCTACTCCATATAGTGCCAAGTGGTGCAGCTGTGTGTCTGGAGGCAGAGAACAAACACCATTGTACCAAGAGTGGTATAGTTACTATTTTTGACTACTGCCCAGATTATCAATAATAAAAGAAATTCTGAATCCATTATATAATAGCATAAAGACCAACCAAGCACTTAGTTAAAAAAGGATAACCTGAGACTTCATCTACCACGGAAAAGGTTGTGAGTTGCCCTAAACAGAATATTTTTGATTTCCAGTTATGATACAGGGTATATCAAAATTAGATATAGATGGATATAGATAAACTATATAGAACAAAAACTCATGATAATATAATCCACCTTCCAAGAATATATTCCATAGTCCAGAAATTGTCAGCCTAAGTTATCACAAGGATTACTGATGTGAAAACACAACTGAAGTGCAATATTAAATAAAGATGTCAATCAGTAAAATTGAGTCTTGCCAAGATTTATAATGGGCATATGGTTGATTATTCAAGAGGAAGTGAATTTTACTGCTGTATCCTGGGACAAGTACTACATTGTAGAACCGAGATGATCTGTTGGGTACCTTCATAGAGCCCCCCACACACACACACACAAGCACAATTTTATCTATGGGCTGAAAGTTACATCAACTTTAGACTTACAAACACATTAATGAGGTATCCTCAGGTATCAGTAGAGGGTCACTGCATCAGGCAATCATTTAGTGTGACACACATGTGTCTGAGTGTAAGGGAATAAAGACTGTGTGATAGATGAAGAAGATAATGAGTAAGGAGAGAGCCCATTGCTCCCAACTGCAAGAGTTGGGCTTCTAGTTGTCCCAACTTTCCTTTTATAAAGATGTGTAACTTCCCATCTATTGTGCTGATTGCCATTTCAAAAAAGCATAATATTGAGAATTCTCTAAAGTACATATCTATCTATCTATCTATCTATCTATCTATCTATCTATCTATCTATCTATCTATCTATCTATCTATCTATCTATCTATCTATCTATCTATCTATCTATCTATCTATCTATCTATCTATCTATCTATCTATCTATCTATCTATCTATCTATCTATCTATCTATCTATCTATCTATCTATCTATCTATCTATCTATCTATCTATCTATCTATCTATCCTCCTCTCATCTATCTATCATCTATCTATCATCTATCATCTATCTCTTTATCTATCCTAATATGTCTATACCTATATATAGATGTAGCTATATCTGTAAATAATATACATATATTATTCTGTAAAGAATTCTCCAAAGTACTGATAAACAGATTCAGATATATAGATATATACTCCACTCAACTATCAGTAACTTTTGGGATCCTGGTCCATGAATCAAAGAAAAATGTTTTCAAAAGTTAAAGAAATTTCCTGGGAGTGGGAATGGGAAGGAAAAGCATAAAAAGTTTGCAGTAGCTGAATTGGCTGTCTTTTCTTTTTTTGATTAAATGAGTTCCTGGCTCAAATAATAATAATACAGAGAATTCTGTCTACAGGGCGATACCTAGTAATATTTGACTTCTAGATCTAGAGAGTGGTTACATGTTTTAACTCTGTAAAATTTTATTGGGTTAAACATTTATATTCTAGTAATTTTATATCATTTATATTGCCATTTAAAACGTTTACAAAATAAGATACAAACTTTCCACAGTCACATCTATCTTGCAATATATTTGTACCTTATTGTGCTTTCTCAAGTTCAAATGGATCACTCATCAAGATAGATCTTATTCTGAAGGGCAGGAAAATCTATGCTTACCAGAGATTTACATAGAGGAATGAAGGGATGACTAGGTGGAACACAGGGCAAGTGTAAGGCAGGAAAAGCATTCTTATACATACTGTATGTGGTTATGTACTGAATTTCCAAATAAAGTGCCTAATGTAGTCTATAAACTATAACAATAGTGTATCAATATTGGATTATCACTTATAGTAATAGATTTACCACACTAATGAAATCTTGATGTTGGAAATTAAGAATACATAGTGGTAAAGCAGTATGTGAAAACAGTACTTTCTACTCAATTTCTCAACAGTTTTTTAAAGTTTCTTAATTTTGAAAAAACACAATGAAGAAATAAATTTTTTCAAAAATATTCTTTAAGGGAATGATCACTAGATGTTGGAACTATGAAATTCAAAACCACACTAATATAATGGTAATTGCCAAAATGGCTAAAATTGAAAGACCTGAAAATGATTAATGCTTAAAAGAGATAAATGATTATTGCTATCAAGAGATGAATCACCTCATCTACATTCACACATCACTTGTGGGAGTGAACAATAATCTGGCTACATTGAGAACTAGTTTGTTTCTTATGCATAACAAGTTATACTTGCTGTATGATGCAACAATCTTCTCTCAAAATAGTATCATATGTCCAAATTAAAATGTAAGTGTTTATGATGACTTTATTCATAAATTCACCAAACTGGAAAGAATCTAAATATTCATCATGTAATGAATAAACCAATTATACATTATAGCTACAGTGAAATACAACTTAACAATAAACATGAATGCAACAGTATGAAGGGATTATGCTAAAGGGAAGAAGTCATATGGAAAGTCATAAGGGAAGAGGTCATATACAGACATATTGAAATTTAAGTGAATGGCACAGTCAATTTGTGAAATAGTTTGTCAGATATTCTAGAGTAAAAATATAGAGTAGCTATAAGAATCAGAACTTCCTCTCGTAAATATCTATTCCAAATAGCTTAAACTTATGTTCACACAAAGACAGTTACATGGATACTCATGAATATTCATAGAATCATTATACAAACTAGACAAAAAGTGAAAACAAATTAAATGTTCAACTGATGAATGAGTAAGTAAAATAAAGTAAATCTACACAGTGGAATACTAATCAGCCATTAAAAGGGAAGGAATACTGACTCATGCTACAACAATGAAAAATTTTGGAAGCATTATGCTATGTGAAGCCAAACACAGAAACTCATAGATTATGTGATTCTTTTTAGGGTCCAGACAGGCATATACCAGGAATCTATAGCGAAGCAAGTCGATTAGTAGTTTCTAGAACTAGGAGAAAGAAATGGGAGGAAGAGGTCATAGATTACTCTTTTATAATTGATCAATCTATGGATAAACATCATTGATTATACTCATAAAAGGGGTAAATTTTGTTATATATTTTATATTCCAATTTTTAAAAAAGACTGTATGATTTAATTTTTTTATATTCTTGGAATGACAAAAACATAGTATATAAAATAAAGTTCTGTATCTGATATCCGAGAAAATAAATTAACTAAAAAATGTAATAGAACAGTGTGTAGGGCATTTGCCTGTCCCAAGCCTCTGTGAGTAATCCCTGAGTGCAGAGCCAGGAGTAACCTCTGAGTACTGCCAGCTGAGGCAAAATAATTTTTTAAAAGAAAGAAAAGGGTTGGGGAGTGGCTGTCAGGTCATGCAAGTTTCATATTTTGATTGTGATAGAGTGGTGTTGGTTATATAACGTATTGGATTTTGTTAAATCCAAAAGAGTAGGTATTTAGTTGTATTTTTTTGTTTGTAATTTGTAGTTTTAGTAAACATATCTAAAACCAAAGAGTAACGAGAGAGAGAGAGAGAGAGAGAGAATATTAACTGTATTATCAGGCAAATTATCTAAACTATTATTTTTGGAAGCAGTTTTATAGAACGTGTTAGTAGAACGAGCAAGTATTTAGGCTTCCAACATTCATAGGTTTACTATAGAATCAAAAAATCTGATGCCTGTGACTCTAGCATAGAGTAATCTTAATTCTAATGAGTTTATTTTCTTTTAAATTTTAAGGAGTCAAGAAAGTAGTAATTAAAAACAATTATGTAGCACTTACAGGGGCTATGCCAAAACTTTACAATGATTTTCTATTCTAAACACATACATATGCACATGTATATGTGTTGGAGGACAGGTTTAGCTATTCTGGGAGTTTTGTTGTTTTGCCCACTCCCAGCTTAATCTATTTAAGCCAAGGTTCATTCTAATGAGACCTCTCTTCTATGTAAACACTGCTAGAGGGTGTGGCAGTTACAGAAGTCACCTTGATGGAATAACTTCTGACTTATACATCTACTAAGACTTCCATGTTTTCTAGATTGGGCACAGCTCCTCTTTATACCCACTGCACCCAGCGTGGGACAGTTAGAATTTACAAGGACACTATCACCCTGGATACATTGAGACTATAGGAAGACTATAGGAAGGATCATACTAGTTTGCTATAAGCAGGCAAGTGTGACCCTTTCAGTACACGAGAACAAGATACTCAGAATCACCCTGGTGCAGATAAAAATAAGAAGGACCTTGTGGGTACCATCTAGATTACATGAAGCTCATGAAGTTAAGATGTTTTACTTTATACCAGCCCCCCCTCTCTCTCCAGTGTTTTACATAAGAGATAATCTCGGGACTAGTCCTTGGCATAACCTTTATTTATACCTGCAATAGGGTGTGGCACCACACTCTGTTTAGAGTTCTTTGTTGACATGACCCTCCCGGTTGGATTACTTTGGTGTATATAAGGGGACTGACTTGAGGCCCCTTCACTTTTGGCCTTTTAGCATTCGGTTTTTTTTTTTGGCTCCCTGCGTTTTTTTTTTTTGGCTTTTTGCCATTTTGCTCTTTGGCCCTTTTGCTCCTTCTTCTGGGTAGGACTCAGCTCAGGTGAGATCCTCTTTCTTTGGTGGGAGATTTAGGCTCTTTTGTATGGTTTAAGTTCGGACCAGAGCTAGAGTTTGTTCATTATATTGGAGTGCTGTGGAAGAACTTTTGTACTATTAAATACTATTAAAAGCCTTTTTGGAACTGCACGGACTTGAGAGTTTTCATCTGTTCTCCGGCGTCCTCGGAGGTAGAAAATAACCTCTGTCCTGACACTGTTGGGGACCCCCGGCGGCATCCCGACATATATGTATATGCATGTAGACAAATATGTGTAGTATATATACACATGTATGTAGGATAGACAAAGTACAATATTCAGTACAATTTTACATCTGAAAAACATTAGAAATTAATAAATATACTGTGTCACCGACACCCACCCCTGCGCAGCATTTTTCCTCAATCTGGCCCAGGTATCTGGTCCAGGACTCTCACACTGGGGCAGAGCTGTTCCTTGCTCTCCCTGTGCACAGCCATTCATGAGGCAATCCGGAGGCATGGCGGGTACCGCCCTGGCCTACCACCTCGGCTGAGCCTCACAACAAGCCAGCCACCCCCCCTCCCCTCACTCCATGGCGCCCGCCATTTTTCCACTTCTGGACTTTCCTCTCCGTCCAGAACTCCACCCAGCAGACCAGCCCATCACAGCCCGGATCACCGACACCCACCCTGCAGCAGCATTTTCCTCAATCCGGCCCAGGTATGCTGGTCCAGAGACTCTCCACACATGGGGCAGAGCTGTTCCTTGCTCTCCCTGTGCACAGCCATTCATGAGGCAATCGGGAGGCATGGAGGGTACAGCCCTGGCCCACCACCTCGGCTGAACCTCACAACAAGCCAGGCCACCCCTCCTCACTCCTGGGCGCCGCCATTTTCGACTTCTGGACTTCCCTCTCGTCAGAACTCCACCCAGCAGACCAGCCCATCACAGCCCGCTCGCGGCGCAAGCGACCCGCGCGGTTCCATCAATAAATGCTTTATTTGGAGGTGTTTAAAAGAGTTTGCCCCCGCTCGGCAAGCCTGGCACTTCTCGTGTTGTATATGATATGCCTACCAGTAACATTATATTAGGTCATGGGAATGACCTAATATAATGGTTTGAGGCTCTTTATGTTCCTGTAGCAGGCCGATGCCCCTGGCTCACTGGCATCAGACAGGACATATGGAGATATTACTGTGCCCGCTCTAGCAAATAGATGATCACGGGAAGATCGTGATCGTCTTAGAGTTTGAACACATCCTATAAAAGCAGTTATCTCAAAGGAGTGTAGTAATAAGAGTATTATTCCTCAGACAAACTTTCATTTGTCTGAATGGGAAGATAAATGATGTTAGGCAACTCTTAGGTCATAGACATAGTGATGTGTAGGTAGCCTGATAGCTGCTTATTTTCTGTTCTGTCTCTGGAAGCAGCTGGCAGGTGAAGTTATCAGTGTCCTAACTGAAATCTCCGGCTAATGAAAAATAGCCACGCTCTGTTAGCAGCCAAAGGGAGTTCTGGGTTCTGCTAACTTGGGGTTTGTGAGTTGCTTGGAATCCGCCTCCTACCTCATACTGCAGACTTCCTGGGCTCCTGGGCTCTCTGTGAGCCTGGTACAAGTTCTGCTCTGAGCATGAACAGAGGCCAGTTCTTGGCTCAGCAGGCAACTGGATGGAATTTTGTCTGAAAAACCTTTCACTCTCTTTTCCATTAGAAATCACTTGGAAAGATTTCACAATCACTTGAAATCCACTGGAAATCTTTTTTTTTTTTGTCTCCAGTGGAAATCTAATCCATTGGAAATCTTTTCCATAGGATGAGTTTTTTTCAGGTGCTTCTTTCTCTTCCTTTCTGAAATGAAAGCAATTTCTTTACCTCTTTCACAGTGTGTTTGCTGCAGTCTCTCACTTAATGAATAGTTTTTCTTGTAATTGTTTCTCTATCCCAGGATAACCTTGCTGAGAAAGAGGAACTATGTATACCCAAGGGCAGGAAGATATCATGAATTTGCTTATTACCACCTTTAAACAGAGCCAGGACATTATAATGTAAAGGAACTTTGTCCTTTATATATCTGTCCATAGAACATTTAGCAGGTGTCTGGTATGAAAATATTATTGTTGAGACAAAACCTCTTGTAGAAAGAAATAGAAGGGCTTTAGCCTATCACAGTAACTGGAGATCTCAGTTTCCAGCTATAAATGGGTTAAAAATGCCCTATTGTCTGGATTGTTATAAAGCAATACTAATAATATAGCATAGAAACACTGTTAGCAATGACTACATTTCCTCCTGCAGAGACTATCACTCACAAACAGCTGAAACAGTAATGAGGTAGGGGGGAACTAAGTGCAAGAAGTTAGACTCAAGTGAAAAGGTCACGGAAACACTACCAAAAATAAACTGGCGTGATCGCAACACAAATGCCCATTGAAAACAGTAGTTAGCTAAAAGGGCCATTGATCAAGTCAGGTTTCTTGTCCATTCATGCAGTATTTGAGGAGCATCCACTGAGTGAGATGTGGAAAGAGGTGCTCTCTTTTTTTGTGCACGTAACATACTTTTAAGTTTGATATTTCCATGCAAGGAATAAACTGTTTCTTCTAGGTGAATGGCAGAACCAAAGAAGCTGCTAATTAAAAGTTTCTGCTTCTGAAGTTACTTTAAAAGAACAATCTACTTACTGTCTGAAGCCTCTTTGCTTCATGCATTACTTAATTTACTCATTCCAAGTTGATATGGTGCATTGAAGTCAAAACAGGTGCTCTAGAGAAGAGATAAAAATTCAGAATGAATAGCATGCAGGGATCTGAAACCTTTCACTGCGTCTGCGCCACTACAGTGCTGGAATCAAACTACAGGATGAGGCAGAACAATTCTATGATTGTTTTTAACATCCTCACAAAGGATTTCAGGGTACCATAAACTGTTAATGAATCTCAGGAGGCAGGTGCAAGATAGGCAATTGCTTTTCCATTTCCATCCCTTTATATCCCTTGAGTGCACGTATAGATAATTTACTAATTTCCATGGCAGAGGCTTTCCGTGAGAAAAAAAATGCTCTATCAGAAAACAACTATCAAACATTTTCCAAGATATTTCTAATTAGGAAGAAATTAGGAAAGACAAGAAAAATGACAGTTTGTCAGACAAAGAATTTCAAGTGGTTCCCAAGAATTATAGACTTAAATAGTCACTATTTTACTAATTTTTATTTTTTGTTAAGTAGGGCTCATGATTCTAAGTCCTCATAGTCTTTCTCCAAGGGAATGTTAGTCTTACTCCCCTAGGCCTGGCTTATTGCCCCCTACGCCTGGCTTATTGGACCTATTGGTCCTTGCAGTGCTTTCATTTTCTCCCTACTCTTACCACTCCCATTGTCCTCCTGGATTCCAGCTCCCAGCGACAGAAACTCTAGGCCTTCAGCATAGCAGAAGGTAAATTTTCAGGAAAGTGCTGAGTGATTTCTTTTCTTTAAAACAGTGACAAAAGGTCAAATATTGGAAATCTTTGTTTGGAAATCTTTGTTCTGTATCAATATTTCAGTCAGGGGTCGTGGTCCTTTCTGCAGACTCCTAGAATATTCTAAGTAGCCATATGTAAAAATAGTGTGAATGGGGGGGTCATGGAATTAGAATATGGGGTCAATAGGTAGTACAGGGTGGACACAAAAAGGAAACAAGTTCAAAAGAGGGCCATAATCAGAAGTAGTTTAGGGAACACTGATCTGTATAGTAAATATTTGTGGCTTTGCAAACCTCAAATTCTCCATTTCATCTGCCTTATGAAAGACAGTTGTTAGACAAACAGGTATGGTTACGCACTGATAACGTTATACACAAAAGCAAGTAGCAGTGCAAATTTGTCCTCTAGCCTGTCTTTGCTAGAGACAGTTGTATCAGGAGGGGTTTTTTTTTGTCCTTCTTAACGGTTATATGCTGCTAAATATTTAACAACTGGATCTCTGGGATTGAGGGTAGATGTGGAACCTCACTTCTATGGTATTTATATTTCCATCAAGACTGATCTCAAGCTACCAGCCTACAGTCACTGAACAATGAACCGGGAGACGGGAAGAAATAGATATGAAGCCAACCCAGCACATCACTGAGAGAGTGTCAGGAGGAACATCTGGGCTACAAGGAAAGTATCAGTAGTTTAAGATAGAATCTGGGTAAGGAGAAAGAGCAAGAGGCACATTATAAGAGTGGGTATGTGCCAAGAATGATACGAATTCAGCTAGGCTGGAAGACTGAGAGGACAGGTGTGGGTCAGGGGAAGGGTAAAGGCAGGGAGGCTGATGAGTCAGTTACAGCAGGTCTAGCACTGAGTAACCCTCTAGAGTCTCTGAAGCCTTTTTTAAAAATTAAGTTGGTTATTTAAAAATCAAATGGAGAATATGCATTCTTATTTTCCAACAATTTTTATTGATGTACCATGACTTACAATACCACTAATGATAGTCTCATGCATATATTATTCCTACATCCCAACCACCATTAGCATGCCCACTTCCCTCCACCAGTGTCCCAAGGACCCCTGCCATCCTCCTGCCCCCACCCCCTTTAAACTCAGTTCTGTAGACGAAGTCTCCAATTCTGTTGCCTTCAGATATTGTTGCCCCCTTTCTATGTTTTTATAGCCCACATACGAGTAGATAACTCCATATTTGTTCATCTGCTTTTTAATAACTTTATTTAGCATCATATACCCTAGTTGTGTGTGGCAGAAATTTTCACGATTTTATCTCTTATAGCTGAATAGTATTCCATTATGTGTATATGCCACGATTTTCATTCCCTAAAACTAGTCATCTAGTTTTGGGCACTTGGGATGTTTCCAGATCTTGATCATTCTGAATAACTCTGCTATAAACATAGGAACTCAAATGTCTTTTTTAAAATAGTGTTTTGGGGTCCTAGGGATAGATGCCAAGAAGTAGAATTGCTGTATCATATAAAAACTCAAAATGGGAAGAAAAGATGAAAAGACACTTCCTTAAGGTCTATGAAACAATGTAACTCATCTCTTATAGCCAGAGAAATGCAAATCAAAACAATAACATATCACCTCACTCTGGTCATGTTTCACACAATCTTTAGTCAAAAAAAAAACCAACAACAAAATAATCAATGCAGATATTTAAGGGGAAAGAGCTTTCATCCCTTGTTGGTGGTAAAGTCAATTGGTTTAACTTCTTTGGAAAATAATACAGTCACTTAAAAAAGCCTCTAAGAGAAAAGAGATAAAGAACCTGCCATAGAGGCAGGCTATTGGAGGGAGAGGGAATTGGGGACATTGGTGGTAGAAAATGGGCACTAGTGGAGGGAGGGGTGCTAGAACACTATGTGTTTGAAACCCCCCAAACATGAACAACGTTGTAATTGTATATCTTATGGTGGTATAATAAAATATTAATTTAAAAAAGCCTCTTTAGCCTTTAACATAAGGACAGTTGTAGTCATAGGTATATGTTACTAATATATCTAACTCGTCTCAAAATTGTGCAACAGAAATTGTGGAAGGGATACCTCTAGGAATCACTAATTTTTAGAGCAGGTCACTATAACTAATAACTTAAACTAACCATTCAAGCTAGTGAAAAAAGGAAGTAGCAGAAAATAGACTGATATCCTCTCATGAGAAGTGCCAGTCTGCTATATTTTTGGCCTTGCAGTCTTCCTTCTTCCAAATCGCGTTTCTGGTTCAACTCAGCATAGATCTCTCATTAACGGGGTTTAAAACTTGACAGTACCTCAAAAATGATCTGAAAGTTTTCTTAAAGAAAAACCTTGGGATGAGCCATATTTCTAAATTTCCAGTTTTGTTATTTCCATGAAGGTTCACTACATCCTAGTCTTTGTAAAAGATAGTATGTGATAGGTAGTGAATTTGGGTACTTGAGGAATAGAAAAACATTGAGTATGAGCTCCACCCCAGACAGAGCATCAGGTTGGAACTTTGAGAATTGAGAGTTTCCATAATTTGTCGGAGGAACTCAAAATAGCTCAGCTTGATCAGAGCAGGGAACAAGGGATGTGAGTTGTTGAGATACAGCCTCTGTGGACATAAAGGTGCGCGCATGAGCACTTTGTTATCTCTGGTGAAGTATTTTTCCTACGAACAATGGCAGTCTGGGAAGAATTTGAACAGAGGCAAGGCATTGTAGCAGGATCCACCTGGATGTAGTCTAATGAATAACCTGGAAGGGTGAGAGAGAGGAAGCAGGAAAAATTGAGGGAAGCAGAGGAAGGTTCCAATTGTCCCTATAGGTTTGTTTCCTC
Source organism: Cryptotis parvus (assembly GCA_021461705.1). NCBI lineage: Eukaryota > Metazoa > Chordata > Mammalia > Eulipotyphla > Soricidae > Cryptotis > Cryptotis parvus. The sequence goes on from JAJIBD010023459.1 coordinate 61,589, forward strand.
CATCATGGCACACATGGGGGAAAAAATGACATTTTCTACATATTGTTTAAATTGAAAGGAATTTGAATTTCTTGGTTCCCAGAGGCTAGAGTGGAGGGTCTTTGATTGCCTTGCCCAGACCAGTAGGCCACTCTAAGAGTAGAATAAAATACTTAGGCCTTTTCTTCACATCTTTGAAAAATTGAAAATCTTGACTTAATCTTATCTTTGACACTTCCAGGATGCCTTGTAAGAACATAATGTGCCCCTTTCCAACTTTCTACTACCCTCTTCTCTCTTCTTGTTCCTATTCCAGTGGCATCTGGATCACTCCAAGATTTTGGAGAGCTCAGCTCCTCAAAACCAACCGCCCTGGCACATTACGCTGGGTTAGACTCCAAGTAGATGACAGAGACTGCATCAGTAAGGAAGACAGTGAGTTCGGTTACATTAATGTTTGAGTCATCATAGTGTGACTATGTTAACATACTCATGGAATTGCAACACAGATATCAAAAAAGATCATTAAAGTGAAATGATGTCAGAGAGACATCCTGATAGAAACACACTGGAAGCAATTCAGGTGAGAAACATGGAAAGGATTGGAGAAAGTAAGGGAGACAAGCACAACCCCCTGCAGAAAGCTTGCTGCTGCCACAGTATTTGGTGGATTGCGGGATGCTTAATTAGCATGAAAGTGGCAAGGTCTTGAGAGAGCCTATGGTGTTCCATGTGATACCTCTGTATTAAATTAATACTGTCATTGCATTTCTTTTATTCATCAAAAACCTTCTTGCCATGTTTCAATAGGCATTTAATCATTAAATTTCAAAACATCCCTGCAAAGCAAGCTTGTCGCTACTGTTCTGCATCCTCTCTGCATCCCTGCAACTACCCTGCACCCCAAAACTGTTTTCCCTTCCAGCCAATTCCATCCCATCCCACAGGATTTAACAGATGTCATTTTTTTTCAGGTTGGCCATCTGCAAGGCAAATGCCCTGCCCGTTGTGCTATTACTTTGGCCACGCCCCTTGGGTTTCGGAGAGACTCTGAGATCCCCCATGTGCAGATTGGAAGTGCTCTCCTTTAGTCTGTTCATGGGGAATTAGGAAGTCAGTGGTTGCAATGATTTCAAGTAATAATCTCACAGGCTTTCAATTTCAGAAATAGATGCTGTAATTTTACAAAAGCAATGCTCTGTCCACTATCAACTTTGGCCACTAGGGCATCTTAAAGAAGATTCAAGCTCACCTTTTCAAAGGGGGTGGCTAGGTGTTCTAAGCAGGTCAGGAGACCTTACTGTGTTAAGAACCCAGTGAAGAAGGAAAGGGTTTCTTCCACGGGGTCTTGCACCTTTCTGTCTCTCAGAATCCAGTCTCACTTTCTACTGGTGCAATCTACTTCTCTTTTTCTCTCATATTGACTAAACATCTAAGGGGATGTCTCTCAATTGGACACCATGCAGGCACCTAGGGAACCCTCAGGAAGTTCCAGTGGGCTGCAGAAAAATGGAAGGGTACAGTATGAGATTAGGGGCCAGAAAAGGAAGTGAGAACTGAGGAAAACATAAAAGTGCAGAACACCAAGTAGTCCAGAGAGGTGGATAAAACCCTGGTCTCCGCCTCTGTGACCCAGGGCAGCATCTAAACAGTCCAAATAGGTGGGGACACCTTGGTCTTGGCCTCTGCAATCCAGGGCAGCTTCTAAACAGCCAGATAGTTGGGGACACCCTGGTCTCTGTCTCTGTAATCCAGGGAGAATTCTAAACAGCTCAGATACGTGGAGACATCCTGGTCTCGGCCTCGGTTATCTGTGGCAATGTCTAAACAGCCTGGAGAGATGGAGACACCCTGGTCTAGGGTCTACAACCCAGAGCAGCTTCTCCATGTTAGTGCCTGCTTCAGTCTCTCTGCCCACTGCTTCTCAGCCAAAGGGAATTTTATTCCTGCATGGTCTTCAGAAGTTTGTTGTAAATTATTGGGGGTGGGAGAGCTTGTTTATACCCGGAGTGCTTAGGGATTGCTTGTTACACCATGCTCAGAGGAACATATGTGGTGCTAGGATCAAAACAGGATCTGTCTCGGCGTGATCCCTGCTTCTCCACGGACCCAAACTGCCCCAGGGAAGAGCGGAAACTCCATCAACGGGAACCAAGGCTAACTGCCTTGGTTTCACCGCTGAACCTTGGGCGCTGCGCTCCTGGGACCGGCTGAAAATCTCCCCCCCCCCCCCGCCAGGTGTGTGCGTGATCCCTGCGTCTCTGCGGACCCAAACTGCCCCAGGGAAGAGCGGAAACTCCATCAACGGGAACCAAGGCTAACTGCCTTGGTTTCACCGCTGAACCCTTGGGCCCCTGCGCTTCCGTAATCATCCCAAAACTCAAAACGGGCGCCAGACGCTTAGCGTGTCCGCGCGAACCTTTTTACTACCTATCTTGCATGAGGTTCCACTGAACCTTGGTTCCTACATCCTTGCTACCCACCCAAACTCCGCCAAACAGACCAGACACCTACTAACTGTACTATCCTGTCATCCAAGACCCCACATTTGCAACCTACAATAGTCAAAATGGTAAGGCAACGCAAAAGTTCCATCCAGCTCTGTGAGTGAAGTCACTAGTCCAGATGAGCCAAGCAATACCAATGAGTTATATAACCTCTCTGATAAGGAATTTCGGAAAGAAATGTTAAGGAGTCATAAGGAATTCAAAGAAGCAACGGAATGCAAACTCAATAAAATACAAGAGGACATGATAGAAGAAGTGAGGAAAATGCAAAGGGAAATGACAGATATTAAAAAATGAGGTAAATGAAATGAAAAACACAGTGGAAAGCCAGCATAGCAGAATAATAGCTACTGAAGAAAGAATTAGTGATCTCGAAGACGCGTTCCAAAGATTCTCTACACAACACCAGAAGATAGAAAAAAAGACTCACAATTACCGAACAGACAACAAGAGATAATCGGGATGAAGCCAGAAGAAACAACATACGGATCATTGGGGTCCCAGAAGGGCAAGAAGAAAACCCTGATGAAGAAGAAACTGTCAAAGCCATCATTGCTGAGAAGTTCCCGGAACTAAAAAAACACTTGCCTCAAGATCCAGGAGGCCCGTAGGATACCTGCTAAAAAGAAACCCCAACAAGAATACTCCAAGACACATCTTAATTAAAATGACAAAAACTATAGATAGAGATAGAATACTGAAAGCAGCAAGATCAAAGAAGGAAATCACATACAAAGGAACATCTCTAAGATTTACAGCAGACTTCTCTGATGAAACACTCCAAGCAAGAAAACAATGGTGGGATATTGTGAAAAGGCTCAATGAACTGCAGGCCTCACCAAGAATTCTTTACCCGGCCAGACTCACATTCAGATATGAAGGAAAGATACACAACTTCATGGATAAGCAACAACTCAGGAACTTCATGGACTCAAAACCAACCTTTAAAAGAAGGACTGAAGGGTCTACTGTAATACGACCAAACCCATAAGCACAACAAGCTCAAACAGAAAGATGGCACAAAATCCGATGACAATAATCTCTCTCAATGTCAATGGTCTAAATGCACCAATTAAGAGACACAGAGTAACAAAATGGATTATAAAAATTGAACCCAACATTCTGCTGTCTACAAGAAACACATCTGAATAATCAGAACAAACACAGACTCAAAGTCAAAGGTTGGAAGACCATTCTCCATGCAAACAACTCCTCCAAAAAGGCTGGTGTGGCCATATTAGTATCAGATAATATAGACTTCAGGCTGAAAAAGGTTAGAAGGGACAACGAAGGCCATTTCTTATTACTTAAGGGGTATGTACACCAGGAAGAAATTACACTATTAAACATATATGCACCCAACGAGGGGCCAGCAAAATACATAAAACAACTGCTAAGAGACCTCAAAGAAGACATTAACAGTAGCACAATAATAGTTGGAGACTTCCAACACTGCTCTATCAACGATGGATAGATCAACAAGACTGAAACTCACCAAGGAAATATTGGCCCTGAAGGAAGAAATGGAAGAAAGAGAGCTAGTAGATATATACAGGGCTTTTCATGCCAAAAAAGCTGAATACACATTTTTCTCTAGTGCACATGGAACATTCTCCAAGATAGACCACATGCTGAGCCACAAAGCATACCTCAATAAAATAAAAAAAGATAGAAATTGTGTCAGCTATCTTTTCAGACCATGATGCACTGAAAATGGAAGTTAACCGTACACAGAAACAGGGAGTCAAACCAAACACCTGGAAACTGAACAGCTCACTCCTGAACAATAAATGGGTCATAGAAGAAATCAAACAGGAAATCCAAAAGATTTCTGGAAACAAATGAAAATGAAGACACTAACTATAAGAACTTGTGGGACACGGCAAAAGCCGTGTTAAGAGGGAAATTTATAGCTCTGCAAGCATTCATTAGGAAACAAGAAAGGGCCCACATAAATAACCTGACTACACAGCTGAAGACATTAGAGAAAGACCAACAAAAAGGAGCCCAACCCAGGCAGAAAAAGGAAATAATAAAACTTAGAGAGGAAATCAATGAGTTGGAAACCAAAGAAACAATCCAAAAGATTAATGAAACCAAGAGCTGGTTTTTTGAAAAAATAAACAAGATTGACAAAACCATTGGCAAGACTTGTAAGGACAGGGAAAGAGAGAACCCAAATAAACAGAATCAGAAATAAAAAGGGTGACATCACAACAGAAACCACAGAAATCCAAAAGATCATCAGAGATTACTTTGAGAGCCTGTATGCTGTGAAACATGAGAATCTAGAAGAAATGGATCAATTCCTGAAGTCCTATAACCTCCCACGGCTGAAACAAGAAGACCTCCAATACCTGAATAAGCCTATCACCATCGAGGAAATAGAAACAGTAATTAAAAGACTTCCCAAACACAAAAGCCCAGGTCCAGACGGATTCCCTAGTGAACTCTACCAAACCTTTAAGGAGGACCTACTGCCTGTCCTGTTCAAGCTCTTCCAGGAAATAGAAGAAACAGAAACACTCCCAAACAGCTTCTACGAGGCACATATCACCCTGATACCCAAAGCAGGGAGAGACAACACAAAGAAAGAAAACTACAGACCAATATCCCTGATGAACACGGATGCTTAGATCTTCAACAAAATACTAGCAAACAGAATCCAAAGACTCATCAAGAAGATTATACATCATGACCAAGTAGGATTCATCCCGGTATGCAAGGATGGTTCAACATTCGCAAGTCAATCAACATAATACATCATATCAATAAGAGAAAAAATAAAAACCATATGATCCTATCAATAGACGCAGAGAAAGCATTTGACAATATCCAGCACCCGCTCATGATTAAAACCCTCCAGAAAATGGGAATTGAAGGGACTTTCCTCAAGATAGTTACAGCCATCTACCAAAGGCCCACAGCGAGCATCATTCTCAATGGGGAAAAGTTGAAAGCCTTCCCCTGAGATCAGGGACAAGACAAGGTTGCCCACTCTCACCT
>JAJIBD010023461.1:0-22754 GCA_021461705.1 Cryptotis parvus
GCTGAATACACATTTTTCTCTAGTGCACATGGAACATTCTCCAAGATAGACCACATGCTGAGCCACAAAGCATACCTCAATAAAATTAAAAAGATAGAAATTGTGTCAACTATCTTTTCAGACCATGATGCACTGAAAATGGGAAGTTAACCGTGCACAAAAACAGGGAGTCAAACCAAACACCTGGAAACTGAACAGCTCACTGCTGAACAACAAATGGGTCATAGAAGAAATCAAACAGGAAATCCAAAGATTTCTGGAAATAAATGAAAATGAAGATACCAATTATAAGAACTTGTGGGACACGGCAAAAGCCGTGTTAAGAGGGAAGTTTATAGCCCTGCAAGCATTCATCAGGAAACAAGAAAAGGGCCCACATAAATAACCTGACTACACAGCTGAAGACATTAGAAAAAAGACCAACAAAAAAGGGCCCAACCCAGGCAGAAAAAAGGAAATAATAAAACTTAGAGAGAAATCAATGAGTTGGAAACCAAAAAACAATCCAAAAGATTAATGAAACCAAGAGCTGGTTTTTTGAAAAAATAAACAAGATTGACAAACCATTGGCAAGACTTGTAAGGACAGGGAAAGAGAAAACCCAAATAAACAGAATCAGAAATAAAAAGGGTGACATCCACAACAGAAACCACAGAAATCAAAAGATCATCAGAGATTACTTTGAGAGCCTGTATGCCGTGAAACATGAGAATCTAGAAGAAATGGATCAATTCCTGAAGTCCTATAACCTCCCACGGCTGAAACAAGAAGACCTCCAATACCTGAATAAACCCATCACCATCGAGGAAATAGAAACAGTAATTAAAAGTCTGCCCAAACACAAAAGCCCAGGTCCAGACGGATTCCCTAGTGAACTCTACAAAACCTTTAAGGAGGACCTACTGCCAGTCCTTTTCAAGCTCTTCCAGGAAATAGAAGAAACAGAAACACTCCCAAACAGCTTCTACGAGGCACATATCACCCTGATACCCAAAGCAGGGAGAGACAACACAAAAGAAAGAAAACTACAGACCAATATCCCTGATGAACACGGATGCTAAGATCTTCAACAAAATACTAGCCAACAGAATCCAAAGTCTCATCAAGAAGATTATACATCATGACCAAGTTGGATTCATCCCGGGAATGCAAGGATGGTTCAACATTCGCAAGTCAATCAACATAATACATCATATCAATAAAAGAAAAAAAAAAAACCATATGATCCTTTCAATAGACGCAGAAAAAAGCATTTGACAAGATCCAGCACCCGCTCATGATTAAACGCTCCAGAAAATGGGAATTGAAGGGATTTTCCTCAAGATAGTTACAGCCATCTACCAAAAGCCCACAGCAAGCATCATTCTAAATGGGGAAAAGTTGAAAGCCTTCCCCCTGAGATCAGGGACAAGACAACACTCCTTAAATTTCTATGGAACAATAAACCCCCAAGTATCGCTAAAGCAATCCTCGGGGAAAAAGAAGATGGGAGGCATCACCTTTCCCAACTTCAAACTGTACTACAAGGCAGTAGTAATTAAAACAGCATTGTATTGGAATAAAACAGACCTGTGGACCTATGGAATAGAATTGAGTATCCTGACACCCAACCTCAAACAAATGATCATTTAATCTTTGATAAAGGTGAAAAGAGTCCATTATAGAGTAAGGAAAATTTCTTCAACAAGTGGTGTTGAGAAAACTGGGCAGATTCATGTAAAAAAAATGAATTTGGACCTGTGTCAAGCACCATGCACAAAAAATCAGATCAAAGTGGATTAAAGATCTCAACATCAGACTTGAATCTATAAAGTACATTGAAGAAAATATAGGAAAAACCCTCCACGACATTGAAGCTAAAGGCATCTTCAAAGGTGAATCACTAACAAAGCAACTAGAAGAAAAGATAAACATATGGGACTACATGAAACTAAAAGCTTCTGCACCTCAAAAGAAACAGTGACTAAGATACAAAGGCAGTCCACAGAATGGGAAAGAATATTCACCCAATATCCATCTGATAAGGCGTTAATATCCAGGATGTATAAGGCACTGGTAGAACTTTACAAGAAGAAAACAAACAGCCCCATCAAAAAATGGAGAGAAGAAATTAACAGAAACTTCAACAAGGAAGAAATTCGAATGGCCAAAAAACATATGAAAAAATGCTCTCATCACTAATCATCAGAGAGATGCAAATCAAAACAACAGTGAGATACCACTTTACACCACAGAGACTGGCACATATTGAAAAAGCAAGAACAATAAGTTCTGGCGTGGATGTGGGAAAAGGGGACACTCATCCAATGTTGGTGGGAATGCCGGCTGGTATAGCCTTTCTGGAAAACAATATGGACATTCCTCCAAAGACTAGAAATTGAACTTCCATTTGACCCAGCCATACCACTCCTGGGAATATAATCTGGGAAACCAAAAATACGCAACGGAAACACCATCCCTTCTTTTATGTTCATAGCAGCATTATTCACAATAGCCAGAATCTGGAAAGAAGAAGAGTGCCCTAGAATCGATGTCTGTATAAAGAAGCTTTGGTACATCTATACAATGGAATACTATGCAGCTGTTAGGAAAAATGAAGTTATAAAATTTGCCTATAAATGGACGGACATGGAGAAGATTATGTTGAATGAAATTAGCCAGAAGGAGAGAGGCAGATATAGAATGACTGCATTTATTTGCATGACATAAATATATATGTACATGTTATTATACCAATATCCAAGGTCAAGTGAAACATGACCTTTTATCAGGAAGTCTTGTCAAAGGTGGAAATTATCAAACATGTGGGAGTCAGAGGCTAGGTAAGACAGAAAATGGAACAGAGTGCTAACAATTGTCTAGGGTACTAATACCAACCTAGAACTGAGCATTAAATAGAGGCAAAAAGATACACATGACAACCCTTTAATGTATGTTCTGTAATCCATAGTTGGAAGGGAAGGAAAAAAGAGAGAGAAAGGGAAAGAAATAAAGAACCTGCCTTGGAGGCGTGCTGGGGGGGGGGGAGGGAACCGGGCAGTTGGTGGTGGGAGATGGGCACTGGTGGTTGGATGGGTGCTGGAACACTGTATGACCAAAACCCAAATATGAACTTCTTAATTGTATATCTTTGTAATTGTATATCTCACAGTGGTATAATAATATACTTAAAAAAAAAAGGAACACCAGGACAGTGGAGGAGGAGAAAGTGCCTAGTACAGGCTAGAGGTGGAAGAGGATTTTGGTGGAGGCTCTAGGGTCCTGGTGAAGGGATTGTTGTTGGAAAAATCTGTACCTAAAACTCAACAAAGAATATCTTTGCAACTTTGTCATTCACAGTGATTAAAAAAAAATCTTGAATTTTTCTAAAAAGCAATCAATAAAAAGTTAAAATTCTTGAAGGTTTCAGAACCGACTCCAGCATCATCTCTGTTACTTATAATACTTTCTTTCTCACCTATCCCTCCCACTTCCATGACATTCTTGTAGTTGCTCATATAAGCTACTGTGCAGCTTTAAGTTCTTTAGACTAGATAATTCCCTTTTCCTTAAATAATGCTACCTTGACCTGCACAATTTTCCCTCAGAGTTTGCCATTATATGAGATTTAACATTACCACCTAATTTATTAACTATAACCTATTCTTTCCTTGGGTTCTGACACTAAATTCCATTTACCACACTCTACAGTTAATGTTTTCATAGCACTAACTCCTCATACTCTAGTATGCATTTTTATCTTTGTAAGTAATTTTCTCACGCCCTTATGAGAATATAAATACCATGAGCATAGTAATTATTATTTTGTTCAGGGTTACATTCATTCTGAGGCATGACCTCATTCTGTGCTATTTAACTATATAGACATATTTTAAAAAGAGACTTACCCACCAAAAAAAGCAGTGGGGCTTCATTATTCTACCACAAAAATGCTAATTTTTTATTTATGCATGCTTCTTAAATACTAGAAATCAATTTCTGTCAAAAATGTATTTTGAAGCAATGATAATGTGATTTTGCTTGAATTTTAATGAATTAACTGTTTTAACATAGTATGCATATTAGTGCCGAATATGCAGCCAATTTCTTCCCTGAACTTTTGTCCAAGGTTCCAATATTGCACAAAATTTCCCATTATTTGCTTTTTTTTGTGTGATATAAGTTTGAAATGTATGTTTTGTTCCGTCATGTTGTTGCTCCATATGAGGACTTAAAATTCATCCATATGCTGACATTTGTTTAATCTAAGGATCTTGGAGTTCTTTAAAAATGAGTCTACATTTCAGATTTTTAAAACACTAAACAATTTTTTAGTGGAACTTTAATTATAGTGATTGAGTTTTGTAGAAGAGAGATTAGTTTTCCTTATGCTTTTTAATTTTACCTAATTAAATTCTTGCCTTTTAAACTTTATTGATTACTAATTTCAGTCAGGATAGCCTCTTGATAAAACCAACTGATTTTATGGCTGGTGACTATCTCTGTTTATTCATGTTGCTAAAACAAGAGCATCATATCTGGGTTGCTTATAAAGAATAAATATTTATTTTTCATTATCCTGGAAGTGGATAAATTTTCATTTATGACTGTTTTCTCACATGTTAAGGGTAGTCTTTGATCACACCATTATTTTTTAAATAAGAAACTAAATATCACCCATCAGCACTCCACCCTTTTATCTAATCATTTCCCAAAGACCAAAGTCCTATTACCATAATCTTATGAGTTTGAACTTCAGCATCAAATTCTAAAGGGATATGAATATACAGTCTGCAAACACTCTAGAATTGCAAGTATTTGATTGTTTTGTTCTACAAATAAGTTGCTTGAACTTATTTTTTTCTTTGTTTAGTTTTTTCAGTTTTGTTTCACTGTTCTATTTACCGTATGTCAAGAGAGAACAGTGGTTGAAGTGTCAAATTTTGTAACTTTAAATGGTTTTAAAAGCTTATTTGCTTTAGAACGAGACAAGTGTTTTTCACTTGTCAGATTCTCTGACAGCCTCTCCTCTTTCCAATGACGTTTTAGAAGTCTCAAAAAATCACTCACCTGAATGTGGTCCAGCTTGGCTCTCTAAAATTAGAAAAATTTTCCTGTACTGTGACTAATTATCACCTATTTTTAATTTATTTTTAAGAAATATTTGAGATTTTGGACCACACTTGGAGTTGCAAGTGATGTAGGGGATTGGACTTGGGTAGACTGCAAGCAAGGCAAGGACCCTATCTACTGTACTATTGCTCTGGCCTTGTTATCTCTCTATCTAATAAGCACTTGATTGTTTTCCTGATTTTTATTTCCCTGACAGTAAGTGACAATTACCATTTTATCATGGGCCTGTTGAACACCAATTGGTCTTTCTCAGAAAAGTCTGTTCCTTTCCTCTCCCCATTTTGATGGGATTTTTTGAATATTTTAGTTGATCATTGTGAATACTGTAAGTATCCTTGATATCCGATTCATTGAACAATTATTTTCTTCCATTTAGTTACCTGTCTTAAAGTTTTAGACCAGCTTCTTTTGCCCTGAAGAAACTCTTCAATTGATATAGTCACATTTGTTTTTTTCTTTTATTCCATTGGCTTTGCCAGTGGTATTAATTCATTGAAGAAGTCTTTGAGGTACATATCTTGGAGAATTCTGCCTAGTTTTTCCTCACCACACCTTATAGAATCTGATATCATCACTTTGAATTCTGTGTAAGCTAGATAAGGATCCAGTTTTAAATTGTACATGTGGTTGCCCTGTTTTGCCAGTCACAATTGAAAAAATGAAACGTGAATTCTAAAAGGAGACAGATGTCTTTCTTTTTTTGGGGACTGAGAGTTTTATTGGGCCACAAGGGCTATGCTCAGTGATTATTCTTTTTCTCTAAACTCAGGAATTAATCCTGGTCATTATTGGGGTCCATATGGGATACTGGGAAGTAAACAGAGGTCTGAGGTGTAAGAGCAAACATCCTACCTGCTCTTCTGTAGTTCTGGCCCCTGAAATAGATCTTCTTTTTAGTTATAAATATGTGTTTTCCTTTTCACATGTCTTTGAAGAAGTCATTTGACAGTTTTGATAAATCACTTTCTTCAAGTTCAAAAAATTAACTATGTTTATTTTATCTAGATGTTGTATCTAACAAGATAAACAAAGAAAGAAGCATCATTTCACTATTGTTCATATCATTATGTGTCTCTTAAGGAAAAGTTCTTGTCTAAGAGAAGGCTTGTTTAGGAGAAATTTAGAAATCTCTAGTTCTAAAAGTAGATCTGGAGAGGGCTGGTGAGATCATTTATCACTTAAAACACTTGCCTTGGATCCAGGAGAGATTCCTGAGCACAGATTGAGAAGTAAGCTCTGAGAACAGTGAGTGTGGCCAAACCAAAACTCAAGAATAAAATAATATAAGATGTACGTTATTTTATGTATTACATTGACTCAACATAGCCTAATATAAACTGGGATGTAAAGCAAAATAGCAAAAAGATTTAAAATATATGGTTTTATCTGTTGTAGAGCTATGTACTGAAAACAGAAAAAATCATGAAAGTCTATAATCTGTCTTCAATCCAGCAGTATTTTCAGCTCACTGCATTCACATATATAGCACCAATTCTTGTGCTGGGTTAGAAATAAATAATATCTGAGTGATTCTATCTGTCCTAGATCAGTTTCAAGAAGTTCTTATATAATTCTCAAAACTTTATTTGAAAATTTACCCAGAGAATTTAATAAAATTAATAAAAGTTCTCATTTGCAATTAAGTATGTTATAATTTATAAGTACTGGCAAAGAAGCATTTTTTCAAGCAAATATATTTTTATGAAATATGTACCATGATAATTCTTATAAGGTCTGGATGACATTGTAGGAAAATTATCATAATGTTCACTATTTCTACAGTTTCAGAAATTTATTTCTTCTTATATTTGTTTTTGTGCTAATGAAACTTCAGAACTGTTGTTTAAATATTATTTCTATAGTTGCCAACATTGGGAAACTTTATATTCAAATTAGTAATGCAGTCTTTATTTGGGGTCCTACCTTAACATCGTATCCCTGTATTTGGGAGGTTTTAGGATAAATAGAGATTGATAGATATGTAATATTTGTAAAATGCTAGGTTGTATCCTATGACTTTCAAATTTAGTAAGACCTCAGAAATTTATAAGTATTGCAGCTAGATGCATAATAAAAGTATCTCTAAAGGAAGATTGATTTGACTTTTACTAAGTACAGATTCTAGTGCTAATACATTTTGTAAGTCAGTACAACAATGCTAAAATGAAGATCAAATTCCTTTGTTCATTTTAATTAAGAGAGGGAAGTAAGAAAAAAAGAGATAGATAGATAGATGATAGATAGATGATGATGATGATGATAGATAGATAGATAGATAGATAGATGATAGATAGATAGATAGATAGACAGACAGACAGACAGACAGACAGACAGACAGACAGACAGACAGACAGACAGACAGACAGACAGACAGACAGACAGACAGACAGACAGACAGATAGATAGATAGATAGATAGATAGATAGATAGATAGATAGATAGATAGATAGATAGATAGATAGATAGATAGATAGATAGATAGATAGATAGATAGATAGATAGATAGATAGATAGATAGATAGATAGATAGAGAGAGAGAGAGAGAGAACAGTAGATAGGGTATTTTTTGTGATACAAATCCAACCTGGACTCAATACTTGGCATGATAAGTGGTCCTCAGAAATGATCCAGGAGTGATCCCTTAGCACAAAGACAGGAATAAGCCCTGAGTACCACCTGGTGTTGCCCCCAAACCAAGCCAAAATGAAACAAAAATGTGGCATGCAGTTTTAAGCATCTAAATAGCACTATAACTTAATATGCTATATGATCTCCATTTCATTCTCCTTTATAGAAATAAGGATTATTTGCATTATTTTTCCACATAAAAATACTGCTGAAATGTTACCATATATCCTATAAATATAAAAAGTACATTTTTGCTCAATATAAAATTTAATCCTCATGAAAGACTATGAAATATTATGCTTCATTTTAAAATTTAGAATTGAGACAGACTAAAGTGACCCAAAAATAGTATTGGAGAGCCCATGGTAATTGGGAAAAGGTGGTAGTGGTGAGGTAACTTTATAGAATACATTATTAACAACACTAATGTTATCATTAGTTGGGTTACCACAAATATTTTATTTTAAAGGAAAAGGAAAAGCAATTACCTATTGGGTCATGTGACTCTGCAGGAGAACATGTGAGTTGTGTTTACCCGGCCCTGGGTTTGATTCCAGGCACAGCACAATCTCCTTTGTACCACTAGGAGTGACCCCTGAGCGTCAAGTAGGGGTCACCCTGGGCATCTTCGTCCAAAAAAGACAATTCAAGTAGCAAAATTAGTAACAGTTATAGACCTCATTCCCACGACCTGATGGAATAGTTTGAGGCTCTTTATGTTCCCTGGAGCAAGTAGATGCCCTTGGGCTCTACTAGCCTGAGACAGGACATATGGACATGTTACTGGTGCCCTCTCGAGCAAATCGATGATGAACGGGAAGACAAGTGATACAAGTGAAGTTCAAAAATTAGGAAATAGATATTTTTATTTATTACTATTAAAATTTGCTTGCTTTCGTTTCCAATACTTCCAATTTGTCTGAGTCACTAGAATATATCTAGACTATGGAAGACTTTAATTTATGTGTTATTATCTCTTTTATCTATTCTATTCCTACCTTCTGCCACATAGGTGGTTCTTAATGAGTATTTTATAAGTGAGCAAATAATTTTCCTACAACTTAGAGAGCTCAAAAATAAAATAGAACTGGTGTAACCTGATCTGGGGTCATGGAGTAAATTAGCTCTAAGTCAAGGAGAGTCTATCTTCAAGATGGCCAAGCAAACTGCTCAGGGTTTGGCTCCTCATCAAATGTCTGTGTTTGCTCAAACTGGGAATTTGTGGATGTGTACTAAATGAGCGACCTTTAGATCATTTTAGATGACACACAGAGAACTGGAAGTTTGTGGTTCTGGATGACTATGGAAAGTCCAAGTCAGTCAAGTTCAGTTACTTACTATAATAGTTTTGTTCATTTAGTAAACTCTGGAAATACAATAAAACTTCAAACTTTCAGCCATAGTTTTGTGCCACACAATTCTAAAAAAATGAGTAACTCAAATAATAAGAATTTCTGGTATCTTAAGCCACAAAAAATAGTCCTGTTTCTGGGAAAAGATATTATCACAATCCACTGCTTGAAAGAAAAAAAACCTGTTCCTGCAATAAGTGTCAGATAAGCATGAGAAAAAGTTCTGCCATTACAACCAGCCCTCAGGAAGGAGAACAGCTCTGCATTTACATGCATCATGAGCATGTGCTACAGTATTCTACATGGGCACTCACTGGGTAACAGTAACTCATACAGAATTACTAGCTGTGTTTCTTAAATTGTTTCTTCTATCCCTTGTACTACTATCCCCTTGTATAATGCAATTTATATTTTTATTTTATAGACAAAGTACATGATCAATTCAATTAAAAGTAGAAATAGGCCTATAAATGTTCATTAGCAGAGTACATGCTCTGCATATATGAGGCCCCACCATCCCTCGACACCATTCCAGAGAGAATGTGCAGGTGCTTTAACATAAACATATCAATATGAAAATAATTGAAAAATCACTTTGTATTGGTTGCCACGATTGCCACGTGGCAATTACTTTGTTTTCTAATGCCTCAATTTCCTCTGGGTAAGCAAACTTTTGAGAATTAAAGAATAAGTTATTCATTTTTCGTTTGCTTCTACATTTGAGGTAGAACATAGTTACCTAAGAAAATAAAGTTTTTTGTAATGCTCTATTCTCTTTAATACCTTGGTTTCAGCCAAGAACTTTATTCCATCAGGGATGCAGCACAAAATTCCCAACTAATATTTTTGAGCTTTCATTAAAAAGTTAGGGTGTTCCTGTGAATTGTAACAGAACAGCTGACATGCAGTTTCTCTCTGCCCTAGATGTTGCAAAATGCAATTTATTTTCATAGATTCCAAAGTGATCAGTATTCATAGGATCTACATTTTTTTTCAAATATACAAATTTGTTAAACATTGCCAACCAAAATTTTTCCAGCTTCAACTTTTAACTTCCACTGAATTTTTTAGTGTACGCTAAATGAAGTTTTTTTTTAGTCCACACTAAATAGTCATTAAATAAGTTTGTTTAGTTTCTTTTTCTCTTCTCACATAAACTGCCTCTTAAACAGGCCTGTAAAGGCAATGGGTATAGAGTGTAATATGGCCAGATATTTTATAAATGTATGCCTTTCCTTACACAAGGAGAAGAAGGTGTTCAGACTATGCTTAAAAATAGTTGTTGTCATGAAACTGTTTAAATTTTGCTAAAATTAAGCAAAGTGATGCTTTATTGTGGGCTGTTCTTTGCTAGGCAATTATCAGGAAAGAACAAATGGAAAAAATGGTTTTCTTTTGTGCGGAGGGTATATTGCTTGTACAATTTTTTGGTGTTCTACCAGATTCTATGACAAATAAGAACTCTCCTGGAATACAGCCATTTACTTAAGCATATTTATGGGGAAATTTTTATATTAACTTCTAACATCCTGATGACGGCTTCAGACTCTCAGCTTTGAAATTCTTTGCAAAAGACTAAGGGCAATTCTTAAGAGTACTGGGATTATTTGCTTGCTCCGCTTTTCTTGCCTCACTGGCTCAGTGTCCAGGGCACACCCAAGTTCCACAGTTAATTTGTAACAGTCTTGAGAAATTGCCTAAAACTTCCAGGATTTCAGCAATAATTTAGTCACTGAAATAGATGAGTTGGCTATTAAAAATATTCTGCACTGTTTCAATTCCTAAACCTTTTAAATAAAATATGTCTATTGAAAATTCCTTGCTATGTACCTGATCACATATTTTGTCTTCCAGTTACAACACTTCTGCTTGTACTTCCTTTCCAGTCTCTTGATATCTTTAATCTTCATGCATGAAATCTCTGAGAATCCCATTCTTTATTGCTTTACAATGATTCCTGTTTCAAAAAGAATGTCCTTAGCTCACTTCCTAGAGGAAATTCTTTCTCACTTACCTAAATAATTCTACCTTCTACTCTTTGCACGTTACAAGTAGAGGTTTAATGATATATGATAGTTCTTCATCTTGTCATTGCTTTTTAGTCTGGAGTTGAATTTGAGAACAATTGATTATAGCCTTCAAACCTCCACTATCACAATTAGCACAGCTCTTTCTTTCTTGTCATTCAAATCATAATTATAAAGTAATGACATTGTGCAAAAAAAGTCAAAAGAATTGTGTGTGATAATAATTATCAGGCACTTAAAAACATGGGACAAAATATGGTTAAGTGTTAAACACACCGTCTTGCATGTGCAAGGAAGGTCCTTGGCTTGATCCCTGATACCTTATAGAAACCTGTGCATTCTGGGATACTAAAAATCACACCCCCACTGCCCACCACCTCCAAAAATTCCTGGCATGACCTCCAGAGTTGCTTACTATGAGACCTTGTGGTGCTTTGGGAAGCCATGCCATGTATGAAATTTGACTTGGGTCTTTTTGATGAAGCATAAGCTCCCACTCTTTTACATTATTTCCTCAACCAAGAAAGTAGAATTCAGGTTTAATTCATGTCTTGCAGGAATGACAGAGATTAAGGTACTTGCCTTGTGGGACAGACAGCAGTGTTTCAATCCACCACACAACCTATAATCCTCTCAGCACCCCAAAGAGTGATTCCTAAGCAAAGACCTTGGATTAAACTCTACCCCATCTGGGTATGTTCCAAATTAAAATGTAGAATTCATTTAATAAATAAATTTAAGAAAGCTGTGATTAATAAGTTGAGTAGCATTTTGGTAGTAGAAGAGAAGTGAATAAAAAGTTTATTTGAATGTGGGTAGAAATAAGAGTGCTGAAATATATCAAGCAAGCATTTTTAAGTATTATATTATATTAAATTCTGGGAATGCAGAAATTACACAGACAACACTATGTTCTCCTAAGAGTGAGAATGCATGTGACAAACAAGGAAATAATCTTCACCAGCATAAAAATATAGTAAGGGTATAACCTAGGAATCATGTAAATCATGATCCCAGACACAGGAGATAGGGAAAAAAATGACATAAATCCTGCTCCTAGTAAAAGCGAGATAACAAATACAGCGATATAAATACTGAGGCTGAAAATAAACAGAGACCATTGAAGAATTTGCAAATACTTGGCAGATTAGAGATGGAAGGAAAATGAATAGACAGAATTAGAGAAGAATGTAAGGGTCAGGCAAGTGAGGTTTTGAGAAACTTCCTGAGGAATCTGAAATTTAGGCTTTATGCAATGAAGAATTTTCAGTTGGTCAGAGAAGTGATCAAATGAACAACTTGCTTGGTAAGTAAGGAAAATGAAATATGGGTAATCAGCTTCATAATCCAAAGTGTTGACTTAAAAAGTGAAGCTAAAATGTAGTGAACAGTACCAGACACATTAGAATGACTAGGGAATTCAATACAAACTTGCTAATTGAATGATTCAGCTGTATCTGCCGTCTTGCCAGAAAATATAAACACAAAACTTTGAGGATTATTCTTTTGCATCTTAGTCGAACTTCCATGTGAAAATATCAGTGGTGCAGGATGCAGGAATGCTCAGGGCCACACCAATGAACAAGGGTGTCTGCCAATCTGTCCAGTCAAAAAGGAAATCTGTCCATCTGAAGAGTATAGTATAGGACTGGCCCTTAAAACCATTTCAGGAGTCAAATAACCATTCTTTTTTGGGTACATTATCTAATTATATATCTCAGGATAAGGCTATCTACACAGTAGTTATACCAGAAAGTGTTGTTAAATATTCCATAAACTTTGGCTTGACTTTTCCAGTGCCTCAATTACAGAAAATCTGCAGAGGTAATAGAGTGAAAAGTCTGCTTTATGAAATTCTTCTTCTTAGCACATGCTGTGAGAACATATGAAACTAAATGATTCCTTTCCTCCTCAGAAAACTTTTCATTTGATAATTTGAATAATTCCAAATGCTTTAACATATCTTTTTGGATTATTATTTTATCACATTGGGTATACCTAATCATTCTTTTTATTATTAGTTTCATATTATTTTTCCTTAATGAACTCTTCAGTTGTTTCTTTTAGCTTTTGTGATTTGGTTTTATAACACTCATCTTTATTACCAACAACCTCTTATAATAACTTTTCATTTAGATTTCCATGGGACTCAGATTGTTCTTTTTTTCTTGCTTCTTGTATTTTGAATTTTTTTAAACTTTTGTTTTCTCATTTTTTTTTTTTTTTTTTTTTTGGTCATACCCAGTGACACTCAGGAATTACTCCTGGTGGTGCTCAGGGGACCATATACGATGCCAGAGATTGAACCCAGGATGGGTGTTTGCAAGACAAATGTCCTACCCACTGTGCTATTGCTCCAGCCCCAACTTTTGTTTTCTATTATAGCTGTTCCTTACTTTCCAAATGATCATGTAAAATTCTCTTGGAAAATATTATATCTGAATTTATAATTTTAATAAGTTGAACAACTTGAGTCGATTTAACCAGTTAGGCTAAATATATTACACAATAAACATATAATTGTAGACACACAAACACAAATAGATAGCCAACATGCCAGTACTATTAGGCTTGTTTGTGTGTTTTCATTTTTAAATATTTGAGGATAGCAAAAACACCTAACTTAATTCTGCTTAAACAGCGCAGTGCTGGACTGGGAATATAATTCCATATAATATAATATAAAGTGCTAAACATACGTTGATCTTGTGTGAGACTCAATGTTTGATCCTTGAGACCTTATGGCCCCACAAGGAGCACATGGTGTTGTCCTGGTGGCCGCAAGCTTAACTGAGCCTGTTTAGCATCATGTACTTGAAAGGAGCATTGAATCTTCTGGTCCACATTGCCTGGTTGAGCATTGCTGGGAGTGGACCAAGGTTCCTTAAATTCTACAGGGAGGGTGTGACCACAATCCAATTTAGAAAAACATTAATATATGCATGTTTCTCAGAGTTTTGAATTAGCTATGGTGACACGTTTCTTGTGATTGAACTAGTTACACCAGTGTCAAACTTCTCATTTAACATGAATAGATGAAATAGCAGCAGTTTTTGTTTCAATCCGGCCCAGGCATGCTGAATTCTCAGACATGAGGCAGAGCTGCTACTTGCTATCTCTGTGCCCAGCTGCTTGTGAGGCACCGGGAGGCATGGCGGGTTCTAGCCCTGGCCTGCCACCCCAGCAGAACCTCACAACAAGCCAGACCACCCTCCCCTACTCCATGGGGCCTGCCATTTTCCACATCCGGACTTCCCTCTGCGTCACAACTCCACCCAGCAGACCAGACTATCACAACCCATTTCCCCCCAGTCGCTAGCGGCCGCACGGTTCATCAATAAATGTTTTATTTAGAGGTGACTACAACAGTATGCCACCCGCATGGCAAGCCTGGCAAGCTGCTCGTGTAGTAATGATATGCCAATTACCTGTAACATTTATATTTGGTCATTCCCGTGACCTAATATAATTGTTTGAGGCTCTTTATGTTCCTGGAGCAAGCGGATGCCTTTGGGTTCTACTAGCATGAGACAGGGCATATGGAGATATTACTGGTGCCTTCTCTAGCAAATAGATGTGTAACGGGAAGATAGTGATAGTGATATAGTGATAGATGAAATAGCATTTTGAAGACAAAACTGCACATAAAAATAGATAAGTATAAATACTCAGACAGGGCCCTAGCGATAAGTCAACATGCTGAGAGCATGCTTTAGGTGTAGAAAGACTGGGTTTGATGCCTGGTACAACAGGGTCACCCAAACACTGTCAAGAGTATAGAGCTGAGATTGGTCCAGGAGCACTGGCTGTCTGGTTCCAAAATCAAAATCTAAATAAATAAATAAATACACAGGCAAATATATCACATCACATACTTAAATTCTCTTCTCTAGTAAATATATTTTATGATAACATCTGAAAAACATACTGAATGAGAGTGAGATATTCATTTTGACAAACACAAATTGTAGTGTTAATGAGATACATAAAATTCCAATGTTAACATACATTTGAACAAACTTTTATTATTTCTTTTTGTTATCTGAGATTTTGATGTATGCATCTCTATAGAAAGATGAATAAAGTGAATATTTGTACCAAAATTAAGCTTTTTGCTAACAACAAGTCAGTAGAACTTTTCCCATGTCAACAAATATCCCCAAATACTTTCAATTCAGTCTTTCTTTTCATTTTTGGAATATAAAGTTATTGTTGAACTCTGGATAAGTATGCATTATTGGGGTTTGGTTTTCCAAAACACTATATGCTAAACCATGATAACTAGAGGCTGAACTTGCAATTTATGTTGAAATGGTATTTGGTTGTAGGCATGTGGGAAAAAAAAGAATTTTCCTTTGTACTGCCAAGTCTTCCACATCAAGAGGCTGGTCATAGACGTCACTGTTGTGTTTCCTTTTTTGTTGTGCACCTCAGATGAACTTTCTTCTTTCCCTTTCTCCCACAGAATTTCCTCATTCATCAGAAGCGTTAAAGGCCACAGATATTTGACCTTTTCAGATTGACTGCAGGTAACTTTCTTGGTATTTCAAGAAAGAAATATTGTTTAAGATAGCCTTTGCTATTAGTTAGACTCTGGAGAATCATGGCAAAATTTTACATTAACCTCTTGAGATCACATGTTATGTTTTGTACTTATTCTTTGTACTCTCAATTTGAAGATTCAGATAGTTTATACTCCAAGATAGGCTTTGTAATATAATCTGCCTCACTATTCCATTTTTATCTTTTTTTTTTAAACCCAAGATTGAAAATTTGGATAAGCAATCAAAGGGAGGCAATTTTGCTTCATTCAAAGTAGAGGTTAAAAGTTCAATGGCACTGCAAATGACATAGACAGAAAGTCTTGAAACTTTTAAGGAATGGATGTGTGATTTTTTTTTGCTCAAAATGCTATACAAAGTTTGCTCGGTTAGAGAACAAGAGCCCCTGAAATCATTTACAGTAGATGTCTTAAGTGGTAAAATGGTATAAACAATGTACTTTAAATAATCTGAGTAGGAAAAAAATATTTTAACCATTGAAACTTAATTTTGACTGCTCCAGGGAGCAAAAGTTTCATTATCAAATTTACTTTGAACTAAAAGAGATGTAATATAACACTTCTTTTTGTTTCTCGCCCCATATTTTGGGTGGGGGCTTACCTGATAGTGCTTAGGGCTCTCTCCTGGTTCTATGTTCAAGTATCACTCCTGGTTGGTTTTGCGGGACCATATGAGGTGCCTGGATGAAAAAAGGGTCAGTCCTGTGCAGGGAAAATGCCTTATCTGCTGCATTATCACTGTCACCCTAATAATGTCCAAATTATGGATTGTCGTTATCAGACCCAATATCTAGTTTGTTCCCATATGATTAATCTTTTGTTCAAATAAAAGTGTCTCTGGGTGATTAAGAGTAAAATAATTATATAAATTCTACTATAAATTTAATTTCTCTTGTGTCAAGGTTGGCAATGAAGATGTTATATAGTTCTCTTTTGAGTTGGTTCAGCATGCCAAAAATTTACTGGTGTTAATACAGATTGATGAAAGTTGTTCTGGTAAATTTATGAACAGCGCCTTTTTCCACATTCAAGAAATAGCCAAGGCATCGAAAATCAGATGGGCTGGACATGTAATGCAATTTGGAGATAACCGCTGGACTAGAGCCATTACTGACTGGATCCCATGGGATGTCAAAAGGTCACATGACCGCCCACCTACAAGATGGTCAGACTTTCTTGTCAAGACTCTGAAGGAATGGTTTGAGGCTCTTCATATTCCTGAATCAACCAGATTCATTGGGCTACATTGGCACGTATGTGGGTCAAATGGTAATGTCACTGGTGCCCGTTCAAGCAAATCTATGAATAACGGGATTCACATGATCAAGTGATATCTAAAATAAAATTTGGATCATTTTGAACTCTCACACTGGCCTGACTCCTCATCAGGTAGCCTCTCTGGGGTGTGTGGCTGGCCAGGCGGGTGCCTGGGGTCGTGGTAGAGCCCCAGATCTCCACAGAAGGTGGAATTACAACCCCCAGAAGTCCGAGTGGAAGCGGAAGTAAACGGTCATTTTGAACTCTCACACTGGCCTGACTCCGCCTCAGATAGCCTCCCCGGGGTGTGCGGCTGGCGGGCGGGCGACCGTTAACGTAGCCGCTTATTAATAGAAAAACTAGGAAATTCAACACCAAGGGAAGGTAATACCCTCAAGAAAAAAGAAACAGTACACTAGAGGAATCTATCCCTGAACACCACAACACCATGGGGGAAACAACGCAGATCCCCAGCTTGAAGAACAGATGAATGAATCGACCTGAAGATTCAAAAAAGAATACAGATGTGCATGATCTCTCTGACAATGAAGTTAGAGAAGAAATTGGTAGGATGTTTAAGGAGCTCAACGAAAAAATTGAGCAGATGTCCCATAAAAATACAGGAGAACATAAACGAATCAGTTGAAAGGGCAGTCAATAAACTATGGGAGGAAATGAGAGCAGAAATGAGAACCATGCAAATAGGACTATCATAGCTTAAAAAACTCAGTAGACGAAATGAAAAACACAATCAGGGCTCTCAGTAGTAGGATGACATCAGCAGAAGAGAGAATCAGTGAGACTGAAGATGAGCTGCAGAAAGCACTCAGAGATCTACATAAGATGGAAAAAGACCAGAAAATGGATCAGCAACGGAACAGAGAACAATGGGATGAAGCCAGGTGGAACAACATAAGAATCATTGAAGTCCCAGAGGGACAGAGAAGTAACCCCAAGGAAATGAAAACAGTTAAAAACATCCTGGCTGAAAAGTTCCCTGAGTTAAAGGATGAAGGTATCCAGATTCAAGAAGCCCGACGCTGTACCAGCAAGAAGAGACCCCAATAGAAAGACCCCAAGACACATCCTAGTCAAAGTAATGGATGGCATAGACAGAGACATAATTCTTCAGGCAGCAAGATCAAAGAAGGAAATTGTATACAAGGAGCATCCATTCGACTTTCAGCAGACTTCTCAGAAGACACCCTCCAAGCCCGAAGGCAGTGGTGGGATATAGTAAAAAAACTTAATGAAATGGATGCCTCAGCAAGAATTCTTTATCTGGCTAAACTCTCACTCAGATCTGAAGGACAGATATACAACTTCTTGGATAAACAACAGCTTAGGAACTTTGTAAAATCAAAACCAACCTTAAAATAAGGACTGAAAGATCTACTATAAGACAAGACATAACCCAAAAGAACAACCAACCTTTTCAGAAAGATGGCGGAAAATCCCATGACAATAATCTCTCTCAATGTCAATGGTCTAAATGCACCAGTCAAGAGACACAGAGTGGCACAATGGATCAAAAAATTGAATCTGACATTTGCTGCCTTCAAGAAACACACCTGAACAATTGGAGCGAAGACAGGCTCAAAATAAAAGCCTGGAAAACAATCCTTTGCTCAAAAAACCCATCCAAAAAGGCTAGGGTAGCCATACTGGTATCTGACAACATAGACTTCAGGCTGAAGAAGGTCAGAAGGGACAGTGAAGGTCACTTCTTAATAGTCAAGGGATGCATATGTCAGGAAGAAATCACGACATTAAAGCATATATGCACCCAACAAGGGGCCAGCAAAATACCTAAAACAACTACTAATGGACTTCAAAGAAGACATTGACAGTGGCACAATTGTAGTTGGAGACTTCAACACTGCTCTATCAACCCTGGATAGATTGACAAGATTGAAACTTACCAAGGAAATACTGGCCCTAAAAAGAAGAGATGGAAGAAAGAGGGCTGGTAGACATATACAGGGCATTTCATCCCCAAAAAAGCTGAATACACTTTCTTCTCCAGTGCACATGGAACACACTCCAAAATAGATCACATGCTGAGCCATAAATCATACCTCCATAAAATCAAGAAGATAGAAATTGTGCCAACTATTTTTTCAGACCATGAGGCACTGAAAATAGAAGTTAATTGTACACAAAAATGGAGACCAATACCAAGTACCTGGAAACTAAACAGCTCACTGCTGAACAACCAGCAAGTCATAAAAAGAAGTCAAAGAGGAAATCCAAAGATTCCTGGAAACAAATGAGACTGAAGACACGAATTACCAGAACTTGTGGAATACAGCGAAAGCAGTTGTTAAGAGGCAAGTTCATAGCTCTTAAAGCATTCATCAGAAAAGAAGAAAAGGCCATCATAAACAGTCTGACTTCACAACTTAAGATCTTAGAGACTGATCAACAAAAGAAGCCCAACCCACGAAGAAAGAAATAAATAATAAACTTAGAGCAGAAATCAATGAGATGGAATGTCAAAAAACAATCCAGAAGATCAACGAAACCAAAAGCTGGTTCTTTGAAAAAATAAACAAGATTGACAAACCACTTGCAAGACTTGTAAGAAAAAGGAAAAGAGAGAACCCAAATAAATAGAATCAGAAATGAAAACGGGACATCACAATAGAAACCACAGAAATTCAAAAGATCATCAGAGATTACTATGAGAGCCTGTACGCCACCAAACAAGAGAACCTAGAAGAAATGGACAAATTCCTGAATTCCTATAGCCTCCCAAGTCTGCAACAAGAAGATTTGGAATACCTCAACAAACCTATCTCCATCAAGGAGTTGGAATCAGTAATAAAAAGTCTCCCCAAACACAAAAGCCCAGGTGCAGATGGATTCACCAGTGAATTCTACAAAACCTTTTACAGAGGATCTACTCCCAATTCTTTTTAAGCTCTTCCGGCAAATTGAAGAAACAGAAACACTCCCAAATAGCATTTAGGAGGCACATATCACCCTGATACCCAAAGCAGACAAAGATGCCACAAAAAAGGAAAACTACAGACCAATCTCCCTGATGAATACAGATGCTAAGATCTTCAACAAAATACTAGCAAATAGAATCCAAAGAGTCATCAAAAAGATTATAAACCATGACCAAGTGGGATTCATCCCAGGAATGCAAGGATGGTTCAACATCCGCAAGTCAATCAACATAATACATCATATCAACAAAAAGAAAAATAAAAACCATATGATCATATCAATAGATGCAGAGAAGGCATTTGACAAGATTCAACACCCGTTCATGATAAAAGCTCTCCGAAAAATGGGGATTGAAGGAACCTTCCTCAAGATAATCCAGGCCATCTACTATAAGCCCACAGCGAGCATCATTCTCAATGGGGAAAAACTGAAAGCCTTCCCCTTAAGATCAGGGACAAGACAAGGCTGCCCACTTTCACCACTTCTATTCAATATAGTACTGGAAGTACTTGCCATAGCAATCAGGGAAGAAAAAAGACATTAAGGGCATCCAGATAGGAAGGGAAGAAGCCAAGTTATCACTATTTGCAGATAACATGATATTATACCTGGAAACCCGAATCTCTACCAAGAGGCTTCTAGAAATAATACATTCCTATAGCAGAGTAGCAGGGTACAAAATCAGTACCCAAAAGGCAATGGCCTTCCTATATGCAAACAGTGAAAGAGAAGAAAGGGACATTAAAGAAACTAACCCATTCACAATTGCACCGCAGAAAATCAAATACCTAGGAATCATTTTGACAAAGAATGTAAAGGATCTCTACAAATAAAACTACAAAACGTGGGGCCAGAGAGATAGCCCAGATGTAGGGCATTTGCCTTGCACACCCGCCCCCCCTTGCCCGCCGGGTTCAACCCCGGCATCCCATATGGTACCCCGAGCACAGCCAGGAGTAATTTCTGAGTGCAGAGCCAGGAGTAACCCTGAGCATGCCCGGGTGTGACCCAAAAAGCAAAAAAAAAAAAAAACTACAAAACGTTACTTCAGGAAATAAAAGAAGACCTGAGGAAATGGAGACACATTCCCTGCTCATGGATTGGAAGGATTAACATTATCAAAATAGTAATACTCCCTAGAGCTTTATACAGATTCAATGCGGTCCCTATAAAGATACCCATGATGTTCTGCAAAGAAATTGAACAAACACTCCTGTAATTTGAATGGAATAATAAAACTCCATGAATAGCTAAAGCAATCCTTGGGAAAAAGAAGATGGGAGGTATCACTTTCCCCAACCTCAACCTCTACTACAGAGCAGTTGTAATTAAGACAGTGTGGTATTGGTATAGAGACAGACCCGTAGACCTATGGAATAGAACTGAGTATCCTGAAACACATTCTCAAATATACAACCACTTAATCTTCGATAAAGGAGCAAAAAATATTAAGTGGAGCAAAGAAAGCCTCAACAAATGGTGCTGGGAAAACTGGGCAGCTACATGTAAAAAAATGAACTTAGACCTTCTTCTTATGCCATGCACAAATGTCAGATCAAAATGGATTCTAGATCTCAACATCAGACATGAATCTATAAGGTACATCGAAGAAAACATAGGAGAAACGCTCTACGACATCGAAATGAAAAGTATCTTTAAAGACGGCACACCACTGACCAAGCAAATGGAAGCATAGATAAACAAATGGGATTATATAAAATTAAAAAGCTTCTGCACCTCAAAAGAAACAATGACCAAGATACAAAGACAATCCACAGAGTGGGAAAGGATATTCACCCAATACCCATCTGACAAGGGGGTTAATATCCAGGATATATCAGGCACTGGTATTCCCTTCACAAGAAAAAACAGCCAACCCCATCAAAAAAATGGGGAGAAGAAATGAACAGAAGCTTCCAAAAAGAAGAAATTTGAATGGCCAAAAGGCATATAAAAAAGTGCTCTTCATCTTTAATCATCAGGGAGATGCAAATCAAAACAACAATGAGGTACCATCTCACACCACAGAGACTGGTACACATTTAAAACAGCAAGAACAACTGGTGCTGGCATGGATGTGGGGGAAAAGGGACTCTCATCCACTGTTGGTGGGGAGTGCCAACTGGTCCAGTCCTTTTGGAAAACAATATGGGCATTCCTCCGAAAACTAGACATTGAGCTCCCATTTGATCCAGCAATAGCATTCCTGGGAATATACCTGAGAGACTGAAAAACACATAGCAGAAACACTATCTGTACTTCTTTATTCATCTCTGCGCTATTCACTATAGCTAGAATTTGGAAACAACCTAAATGCCCGAGAACAGAGGACTGGCTAAAGAAACTGTGGTTCATCTACACTATGGAATACTATGCTGTCAGAAAAGATGAAATTATGAAATTTACCTGCAAATGGATGGACATGGAGACTATCATGCTGAGTGAAATTAGTCAGAAGGAAAAGGACAGATATAGAATGACTGCATTCATTAATACGACATAAATAGATACCAGTGTTTTACTAAATCTGTTAAATGGTAATGGCAGATTAAAACTCACCATTGAATATAAACAAAGAGACTTAAGTGATAAACTCTAAATATCTGCAGGGCTAGCCACAATGTGTAAAATAAGAGGGAGAGAGATGCAGAGACAGTGAGAAAGAGACAGAGAGAGAAAGAGAGGAAACTGGGGTACCTGCTATTAAGGCAGCATGGGGGTGGGCGGGAGGGGGTAGGGTACATTGGTGGTGGAAATGGGGCACTGGTGGAGGGATGGGTGCTGGTATACTGTATTACCAAGAACCAATTATGAACACCTTTGTAATTGTATGTCTCACGGTGGTATAATAATTTTTTAAAA